>JARUHQ010000015.1:2958478-3365978 GCA_029955515.1 Chrysomela aeneicollis
GCTCATAATAATCGTATGATTTATTTATTCTCTTGAATTTTCTATCTAATAGTTCTACCAAGGAGAACACACGATTGACTCGCCCTGTATAGAAGGTATGGAAATGAGTTGATTAAATGAAGGAAATACCAAAATAGCTTGCATTAGACTCCAAAGATATAGTTATAGATTTCTATCATCAGCACTATTTGATGATTCTGGAAATCACACAAGAATGTCTTTCCGAGAATATTTACTTCAAGAAAGTGAGTCTGTCTCTGTCAAGTTTATTTCTTCGGAGCTTACTTGCTTGAAAGATTCGAGGATACTTAGAGAAATTATGAGATAATGGGAAATAAAGTCCTTTCGCATTTGCTCAGAAGAATCACAACAGAAAATTTGTTTTCCAGAATCGTGTTATTTAAGATGCTTAGCCTCGAGTCATGGAGATCGTCATTTATATTTCATTCCACCAAGAGGAAAATGTACGCCAAATGAATTAGATTGACTAAACGTGGGAATCGCAATCTTTGTTCGGACTACATGAAGACGTTTATGAGTGTTACAGTAATAGAAGGCAGACATTCACGAGTGTGTGGTACACATTCAAAATGTGTTAGCGAGCCCTCATCACCTATCTGAGAAGCATTACCGAACCCTATTTTTCTTCAAACTTAACAATATTGAATTGACCCAGGTAGAACTAAAGTACCTAATGTTTTTATCTTCAGGTAATTGAAATAGTTAATGATCTTGGACATTGTCGGTAACTAAAACCAGACAATCAATGTTGAACTGTGTTTAAAATTTTTGTTTGCAGGATAAACTATGTTTCCTTTCAATCCTGTGATTCATCTCACTACAGAAAACTGAAGGTGAGAACTCACTTGTGAAATGGGGATAGGGATTTCACAAGTTTATGACCAATGAAGAACAATTGTGGTATAGGTAACATATCGCACAAGCAACAAATAAACTAAACGGCTAAGAAGAAGTTATACGAAGAGTACTATAATTTTTGGTATCGTATAAATCTTTTTACATGTGAAAGTGATGAATATATGTAATGAATATAGGTAATCAAATTTCAACAAATTCAAATATTATTCACTATCGCGTAACTGATATCATTTCATGTTTCTGTGGAAAAACTTCTACCATTGAAATATTTTCGTTTCCCAATAGAAAATAAACAGTAGAGGTAAAATCACATATTTTGATCGAATACGGGATACTCACATATTCTGAAAGACCTTGCATTGAATAGATGAAATTCCACACGCTACTTTGGAGTATTTGGATCGCTTAACATATTTCAGATCGTAAGTACCTCATCAAATTTCCTAATCCGACAGATAATAAAGACGATTTATTATTATTATATCGTGCCAGTTAGGAACGACTTCGAGATGCAATTTTGAGTGATCATATACAATCACCAAAGATGGATGAAATGGCTGGAAGTGGGCGTTACAGTGCCAGATTTCAGGCTCTTAAAACCCCTTGGTAATACCCCAACCATCTCTCAAGCAGAAGTATATACAAGCTATAGAGATATGTGCCCAAGAGTGCCTGCTCATATTGGGAGTATTTAATCCATGTATTGGATAATCGTTTCTGATATAACTTCATTGCATATATCAATACCTTTTCGTTTCAGGAACTCACTGCTGATTCAACCATTGTACTCGGGGTAAAGTCAAGGATATTAAACTATAAGGATGGTCCATTCCCTATGATGCCTACGCTAGCCAGTTTTATGACGTCACCCGGCTACCTTCTGGTCTTGGATTGTTCCATGATCGATTAATGACGGCGGTTTATCTTTTTCGATTTTGAGGTTATTATTTCTTTGGTGAAAATCTTGAATTATCTGAATTTCAATAGCTACACAAACCAGTATTAGACAAAATCTCAAAAATAGAGGCAACGTAAGTAGGTACATGCACGAAATGCTATAGTTTAGTTACATAGAATATTTTCATATATGTAAGCAAGGGATGTAATGTAACCATTTGATTGCAGGTTTTAGTATGCTATACCTGCATGCATATTCTGCAATTGGTATTAAAATGTTTGAGGAATACATGTTTCTTGCATTTCCGGACCCAAAAAACTTTATCTCAATGAATATTCAAAAAGGGAATGAATTGTTTTGGAAGATACATCTCTGGCGGCTATACTTAAATTTTGGATCTCAGAAAATAGTATTTGTTCAAAACATTCCACAACTGAAGAAGACAGCGGAAAATGAATCAACTAAAAAATATATACTCTTATGGACTAATATCCTATTGATATTTTTTTAGGTTCACCATTTAGGAGATATCTTACACAAAGTGCAATTGCAAATAATTTGTTCAGACTGGCATCACAAATATCAAACAATGAGTAGTTGTGATTTGAACCCATTAAAAATTATCAATTCTTTTTGTCAATTTATAACTATAAGAAACAATTTCTTGAAGAAAAAGAGTTGAACCAATACAGACAAAAAGGAGATTTAATGAGCATTACATGAATTTGTTTCAAGTGGAAAGAATAGAACTGAATACATTGAAATAATCACAAATTTCATTGGAGTATTAATATATTTTTGAAATGAGCAAAACTGTGTTAAATAGCATATAAATTTCTGATACTTTTCTGTTCCTTAACCATTTTTGAAGTAAGCGTTGATGATGATTGAAGCGTTCATTAAATATAAACTGGGAGACTTCCAACTTATTCTACAGTTGGAACGAATTTTGATAATGTGTATTGTCTAATTAATGATTGAACACATCATATTCATAATAGCTACCTATTATAACTTCAAAATAATACAGGTCTACCTCTTGTTTTGGAATAATTTATTATTAATTCTTACAGTACATTATAGATGAATCTCTCATATTCTATATGACTGTTCAATGTTCCATAGTTACATCCAGCATTTTTTATTCTGTTATACCCTGAAAACAAGTAATACTATTAGTGAAAAAACCTGTATTTCACCACCCCAATGTAAACCCACTTCTGGTATGAAATATCTTTTACCATCAGGTTTTTAGTTGAATTTTATTGATGCTAGTTAGCAACTGCCTTCACTATATTTACTCCTTATTCCTATGCATATTTGTGTCAATATTGTTGAAAATGAAATCATTCAATCAAAGAAATATAAAATATTCTTTTATACTGAATTTACTAACTGAAATAGTGATCTGAGATGACAAAAATAATAAGGTGAAACATTTTCAAATGTTGATTAGGTTATTGCGGGTTATTGTTTGTTTTTTATTTCATAAAAATCATAAATCAATCAGAGCGGAAGTGACGTTTCACTCCCGGGTACGTCACATCCTGGCTAAAAATTTCTGCGGAATGGTCCATCCTTAAGGCCGATTCAGATTCATGCGTGTCCACCCTGCATTTTTGACCCTGCATGAAAAATGCATGCCTGTCGTCGTTCACATCTATGCCTGTCGGCGTGCTTGTGAAATGCGTGGTGGGCATGCATGGAATAAGGACAAGTTCTTATTTTCCACTGTATTGCATGCGTTTTTGCCGAAACATCCCTAGAAGCCTGTGAATATTTGACAATCTTTTATTTGAATTTAACATTTGATTTATTTTGAATTTGATGATCATTTTGTGAAGTTTTTAATACATTCCCGCCTTTCTCTGTTGTGATTTTAATCTCGAGAAAATGAATGAGATGAAATTTTCGATTTACTTGAACTGACAATACTGAAAAAACCAATTAAAATATGACCTTGGGTGAGAAATGCAATGGAAATGCACATATGTGAAGTGTCATGCCTTTTTCAGGCACAAGCGTCAGAAATGCATGTGCCTGTAAATCGCACGTGCTTCAAAAACCCTGCATGGAAATGCATGAATCTGAATCGGCCTTTATAGTTTAATATCCTTGGGGTAAAGTTACTGTACTAGGTGGAATGCGTCTGTGATTACATTGTTTACATTTCGTTCACTGGTGGTGGTCTAACTTGTGTCGATAGCGTATAACGCCAGGTAGATCAGAGCAAGAAGTGATCGGGAGACAGAGAAGAGCAGCTCTTTTCTTGGGGAGGGGGACGAGCAGAATTCACTGCTGCGAGAGTCGCAACTTCCGGTGGCCATCCGATGGGATTCTACGTTGCTTGGCTATTTCCGATTCGGATGGCGCAAGCCAGCCCCTCTGAGATTCGAGACTCTTTCCTCCATTTATCAATTATATATTATGTATATCTTCAGATATACAAGAGGCGAAATATATACTGAGAATTTGTTGCTCGATTTGGTCGTTCAAGAATAAATCTAAACTGTTTGGGTGATGGCCGATCAGTTGGTGTTTTATCATACCTGAAGACTAAACAAATTCGATGAAATTTGAAGATCAATTATTTCTTCAAGGAGACTGCCATACGGAAAAAATTTCATTAATCACAAATCAAAAAGCATTTTTTATACCAATGAAAACTACGAAAGAGTTAATTATTGTCTGTATAACATTCATTCGAAATCATCATTCGAAGTCATATGCCAACGTTCACACTGTATTCATTGAAATAAGGTAAAAGTTATGTATCTTGATGTACTTCTCTGAATCTTGATCTGAATATTGAATCTTACCTAACTCTGAAGCTTGAAAATTGTAAAATGTTGTATCAAATTGAAAATATCAAACACAGTTTGAATACCTACTTACATGGTTGTTATCTGCTCATGGTCCACCAGTCATTCAGATTCAATGTTCGATATTTTTTATTGAATGAAACATTTTTCAATTTTCAAAAGCAGCATACAGATCTCGCACGTTTTCTATTATCTTATTCTGTTTCCTTATGTCGCAGGTTCATATTTTATGTATCCCGTTCATATTTTATGTATCCCTTTCCATTTTTATCATATTTTTGTGTATCAATAGCAATGTTATCTGATTTTTTATAATTATATCATATTCAATATCATATTCTTATCACATGTGATAAAATGTGTGCCTTTTTCTCAAAAATTGAAAGTAATGAAGGTAATATTTGAATCAAAAAATATAAGCGATTTCCATAATCTGTTCAAACCTGTGCTCGTTGTGAGAAATGGTGATTTTGGAGTTATCATATCTGAAATTTTTATTATATAATCATTATCACTCAAAGAAACTCATTGAATCGCTCAGGATTCATGAATGAAGTGAAATCAGATCCACGACGATGCAGTGGTGTATTAAGCTACTGAATCTAATCTCCAATAAAGTTATCATAAAAGGAATATCGAAGAATAACAAGAACAAAATAATTAGTAGAGAGAACCTGAAATATGATAAAGTGAACAGTTTATGTGGATTTCAAATCCACCTGTTCGATCCGTTATGTATATGCAACAAGATCAATCATTTCTGATCGCCGCTCCAGTCTTGGCACAAGGGAATAATCTGGACCCCTGGCAGTATCCCCTGACTGTACCCCTGTTACGATGTAAGAAACGGCCAAATTTACTTACTTTCTCCTACGTCGACCGCCGCCAACATAAATTTAATAGAATCAGACCCTATGGTCTCAACACTGTGTAAAGTAAATGGGGTGAGATAAATTAACTGATGCCTGTTAGGAATAGTACACCGCCGCCAAGAATTTAATGGAACAAGTTCAAGACAAATATTTATTCGATTGTTGAACCCATCGAGTTATTGGGATCTTATTTCTGTGACTGAATTCCCTTCAAGATTCACGACAAGATCAAACAAACGCATCTTCGATGTTCATGTTCAGTGCCGCTTCCGGTTCTTCTAACCAACAATTTCAATGAACGATAGAGGTGTACCCATAGAAATTGAGATTCAACGTTGGTATCGACATATGACTTTGGGAGATTTAACTTGGATTCAGGTTTTTCCTACCACTATTGAGTAAGATAGGAAGTACAATCTTGATCAGAGTTATAACATTTACGAAATTGTCAGATTTTGAAGAATTTTCTGTATCTCATCATCATCAGCATATGAATTCTTCGATATTTCTATATATCTCATCATCATTAGCATATAATTCTTCGATATCAAGATATATGTTGATATCAACAAATGGATATGATGGAGCAACGAAATGGTTAAAATACTCCTAGAAATAGCATTATTTCTAAACTATTGTAAATTACATAATGGTTATTTATTTATCACTGCAGAAAGTGCAGCGGCTAGCTTCTCTGGGAATCAAAGGGGCAATAATCACGTGCCCCACTGCAGCCTTAGAGGTGATGCTGAACCTCCCACCATTGCACCTGTGTGCAATAAAATGAGCAGCAGTCAGTGCCTTCAGACCGGGCCAGAAAATAAATCCAATATCATCAGGAAATCGGATTCGACACTTGAAGATTTTGGAAAATATTTCCCTAGAATCTAAGCTGACTTGTGACCGCAAACAATCCCTCAGACAACTGGAAGCGATTAATCACTTTGATGTGGGTTTCGGGTCATAAGGTAGTTGAATAAGGCTACGAGGAAGCAGACTGCCTTGCCAAAGAAGGGGCAAATACACAATTTCTCGGCCAAAAACTCTTCTGAGGACCCTCCAAGGCCCACTTGATAGAATAGGTTTGACGTTGGGAATCGGATGAAATGATGATGAAATGATGAAATGAAATCTCACTGAAATAAAGTGCCAGGACAAAGACAAGCGAAAAGGCTAGCCTCTCGCCAAGGAAAGCTAAACAGCTTCTCGAGTAGGGCCAAGAAGATTTGAAACTGGTAAAGGGACTCCTCACTGGACACTGCCCTCTGGGGTATCACCTCAAAAAGATGGGCAAATCAACTTCGCTAAAACTGTAAAACATTTGCTTTGCGAATGCCCAGCGCTCTTCTGCAAGAGGCTCAAGTTCCTCAAAGAGGTCTTCTTGAAGCCCTGCGATGTCAGGAACCTAGCTCCCAGGAAACTGATAAACTTTGCACGAAGTCTCGGAAACCCAGGCCTCGAATAGATTGAGGGTTATTCACAAAATATCTGATAGGTCGAAGGGCTTGAGAGGCTGCACAGCCTCAAAGATCCCTCCTCTACAATCTACCATCTACAATCTATTCATTCATCAAGTGCGTGAAATAGGATTTTATGGACAGCAGTGTGTAAGTTATATTCACTAATAACTGAACTAATAAGATATTAACAAGCCTACGTCCATAGAAGCAATAAGTTACGTCTGAAATACATACTAAATGTTATGCACGACCGCGGTATATTTGTATTTTTTGGAGATACTTCTTCACCTCTCAAACGCGAAATAAATACATCATGGATCATCATCGGATGATGATGGTTGATGGATTCTCGACTCTATAGATATACCTACTGTATAGGTTACTGGTATTGAGCATCTCCATATAACTCATTTCAAAATCACTAAATTATCTGTGGAAGCTTCACTACCAACCTATTTCTATTACGAATTGATTGAGTTATCATGGTTACGTTGATTTCATAGACTCATTATCCCAAGGAGACGCGACATCCAATTCATAAATGTCTCTTTGTTTCCATAATAATGACTATTAGTCCACGTGATTTCTTGACAACGGCAACAATGCGTAGTTGTTTGCTACAATCAAACCAGGATGCTAGTCTCGAGGTCCAAAATAGGGATTAGGAAATAAGTGTGTTCTTCATTTAGAGTTGGAGTGCATTTCTAATGATATGTTCGTAATACTATTCAATAGAAAACGTGAGAATTTACTCACCAAAATTACTATTTCCAACTATAAAATAATCTTATTCGTACGTTTCAGAAAGTGATTTCAAACCATTCCAATATTGATACCTATAAAGGTAATGAAATAAACGTACTGTTACAAAAGATTCTTTCTGGAAAAATATGATTATATCAAATTTCAACAGTCAGGTCCACATTTCCACTCTCTATCAGAAGGATTCAGAAGAGAATGGAAAGATGTTCAACCTTGAACTTGAAGCATAATCAATTAACTTGAAATAAAAAGGAATAAAACATTATTCTAAAGGAAATGAAAATTATGTAAGCTTCGATGAAATAGTGAAATAAAGTTAAATAGGATTTGTTATTCTATGAAAATATAATTTTCTTTGAATTGTGAATACGATTTTTTAGGGTTTATGTTTTTCATCACGAGAAACAGTGAATATGATGTCAAAATATTCACATTTCTTATGACAACAAATTACACTATTGTCACCTACAGGCCACGAATTTTATAATAGGTATTTGATAATAGGTTATCAGAAGTTACCGAAAATGCAGAATGATCTGAAAACATCATATGAAGAAATTTTTTTTGATGTTGATCTTCCTGCAATCCGAGGAGAGATATCCAAATTCGTCAGTTGGAAACCAAAAGTACATAAGTACCTAGGTACTGAATTATCCTGCGTTTTTTATATAATTCACTCAACAAAATATAACTTCTAGTAGACTAAGTATGTACTATTCTTTATTTTTATAATGAAATCTCTACACGCCTGGAAATGGAACGAAAATAGATGTCAATTTTATATCCAATGATAACAGACCATGGACGTATAAACACAGAACAGACCATTCAATAATCACTGTTAACTTCACTAATATCCATAATAAAGAAAATCAAGCGATCAAAAAATATACAAACTTCAGTGAAAATAATTTGGACCTTATAAAAATGAACTAAATATATCATGTGAATGATAATAAATCAATAAATTCTAGAGATATAGAAATTATTTATTAAGAACTAGTGAATGGTTGTGGAGCAGTTATTGATGATATTTCTCCAATACAAAATTGTAGTCATAACAGTCATTTGCCATGGTTTGATAACGATGTTCACTGAAAATTAAGAATCGCGATCGGGCATTCAGATCCTTCAGAAACTGTTCAAATAGAGAAAAACGAAATAACTGGGAAATATTTGAGAAATTCAGGAATGATGTTGTGAATGCATCTCTCCTCTTCCCTAGCCAAACAGCTACAGTTTGCGTAATTTTCTTGCAGTTGTTAGAGAAATGCCATAACCCCTATTACTGAATATTATGTACATTTCCCTGAATTGTATGTTCTGGAAAAAAATTCGAATCGCTTTCGGCATTTCCATAAGAACATCAAAACCACAAATACCGTATAAGATTCGAAGCAAGAATCACATCTCATCTTGATGTGGAATGAGGAAAAATAAATTAACAATAAAATACTCATTTTCGAATGTGTTATTATTGTATAATGTTATTGTTGAGAGTTTTGTAGACTTTGAAATTCGACTAGTTTCATTTTTACACCGTGAATTACTTCTCCATGAGTTATGTTGATTCTGATATCAGTGGGAACGTCGCACCACCTGTTTTTTCACTTACTCGAATCCAATTTTGAAGCTACCATAAGATATTTTCAGAAATGGTTTTACATTTACCCAGTTTGAGGTCGTCGACGGATACAGCTATTGAAATAATAAAAAAAATTATTCACCACAGAATTTTTCTTACAATAATGCATTCAATACAACAGCAATTCAACAAAAGGATAAATAAATACAAAATCCCAAAAAGGTAAACCTGCGCATGGGTACTTTGAAAATGTTTATCATCTTATGTGATCTTACTATTGTTTGTACTCCAAAATATAAATAATAACTATGGTAATAATATAATAATAATAAATAATAATTACGACTGTTTTTACACACAGACACTGACACAATTTCTATCACACACACAAACACACCCAGAAATCTAAGCTAAGGCATAAACAAGTTAGTGAGATGAGTTTTTATAATGAATGACTATCAAGAAACCACAATGCGATTGATATTTCTAGTTATTTTTCATATCGATTTGTTTCTCAATTGTATATCTAGGTGTTTGCAGAATCCAGGTCTTCAGTTTAGACTTGAAAAGAGTGATGGAGTTTAAATTTTTGAGGAGTGGAGGTAAGTTATTGTATAGCCTAGGGGCAAGAAATGCGTGGCACCTTTGACCAATAGTTTTGGACGTTCTTGGAACTGTCACGGCTGCTATTTTGAATCGTGTGTTATGAGGATGGCATACTTTTTGACTTAGCATTAGATTTTTTCGCTGATACATCATAAGGGCGAGAAAAAAAATTTGACGAATGTCCATTATTCCACTTTCGACGTACAGATCATCGCTTGGATGAGTGTAACCTCTCCGTGAAATGATTTTCAATATCCACTTCTGTATTACTGCGAGATTTTTCAGATGACAGTTCATAACACCACCCCAAGCAATGATGCCATACATCAAATGGGTATGTATCAGGGCAAAATACATAATTTTGAGGTGTTGTATATCGAAGTACTTTCTAAGATACTTAAATTTTGCCAAGAAGTAGCGGAGTTTTCATACTAGTATATTAATATGCTCATTCCATTTCAAGTGTCTAAGTACGATTCCTAAGTAACTGTCCGAGCGCTGTTCAACGTTAATATTTGATCGTTGTATGGAATATCAATACTACTGAAATCCGGTAAGTTTGGCTCGTATAGCTAGTAAAAGGTAGGTACACTGTTTTTTTCAAATTAATAGTCAACAATTTACTATCGAAGAATTTCTGTATTATGATGAATCGTAAAATTAATCCGATAGAGAAGTCATTATGTATTGTATTGAAAATTTCACAGCTAACATTTTCGACCAATCAAAACCCTATATTTTATATCGTTAACATAGCAACTAGAACGATTTCCGTTAAATTTTATCTCTTCCTTAGGAAAAGGAGCATGGTATTACACTGGAATTTTTTTGACGTTACCCCTATATAATGACTTTCACATGTTCCTAACTTCAAATACCAATAGCGATTTCTATTGGTGATACTGGTGCGCACTCAGTGTGAATACATTTCTAACAATTTTACCTCAGCTGCTGCTGCTAACTTACAATGAATTTTGAGTATTTCTGTTAGTCCTGTGTTGTATACATACACATTCACAATTTAGGTACCAATATTGCTCGACAAAATAGTCAAGAGACAAATTCGTGTCCTGCGATTATTGAACTCATGCACGGTAAATATATTAGTAGTCAATATCGACAACTTTGTATTTTATTTTACTGTTCATAAACAGCCGTCCGGTCAAGTAACCAACCACTTCGATTCGCAATATTCACATCGTTTATGCTTGCCTGTGGCGTCTAGACCAATGAGAAGCGTGGGTCGAACCTTCCCTATCTCTTCAATAACGCACAGAATTCAATAATATTTCGGTGTGAAATTTTCTTACCGAAAACCACTCTAGCTTCAATCAACAACTGACATTTTTTCTTCAACACGAATATTTTGTAGAAAATTCGTGTTGTCGAAAAATTTCCAGTGATAATTCAAGCTCTGGAGGTATTATAAGTAAATATCCATTCGATTATCGAACCTGCAAATCAATTAGTCTATACCATGAAACAATCGCCGGCTACAGGGCGGTGTTGCCGATAAAGGTCAAACAAAAATTGTTGGCGCACTTAATAGTAACATGAGATTTGTCATGAGAAGATGTGAAATCCTTGTTTACTGACTTCTCAAATAGGGATATTTGCTGAGGAAATTGAAAGAGGCGAAATTTTATAAAGGGGAAAAATTGTTCCCACGTTAGAAATATTAATGAAATTTCTGCGTGGATTAGAAACGCTGCATAAGAAATGGATGATATTTTCTTACGTCCTATATTATTTCCATAACATTTTTTGTTTCAATTGTCTGTGTATGTATCAAAAGCGAATTATCACAGTTTATCATTATGGTTTGAATGTTGAATGATTAGTCAAGTATTATATTTATCAGTTTAATTTATTGTACTTCGTTCACACATCATCTATTTCATTCAATTATAATACTTCTCATTCAGTTGAAAATTGTTCAAATACAGTTGTCACAATTTTATCATTTATGAGAATATCTTACGCCCCACCGAGTTTCAGTGACGGAATATAAATATTAATGATTCACATTTACATGCGCTGAATAGGAGAAATGATCTGTAACAGAATATAGAATGATTGCCGCGCGAGAATGCATATTTTTTATACAAAATGAGAACACTTCGCAGTGAGCTATTGAATAATATGTTACTCGTCTAATAAGCTACGTCACCTGTCTGATAACATTGTTGTATAGGTACTTCTCAGTGCATTTGAATAACAGTTTGTTTTGAAAATAAGTTGATTAGTGCCGTCATTCCAATGGAAAAAATATATAATCATGCCAGACTCCAAAAACATCATTCAGACTGATTTATTCATAAAACTCATCCGCTATCGAAGAAACCACTATAAGTATACCAAGATCGAATGAAATTACATAACAATAATTCGCAAAACACTTTCACCACATCAATTGGAGTAGCCTCTTTGTCTTTTCGATAATAAACATACCTACCGAAATGAAACTTGATTGGATGAATCATCTCACTCCTCACATAACTACTTCACAATATACAAACTGTAATAATACTAACACAGAAAGTTGAATACAAGCTGGTGAATGTTTCAAAACCGGTAGAAAAAACGGAATCGATTTCAATATATCGTAATATCTAATTAGTACTTCAATATTCTTTGAATTTATCCAACAAATTTCAGTTACAAATTTATCTTATGCTCCGTTGTACAGTACAGTTTTTTCTCATCAAGCACGCTTTTTTAGTTCGGTGTTTGTTTTCATTCATGATACAGGATTGTTTTTTTATGAGAACCCAATATGTATGGCTTGTATAGAAATTGTAAATGGGTATGATGGTATCCTGATTTCAAAATTTAATAACATTCATATGCGAGAGAAATTCATTCTGCTATGATTAAAAGAAGATATAGAAGGCTTCATGTTCAATTTAGTTGGTCGGATAAATCACCCATTATTTGGTGAGATCACCCATTATTTGGTGAGATAATGCACACTTCGAAAGCCAGATTCACACCTTCAAGATTCAAATATCCACTAGGGTGAATATATTGGATGGCGTTGATGGTGTGTATCATCTGATAGAATGACGCCGGTATTTCACAAGGTCCTATTCTGGCACCAACTTTGTTCCCTCTTACCTATCAAAGGTAACCTTTTGCACTTTCCACAGCTTTGCTGATTATAGTTCACTTCATTCTGCCATTTCCTCTGAGCCACTGTGTCTTCCAAGGAAAACAGAGGTAGGGGAGGAACTGATAATCTGGCAGAATTCAATGCAACCAAAACTCAAGCCTCATGAGACATGTTATAGAATCCTCGATATCCATGCTTGTTATCACCATGTGAGGTTTTATGCGAACTACTGAGAGCAACTATATAGACACTACAAGAGCTCATGATTCACAAAACAGTGTATTCTTCTCGAATGGCGAAGTTGCTGAGTGAGGTTGCATTGCGGAGTGAGGTTGTTCCTGATGCCTATGACCTCTAAAATTCGGAAAAAAAATTCTTTATCTTTCTACTAGTTTGTTCGATGTTTCACGAACATAGGTTATACTTTCGTGCAGTCAAGAGATGTGCTCAAACTATATACATCATGAACATTAATATAGACACAGTGTAGTATCATTTCGGTGAGAAACTCTATATACAGTGCATTTTTATCAGTTGTCACAGTCACAACTGGGTTAGTGGCCGAGTGCGCTGAGGCGCTGGTCTATGGCCCAGAGGGTACGCGGTTCGAATCCTGGCGGCTATTGGAAATATTCATTTATCCTATAGTATCATTTAGCGGGAGGAGATAGGTGACCAACACAACATTCTTGGTACCTAGATTTCAATCCTTCACGGTAAGCAGCCGAGTAGTGCTTCGGATGACACTCAAAAAGCCTAGGACCCCGTCATCCTGTCTCATACAAGTCTTAGACTTACGAAGATTGCTTAGCAACTAAGTTGGTGGTTACAAACCCTTTTCGAACACAACGCCTTCCTGACGCATAAGCCCTAGACTTACGATTGCTTTGCTACTGAGTTGGTGGTTGAAACCACTTTTCAAACAAGAAAATAATGGAACTGGATTATTAAATGGAAACCGAAACTTACTCAAAGATGTGAAGGACCTCTGCACATCTCATCAAATCAAGTTTTTAAATAATTAAGCAGAAAGGAATTTCTTCTCATTTAGGGATTATATATTAATTGGGTCATATTGACAAAGTAAGCTGCAGATATTTCATCAGGATTTCAACGTTATTCGAATCCCCTTCTGTTGTGAATATATCCAATATCAAAGTAGTAGAAGTAACTGTTTCATTAGATTCATTGGATATCTATAATTAGGGACGGTTATCTGATGACAAAGAGGGTGTTACTTGTTGATGTGTTATTATCGTATCGGTATATAGAAACTCCTATAGGTTTTTCAAGTGAATTTCAATGGGCAACATTAATAAACTGGTAACTATATGATAACTCAGATACTAAGGTTATCGATGCCTTAGCTCGAGCCAGAAACAAGGGCGAGTCTCAGTCAACTTCAACTGTCATGTCGAAAGTGTCAAACGCTTATTGGATGTGTCTGATGAATAACCGGCTGACGAAACAGTTTACACGTTGACTTGTCAAGGTACTAACCCGAGTACTAACCCTTGAAATCTCTCAATTGAAAAAACCAGGTCGATTATTTGTGATTGGAATTCTAGGATGGACAAATGAATTATTTCGAAATGAGAGATGATCATTTGCTATTTGTAGCACTATTCAACATCTTTTATGATTCAAATTTTAGTTCAACCTATTAAACATCATTCAACATCATAGAACAAATATTATCCAAATTTCATGGACGAGAATAACGTTCCAAGAGCCCTCAACCTGAAAAAACATGTACCATGTGAGAGTATCACATCTGTTGAGAGATTTGAGTTAATGAAATTTTATTTTTTTTTTATTAAAAAATTATGTAGGTACTCATAATTCAATTATCCGATACTAGACCAAAAGAGGATCAAATCTAGAAGGCTCGGTTCAACAAAACTTCTGTAGATCTCAGATTCATTAATCTCGGCTTGGTAGTTGAGCTAACTTCACAGTGTTTCTTGTTTCATCACGGCTGGACCAGTCCGAGGATTATCGCTATTAACTGAGTCGCTATTAGATACGAGCCGTTTGGCACAAATATACGGAATCATTCTGGAAACTGTTTGATTCAGATTCAGACTATTCTTTGCAAAATTTATAATGGAAAGATATTGTTCAGCCATCTTGCTCTCCCCATAAGAAAAATAATTATATCAACAAATATCGTGAAAAAGTTGAAGAACTGCTTCTTCTAGGCGACTATTACAATGAGGATTGATTTCCAATTGACAATTCTACAACTCACAATAAAAATTCTTCGAGGTTTTCAAATGCATAATTTATTCGTTGACTGAACTGTATCTTTATCCACTATTTTTCAAATTCATTTGTCATTTTTGAATTGTGTGTACAGTGATTCATATATTTCAGTTTTGAGTTTATTTTTCAACAAAATTTTATTTTCATTACAGAGAAGCATTTCTGATTCTGATGGTGTGCTATGATGAACAACCGTGTCGCGACTCTTCTGGCCTCCCGAGCTGAGTTGTTCAGTAAAAATAATCACACAGTGTGATTGAAGTGATAAAACTAGATAAAAGTCCACCATGGTGGACAAGTTCAATAGATGTAGTGCATAAATATTTTGTTATTGAGAATTGAGAAAACAATAACGGGACGATGAAAAATGAGCAGCATCCTGTTTGAAATATTTTAATGTTCTGAAACATTTGCTGAAGAAATTCGAAACCTAGCATCGAAATCTACGTTGTCTTATTTTTCTTGGTTCTGCCAAGGACGTCAAATTACGAATTCATCATCTTCATTGCTCAAGAGCGTTTGCTGATGATCATGATGACATTAACTCACTCGAAAATCGAATTCATGAAGAACTATTGAATTCCAGTCAGAGGAACAAATAATATGTGCTCCAAAAAAACTTAAAAACGAATTGACTTGTGGGCCTGATGGCATTCCAACTAAAATTGTCAAAGAATTTATTAAATTATCGTCTCGACCATTATCCATCATATTCAACTTAATCTTGGAAACGTCCAATTTTCCGGCATTATGGAAGGTGTCACGTGTTTGTCCGGTATTCAAGTCGGGCAAGCTGACGGATATTGAAAATTACAGACCGATCGCACTCATTTCTGTATTCTCTAAGTTGATACTACTGTTCGATTCAATCTATAATCACGTACGGATGTCTCTTTCCGAATTTAAACATGGTTTTGTTAAATCTCGTAGCACTGCAACAAATCTGTGTAATCTCACTCAGTATGTATTCAAAGCTCTTGACAGCAGAAATCAAGTTGATATAATATACACTGATTTCAGCAAGGCATTTGACCGTGTATCTTATAGTCAACTGCTGAAAAAATTGTCTCGTTTTGGAATATCATACAAAATACAGTTGCTTCTACACTGGTATTCATCGAATATGCATTTATTTGTTGAATATAATGGAGTCAAATCATTTACTTTTACGGCAACTTCTGGAGTGCCACAGGGATCAAATTTGGGACCTTAACTGTTTCTACTCTTCATTAATGATATTTGTGATAATATACGATGTAATACACTACTTTTCGCTGATGACATTAAGATTTTCAAAAAAATTGAATCGATCGATGATTGTGAACTGTTACAACGGGATCTTGCTACACTCAATGATTGGTGCACTGAAAATAAACTCTCCTTAAATATCAATGTGTAAAAACATGACTTTTACCCGCAAACCAACCTCTATTATGTTTGACTACCATTTAAATGCCACATATTACCCAATTCAAAGATCTAGGCGTATTTTTTGATCAGAAACTAACTTTTTCCAATCATATAGAAAATATAGTTAGTAAAGCTATTAGGATTCTTGATCCGTTCTTGTAGGGAATTCAATTCATTTGATGCTCTGCGGTGTGTTTATGTATCCCTGGTTAAGAGTAAACTGAGTTACTGTAGTGTGGTGTGGAATTCCTGTCACGCAAAATATATCGATACGATTGAAAATGTGCATAGAAAATTTTTAAAATTTGCGTTTTATTAAAAATATGGCATTTATACACAAAGACACTATAGTTATGACTCATTACTGAATGAATTCAATCTGGTATCTCTTAGGAAGCATCGTGAAATTATCGACTCAACTATTATGTATAAAATTATTCATAATCATATCGATTCATCATCTTTACTTTTCCTGATTGATTTCAATGTACCCAGATCTGTTTCGCGGTCTAATATAACCTAACCTAACCTAACCTAACCTAACCTAACTCTCAACATCATTTTCATTGTCCCCTCTCAACTATGTGTCGTTTTTATAACAACTTGCAGTCTATCGATATCTTCTTCCTATCATTATCTGAATTCGAACATCAGCTCTCTAGTATCTTGCAGAATTAATTAATTATGTATTGTCAGGTTCTTTCAATTCATATTACCCTATTTATATTCATAATATATTTTGTGATTATATGAAGCAATACTACAATAATGTACTAT
The DNA here is from genome assembly GCA_029955515.1 of Chrysomela aeneicollis. Classification (NCBI taxonomy): domain Eukaryota; kingdom Metazoa; phylum Arthropoda; class Insecta; order Coleoptera; family Chrysomelidae; genus Chrysomela; species Chrysomela aeneicollis. The sequence goes on from JARUHQ010000015.1 coordinate 2,975,927, forward strand.
CTATTGTATGATTATATACACCTGTAAATGGGCATTAGCTTGCTGGATGTATTATTGAATAAATAAATAAATTGCTGTCGTCTGCAGAAGCAAAATCATATACAATGTCTACGAAATTCCACGAAATTCCACGAAATGTTCAGGTTAGGTGTTAGTGTTGAGGTTAAGTGTTTGCGAGAACTTCTTCTAAATTGAATGTGATTACCGAAATATACAGAAACCTCAGTGAACTATCTAACGTTATGGATATTTTCTGAAATTGAATTGACAACTACTTATCATTGATCTCGCTTAAATCGTTCAATCGCACAAGAATGGCCGATTTGTACAGAATCGCGATTATTTGTATAAATTGTGCTCTGATTTTGATCTGAGTTTCAACTTCAGCGCTAAATCGAGTTAGGAGGTGATGAAACTGCGGACTTTAGATTCTTAGGTCCAGTACTTAGACGTGGCGATCATATATACATCTATAGCATCATTTCCGAACGTTCCAAACGCTATCAGTTGTTACCTGTCAGTGGTCTGTCTCATCAGAAATTCAGTGTATTGGTCAAGAACTCCAACTAGCATCGGCTAAAAATATCACAGAAAAAGTATTATTAATGTTTAGCGAGTGATGACATCAGGTTTCCGCAGCTCCTCTAGCTCGAATGTACCAGAGTGCATTCGAATGTACAAATGGTTATCTGTGATGTGATAACAGATTCATGATCTTTTAAGGAACTTGCGCATAGGATAACGTAAATATCATATATAAAATATGATCGTTGTGCGATATGAATGCCTGTTTCAGCAACGAAGATAAAAGTATGATGCGATCTTTTCACCGCTATGGCACGAGTCCATTTTTCATTTTTGTTTCCTCGTGTCATAAATATGAATCTCATTCTATCGGCATAGTTTCTGTTGTACAAATTACGTGGCACTGTTCATGAACTTTGTGAAAATCATATCTCGAACGGCTACAATTCACCGAAATTCACTAAAATAATCTTGAAGGAAATGTAGAAGATATGCAAAACGTATACACTTCAGTATTTTGTGTCGTATAAGTATTTCTTTACGTGAATTTAATGGACATTTTCGACAATTTCCTTGAAACATATCTGAATCGTTTAGATTTTCGCTTATATTATATATTATGGAAACTATAATTTTGTCGGAACTATGAGTGTAATCAAATTCAAATGAGTTATGTACGAAATCCGTACTGAAACCATACAAGAACATTTTCATCAGCGTAGGTGTTCATTCAACGAAAAAATGGAGTTCCACGCCCATTATATATATATATATTTTTTATGTTCTGCTTCTCACGAGAAGGTATATCCTGTAATGTTCAGAGAACATCATGCGAACCAAGGGAAAGAAGGTAGGCGTTGGTGTTCTTACAAACGAACACATTGTTCTTAAATACATCACATGCAAACTTTCTTGGAAGTACTCTTGATACTAAACTTTCTTGGCCCAACCACATTGACTCTGTGCGGAACAAATTGGCTAGTGTACTTTTTTAACTCAGACAATTAAGCAGGCTGACAAGCCCTGATATCCAAAGAACAGCATATTTTTCTCTGTTTCACTCTGTCGTTTCGTATGGCATTGTTCTATGGGGAGGTTCTACAGAGGCCATTAGAATTTTCAGACTCCAGAAGAAGGCTATAATAATACTGTCCAAAGTTGGTTCTCGTGAACATTGTCGTCCTCTTTTTATGGAACTGGGCATAATGACAATTCTGACAATTTACATACTCAACACATCAATTCGAATCCACAATCAAAAAGAATCTCTCTGTCTACAGTCAGATATCCACTGTTATGACACCCGTTATGCATCATTGGTCAGACCAAAAAGTTTCAGACTTGAATCCAGTAAGAAAAATTCTCTAAGGTATGACCTTTATAATGTTCTTCCTGCTGAGGTGAGGTGCATTTCGATTAATCAATTTAAGACTGTCATCAAAAAATGTTTGACGAAAAACTGTTTTTATAATTCAGATGAATATAAGGCATCTGCTGGTGATATGATGATGAAAAACTTTCGTATTGTACCATACCATTTTTACTGTTTGTCTCGAATTCAAAATTTCTTGTCCTAAAGCATGTAAGTATATACTTCGATAACATTGTAAACTACTTTTGATTGATTTTAACTGATTTTTTAACTGAATATATACATGGGAATGTTCAACTTGAATTTCCTATATATTTGACATGTCACAAACACATTGTATTGTAAAGTGATCAAATTAATTTATTTCTTTCTTTCTATATTAAATTTCTGAGGATGGTATGCCTCGGGGAACACCTCCCTAGGCAATGAGTTCCAAAGTCTCGATGTTCGTTGGATGAACGAGTCTTTGAAAGGGACGTTCTGCAGGTTTCTTAAGTGACCACGAAGGGGTATGAAGACTGAACTTGACGGGTTAATCTCGAAGAGACTGCTAATGACGGAACGATTGTTGATATTTCAGAAAGCCCATGAAAATATCTATAAAATAGAGATAAATCGCCAACTTTTCTACGGTGTTCCAGAGAAGTGAGCAAGTTTGTGAGCGAGGCATCACCGACAAGACGAATTGCCTTTTTTTGGACAGAATCCAATAGTTTCAGGATATGTTTACGTGCCGCACTCCAAATATGGGAACAGTATTCCAGGACAGGTCGGATATGTGCCTTATAGATCATAAGCAGCTGACTGGGAGTGAAATAACTCTTGGCTCGAAACATCATGATTATGACATGGGTTTTATTTCCCCATGAAGCAAAACTATTTATAACATTATACACTGCGCAGAATCAAATTATACACCATTATACACACCATTTTCTAAATTATAAACCAACGATTTCCAGATCTATTTGTTAAAAATAATGAATTTATTTCTGCAAACGTGATTGTTTTTTAGTTCAAGTTTTATCTCAAGGTTCTACTGACCTTGGCCTACTGCCAAACCTCAGAACTTGACAGAACATTTTGGCGGGAATGGCACATTTATAAAAACAAAGTCAGCTAAATGGAAAACATCTAGTCTTCCGTGAAGTACACCCTTTTGTCTCTAGTTTTTTTGGATTTCTGAATGTTTTGCCTACATCGTGTTTCTATCACAAAGTTCTCAAATTCTTTCTCTTTATCTACTTCCTTATCATTTTCATCCCATATATTTTTTTATAAATGCATCCAAAGTTCAACTACTCATGAAACTCACAGATATAATATTGGTATTAGTACTTGTACTATAGAACTACTAGTACCAGCAAAACTATTCGTTTTCAACCATGCTTCCATATTTTTATTCGACCTGAAAATTGAAATCTTAATTTTTTAAACCCATAGATATTTTTTTATTGCCTGTAATGAGAAACCTTGAATGAGTGACTGTTATGTTATGAGAGTTATGTACGAGTTCTCTGACAACAGTCGAAAAACTCGAACGTAGAACTCAAGAACACACACCCTTGACCCTACAGTGTTGCCTTGTTGCCCCGTCTTGGACGTTGCCAACCAACCTAGCCATTTTTGTTGCGAAAATTTCACCAGATTGATAATTATACACCATTATACGCAAGAATTGAAGATACACACTATCATACAAGGGCCATTGAATTATACACAATGTGTATAAATATACCCCAAACGGCAACGCTGGAAACTAGGTTCTTGTAAAGTTCTTTGAGGCAGCCCTATATAAAATAATAGAATGAATGACTTCAATATTTCATTATCGTCTAGAGATATCTCATTTTTCCTTTCTTGTGTAATATTTCCATATTTTTTGAAAGCGTCATTCTGAACGAACCGCAAAAAAAGCAATTGCGGCTGTAATTAAATAATTTCGTGCAGTGGTGTATTGTTTGATTTCTTAATTAAGAATTAACACGCACAACCTCTGCCTTTGTTGGTAGTATATTATTATGGAAGCATGCGCCCTCTGTTTATTTGGTTTAATGAGGGATAACCAGATATATTCTGGAATGATGTTGAACTGGCTAATGTTTTACAGCCTTCGGCAGTACCTTAATTGGTTACATGTTTTCAATTTCCCGCTTTCCCATCATCTATGCTCAGAGCGCTCTCTGATGCTTTTATATGCCATGTCCGCAAACTTTGAATATTCTGAAGGCATCAGCCATCTTATTAGCATTCATCATGAACTTCATTTACTCCATCAAGTATCGAATATCGAATAAAAATTTCATGTGACCCATACCGTCAAATAATAGTCGTTTTTTGTATTATTTGATTGTATTACAAGATGACAGTTGAAGAAATCAATAACTCTGACAACCATATTTTTTTCAGAAACAGTAATCAAATTTTAAGCATGCGCAATATTGAATTTATACATTTCAAGAAATTCGAGATTGAAACATCGGAAAATAAACAGGGTAGTCGTTGCTGACTTATTAAAACAAACCCAGTTTGTAGTAGAGAGGTGCAATCTTTCTTAATAACTTTCTAAATATTCCATTTCATCATCAGGACAATCCAATTCAATATGAAGTCAAAATTTTATAACATCATTAGATGAGATGACTCACATGTTTCATTTTTTTTTATTTAAATCGCATCAGCCAATACACAGTAAAAAAACCTGGGTGTAATTTCAATCAAATGAATTTCAGAGCAAACTCCGACGAATACAACACCTGAATATCAAAGTTGTGTCCTTTTTATTATACATTTCACAATCGAGTATTGAGTGGTGCTAATTCCGATCTAAGAAGTAAACAATGACACTGATGTGATGAAGTAAAACGATTCTGAAACATAAAATCATAAGAAACACCAAATGGTTGAAAAGTAGTATTCTCAATGGTGCTATGATTCACCGCATAAAAAACACCTATAATATAAAATTAACACCAAGTTACAACATGTCATATCACTATGGCATCAAGGCGGTGTATGAATCATCCAATTTAGTATGGCAATAATCATTCGTTGCGTATTGTATCCTGAGAACACCAGATCTAAAATAAATTGATGAAAATATTGTATGTAGGCATCTAAATGGTATGAATTTCAAGCGCTCATCTGTTCGATCTTAGAACCTTAGAACTTTTGCCAATAGGTGGCACTGACGTCCTTCCTACCGTACCTAATTTCAATAGTGGGCATGAAATATTGGATGATTTTGATATAGATCAGTAAAAATTCGCCTTGGTACTAATGTTACAACTTAGTAAAAAACACCGAAGGTGGTGAAGAAATGCACTGATTCGCATGAACACACTCATAATATGGTGTTCCTTTACTCAAGAAAAGTATTCGCATGTAGCTGCTCAGTGTTTCAAAGTTCAAAGAGAATTTCGTGGAGGTAAGATTCAGCATCAAGAAAATCACAGAATTCGCGTCACACCACTGCGGTGTCAAATCGCACTTTCGGAAATAATAATAATAATAATGACGTTTATTCGTGACAAGATCGATACAAGATTAAGAATATAATTATGAATGAATAAACATGACAATATCCACAGAAGTACTGTACGTACTTGTTTGTGGCACATAAAATGTAAATAAGTATAAATAAAATAATATAAAAGTGTCTTAAAATAGATACATACGAATTAAAATACATGTTTAAAAATTTGTTTTTTTTTTTCACTAAAATATAATTAAATAGATATAATGTCTGGTTAGTTGAAAGAGTTGAAATAGCTGAAGAAGAAATTACAATCATACATGTTAAAGATAAAAAATGAATAAATCCAATAAAATCCAATATAAACTGTTTAGTTAACTGAAATGGATATACGGGAATACACCATTACATTTTTTTAACCTTCTATCAACTTATGTATATCATTTCTATCCTTTTTCTTTATAAATAGTATTAGTTGCTTTTTGAAGCGTTTCAGAGAAGTTTCATCTATAATTTCTTTCGGTAAATAAGTGAATAATTTTGGGGCTAGATACAAGTAGCTTTTCTGTCCGATGGACTTAGACGCTAGAGGTATATAATATCGATGTTTTGTTCTTGTCGCATATGGATGGTTTGGAGTGTTGTGTTCATGTTTGTTTTTATATATTTGACATCCTATCTGAATGCTATATAATTGTCTGATATCTAATATTTGTGTTTCCGTATACAGCAAATTGCTTGAATATCTTGCCGGCTTGTTGAGTAAAATTCGAAGAAATCGCCTTTGAGAGACCTCTAGAGCATGCACGTGTGTTCTTGATACTCCTCCCCAACCAATAATTCCATAATTCAGGTGGGATTCGACTAAGCTATGGTATAGAATTTTTTTGTAGTTGTAGTTCAAAGGTTTTACAACTTGTTTGTATCGATATAGAATACAACGTAATTTTTTCGTTAAATACTTCATATGATGGTCCCATCTGAGATGATTATCTATGAATATTCCTAGATATTTGGTTTTTTTGGCAGGTTTAATAACAAAATCTTGTTGAATGTTCAAGTTGTATTCTGGTAATGATGTTGTTTGACTGCTAAATGGTAAGTATACCGTTTTTTCGAAGTTAATAGAAAGTAATCTACTGTTAAACCAGTCTTTGATGTTCCCAAGATCTTTTTCAATGTTGAGTTTCAGATTGTACCAGTCTTCGTTTTTATAGTATATTACCGTATCGTCCGCGAAACTGATGATTTTCCCGATTGTATCTTGGATGAATAAATCATTTAAGTAAATCACGAATAACAACGGCCCCAGTACTGTCCCTTGAGGTACACCACATGTTATTTCCATTTCTGTACTAATCTGGCTTTCAATTCTTACTCTTTGTTTTCTGTTTGTTAAGTAACTTTTTAATAACTTGTGTGCTATACCTCTCACCCCCATATCTTCCAAGGTATCTAGAAGTATGGAGTGATCGACCGTATCGAATGCCTTCTTCAAATCAATGAAAACACCTATAGAGGGAGTACTCGAATCTAGAGATTCATAGATGATTTTTGTTAGGGAATGAATTGCATCAGCAGTAGATTTATTATCTCTGAAACCATATTGGGATGTTGATAAAAGATTGTATTTTTTAAGAAATGTTCCTAATCTTTCTTTCAAAATTTTTTCAAAAATTTTACTGATCGATGGTAAAACAGAAATAGGCCTATAGTTTGTGACATTATCGGTGTCTCCGCTTTTGAATATCGGAGTTACAATTGAGTTTTTCAGAATTGAGGGAAATATTCCTAATTCGAATGATTTATTTATTATGTCCGTTAAAGGTTTGCTAATATACTCAAAAATAATCTTCAAATTTTCGGCTTTGATTCCATCATGCCCGGGAGATTTATTATTTTTCAACTCATTTATGGTGTTTTTTATTTCAGTTATATTTGTAGGTGTAAGAAAAATTGAATTTTTATTTATGTACTTTTTACTTTTATAGTCTGGATTTTTTTTTATAATTTTTGCTAGATTTCCTCCTACATTGGCGAAAAATCTATTGAACATGTCAGCAATAATTTTCCGATCAGTGACAATTTTTCCTTTCTCGTTTTTGATATTGTTTATCTGTTTTTTTGTATTGATTTTCAGAATTTCATTAACCGTGTTCCACAGTTTTTTGCTTGAATTTCGTTCATTTTCCATCAAGTTCTTATAATACTTGTCTTTCGCATATCTAATTTTTTCCACAGTTTGTTTTTTGGTTGATAGGTAGTTATTTTTGATGTTTTCGTTATTCGGATTTTGTTTCCATAAGCGATATAGTTGGTTTTTTTGATTTATATGTTTTGTTAACGATTTCGTAATCCAAGTTTTTCTTCTACGCTCACTATTCTTTATTTTAATGTATCTGGTTGATTCATGAATACATTTATTTATTATGTTGATGAATTTTTCTGTTGCTGATTCGAGATCACGCAACGGATATAATTCATTTTCCCAATTAATGCACCTAATGGCATCTAGTAGTGATGTTTTGTCTAATCTTTGAAAATATTGTTTTGAGTTATGATTTTGGCTATGATTTTTTTTGTTATTCAGTAGTACGATTTGTAATAGAGTTATGTAGTGGTCCGTGATTGTGGTAGAGATAGTGATAGGCAGTAGATTATTATAATTGTGCTGTTTCATTTTAATGAATATATGGTCTAGACATGATTCAGATCCATTCCTCGCTCTTGTAGTTGTATTTATGGTTGAATGAAACCCATACTCACTCATTATGTCGAGATAGCTTCTTGAGTCATCAGTTTCTTTCATTAAATCGATGTTTATATCACCAACAAATAAGCTGCAATATTGGTTATAATTCTCTTTGTTTAAAATCTCATTGAGTTGGTCTAAAAAGTCATCAATTTTACTTGTTGGAGATCTATAGAATGCATAGAGGCAAATGGTCTGATCATCTACGATCAGTTTGATTTTTAATAATACACTTCCGCTCAGTTTGGTAGAAATATGGGAATGATATATGTTCGCTTTTACGAAAACTATGACTCCATCATTTTGATTATAGTTGCTTTCATTGTATATAGTTAGATAATCAGTCATATTGAGGGGAGTAGTATCTGGCACATGCCAAGTTTCTGTTAAGACTATGCAATCAAATTTCGTTCCAAGTTCCTCAAGATTGATTTTAAGTTCATCTATGTTTTTTGAAACACTACAAATATTAGTATTGAGAATGTTTGAATTACTGAAATTACTATTTATCGATAAAACTTCTTTCGCTTCATTGCAATTATTCAGGGGGTATGTTCTTATTTTATCTACTTTGAAGTCTCTTATATAAGGATCCATACCTAGAGATGAAGTTAACAATAATTTATCAAGGCAAATAGTTATATGGTTCTATGCTATCATTATTTGAATATGTTTGAATATTAGCGACAGTTGTTTCTTCAGAAGCCTTATTTTTTTGGTGGGATGCTGTTTCTTGGGTAGCTGAGTAGAGTAATGATTTCTACAATTATTGAAACTACTTGTCCGCCGGCTTACAATATGTTTCTAGTTTTTCAGCGATACATTCGTTTCAATTGGTATTAGTCCGGGAGCTTATGCTTTGTATATGTGTATATGAGTGGTAATTCTAAATGAGTGTAGACAAGAATACAAGTATATACATACGATACTAATAATTTAGAAATTCTGAACAACAGCACTTTTCAGAAGGATTATTTTGACATTGAATTGTGTCTTGTATTTGGTCTTTCGTTGATGTTATCCTTAATTGTCTTTTTTATTGCGCCTGTTTTTGAGGTGACACGAGGTTCCTGTGCAACTTCCGTGGGTTTTGAATTTTTTTTCAGTGATATTTGGATGTTCGCTGGCAATCCCACTCTTTCCCCTTTCCGAATTTGCTTCAATGTATTCACTGGTGTACCAGGATCACTGCTTGCCTTTGTTTCTTCAAATATGTCTTCGGTTGCTTCTAGTTCGGCGGCCGTATACACTCGATTCTCCACAATCAACTTGTTGTTCTTTATGTAGCAATGTTTCTCATCGTTTTGCCTTGCTAGACTGAGATGCTTCCTAAGAATTTTTCCTTCCTCTCGTTGTTTGAGTGTCAAGTCGTTCGAAATGTGAATTTGTGTTCCTTTCAATTTACTGGCGCTTTTCAAAATCTGTGTCTTCTTGAGTAAAGAACTAAATTCAATCTTAATCGGCCTTTTACCGCTTCTGCCTAAGGAATACACGTTGTTAATATCTGATTCAACTAATTTGATATTTAGAAGATTCTTCAGAGTTTCGATGGTTTCTTCAGCACTTATTATTTCTTCTTCGTCTCTCTCTAAACCAAAAATCACTAAATTATTTTTCTTTCCTGCTCTCTCGAGGTACTCAATTTTGTTTTTCAACTCTTGGTTTTCTTTCTCAACCCTCTCGACTTTGTGACTTATTTCCTCTACTTTCAGAGATATCCTTACTTCAACCGCTTCAATTGTAGATTTTAGCTCTTTATTGCATCTGAGCAGCTCTTCAAGAATTTGTTTATTCGTAATTTCGGTATCGCTCATATTCACGTATATGGTCTGCTTTATATTAGTGGGTGTAGTTGCAGCAAAAACTTCGATTATTGTCGATATGATTATCTGCTTCCAGCTATTGTTTATTTGGTTTTTGATTTGCCAATCGATTCAAGCAATTTTTTCGATGTTTATTCATTAAGTTACTTGCTACATTAGTTTACAGTGTACGATTGTCTTGTTTTGGCGCAATATAAAGGTTTCAAACGTACCAAAAACTTGAAATTCCCACAGCCTATCACAATACGCTTCTATTCCACTAAAGCTACCACTAAAATGCATAAAGAACACCACCAAAGTGTTCATTCTGCCAAATTCAGCAATAATACTGACAACTGGGTTTGATTATCAAAGAAACACCCAAGGGAAAGGTCACATAAAACCTACAGTGGTGAATAATATGCCGGTGTTTACTGAAACAAAAACAATCAGGACCTCAGGGGACACCAGACGGTGTTAGCTGGTGTGAGCTGGTGTATTTTTTTCAATTTGTAGGCTATTTCAGATCTTTTATGGGGATAACTATTTTGATACTTTATGAACGGAACGAATTGATTTTACATTTCAATCATGGTGAACAATGCATTCCTTACCTTGTAAAGCTAAGAGTGAATAAAGTATTTGTATTTGTATTGAAAGTTACATCTCCTTTTTCGACAGCTGGAAAACCTTCAACAAATTGGAAGCAACATCAGTTGACATTCATTGTACATGTTTTTTTTGTATTCAAGACAGAATTTTCATTCAATTTTTTTTTCTCAAGAGAGGTGCGTTCTAACAAGTTTCATCAAAATAGATATTTGCCCTCTATTTCAAGATCTTAAGCTCTTTCTGCCCTCTCGAATACATAATTATAAATACTGCTTTTATGTATAAGTATAAGCGCATCACATAGTGTTTTATTATATTTATGAGATGAGCTATTATCTTGAACCAAATTCAGAAAAACATTGTTGATGGATGGTGGAAATACTGCTCAGTACAATATGTCGAATGATAAAAAGGCAAACGCAAATTATTCCCTCTTTGATAAGACATTTATTCCATTGAAACAACACTGTTCACAAATATTTGATTCAATCATTTATATGCTCACTATAAACATGTATATATAAAATAAGGACCATTATCTGAATAAGTACCTGACATTCATTCCAGGAAGCTCATGCATTGTTTCATCATTGATTTACTATTTTTATGTCCTTTTTATCACAATCGCTCTTATCTATCGAATTCTGTAATGAAAAAATAAATGGTATAAATATCTATATCGCCAGGTAATGTGGCAATTAGTTCTATTGAACGGCACGTATACTCACCCCTACTCTTTGAGTTTATAATATACAATGACCAATAGAATAATCTAACAAGAGAGGGAAATCTACAGAGTGGCAGAAAAAAAGTTATTATTTCGATACAATATTTTTGGTATGGTTGGAATTATATTTGATGTACAAAAAAAGAATCAATGATATATCCCGATACGAGTTAGTACACCCGAAAATAAATTTTTATTTTTAACGACCTAAAATTTGGGAGGTTTTTCTTAATACCTATAAACTCCGAACATTCAAGATAAATTCCGATACCTATTTATTCTCCCAATATCCTAATACTGACTTGCACGATATTCCTCAACGAATATATATATATATATATATCAGGTTTTCCCTAGGGTTTTCCTCTTGTGCAGACGAATGATGAAAAGAATCCTGGTAATGTTATCATTCAACGTTGATATTAGCAAGCAATGACTTAAACCATTCATGAAATTTTTCATTGAAATTACTAGTAAGCTATGTGTTTGTTGAATAAAACATTACTCGTAATTGCAACACATGTGTGGCGATATCATTAGCTCTTTTTTTTTTTTGGCCTCTCGTAGGTGGATTAGAATATTTCAATATAAAAACAACAAGTACAATGAGATTAATAGTGTCCGACTACTGTAGATTAGTCAGATTTCTACAAAATAGTTTTTCTTTTTACAAGAAACTGCTGACTGAATTTGCCTACCTGTATCCTCTGGATAGGGAGTTATGAGCACCACTCTGTTCATCTATAAGTGATTCATTAGGAACTTCAATTATGTTCTTCGGTTCACCTAGTCAACATCAATTTCTGTTCAAATCAACATCGCTAGCAATCAAGAATACAGTATGGCTGATCAAGAGAGAATCCGTCATGTTTTGGAGATGAGGCGCAGCAACGTTAAGAAGCTCATGAAATCTCTGAAGAAGAATCAGCAAATCGTTGCGAATAAGTGAGTTTAATTGAAATTATTCTCATTTTGTAGGGCTTCTTCTGGTGATGAATGAACCGCAAAAAATAAAACATTTAATTTTGTGCGCTTTCCAAATTCTGGATTCCTTTCCGTCTGATATTTCTAAAATGTTTTTGTTCCGTAACCTCCACGCCAAATGAATTAAAACTCAACACGCCACATATTTGAGGTTTTTAATTCATTTTAGAAAAAGTAGAGGAGGATAAGGAACAAATAGAAAACAGAAAAGAAGGAAATAAACTTCATTGGACATGAAATAACAAATATGTTATGCCTAATGGCTATCTACCGAAGTATACCTCTAAGTTATTTCAATATTGTTTAGACAAGAGAAGAAGTGTATACATATACTTTTGAGGTTCAAAACATTGGCTTATGTTATTCAATTAGAGGATTGAAGGAATCATACAAGCTGAGATATGGAAATTTTCGATGGGCAGAAAAGATGATGGTAGAATGGATTCTATTTGAAGGGATGTACAGGAGGATTGCAGGTTTTTTCTTTTCCTGCACGAGAGGAAAAATCATAATGTACGTGGAGGAACATCGTGCAAGCCATTGAGAAAGGTATTGGAATTTTTTCTTGAGGGTTTGAAGGTCACAGACCTCAGGAAAAACCATTCTGAAAAGTGATTTCCACAAATTCGCCGTTCGATGAGAACAATAATTTTGATAGAGCATGTGTTCGTCTGGTCTGTCTGCTCGGAATATCTCGTGGTTGAATAATAGATGTGATTCTCCTCAGCGCACTTTTTTCTGATCTTGTTACTTGAAAAGTTGAATTGTTATCTAGGGTGATGCTTAGATATCTGCAACTCGCTGTTGGTGATAATTGCTGATTCTGCATCATCATCATCTCTGATTTCGTAGAGTTTGGCACAATTCGCCAATTTTACATCCACTTTATCGTATTTGTTGTCAGCGTTTGTAGTATAATATTCTCATAGTTTTTTCTAACGTATTTCCATGTGCTATGTGTTGGGTGTCATCAGCAAATTGCAGTAGTTTTGATCAATTTGGTCTGGATCCAGAAGATTGTCATTATATTATGTTATAACAGTATAAGTTCACAGAAAATATCTTCTTCTGTGAACTTTACCTGTGGAAATTCCTTTTCGGGTGTGGAACTATGTAATAATATGAGTTTGTTATTGATTTTGAGATTTCGTTGATTGAGCTAATTTCAAAGTATCCATGAAATTTGCAAGGAACATGTGTTGAATGGAGATTGACATCCATTCAATATGCCAGGACCTACTATATTAATTGTCTTTTGGATGTTCATAAATGATGCTGCAGAGTATTTGCCAATTTGGATGGTGGTGGTTTGTAGCTAGATTGTGATCTTGATTCAGTTTATGAATGCTTATTATGACTCCAAGTATGTATTTCCGAGGCGATAATCATAAATTTGTATTATTTTTCATGGATATGGTGATAAATGATTATCACTATTTCTCTTTGGATGTCATAACCGGAAGTTATGATCTTTCTATCAGCTAGATTTTCATAGTATCCACCTGATTCAATCAATAGAGAATAATCAAGTAAGTTACTCATCGAAAAAAATTTTCGTACCAATCATTCACGATCAGTTATCTGGTATCTTCTATTATTCATGGTTTTTTTATTTTTATAGAAAATGATTTCAATAAAATTATGCCACTTTTTGATTCAGTGGAAAAGTGAAATAACTTCGATGCAAGACAACGGTTTATTGAAATAGTATGTTTATTATTAATAGGGTTGATTGTTATACAAGGTACATAGTGCACGTGGATCTCAACACTATGAGATATTGTGCCCTGGTGTGTGAAAAATTCACACAAGTGGTCAGATAATTTGTGTTGCTACATTTTTAAAGCGAAAATGCATGGTAAATGAAATGTGACATTGACTTAAAAGTATATATAAAATGAGTTGTGACATTGACATAGAAGCTTCACTGACGAATGACACAGAAGTAGCATATGTATGGGACAATGAATCATGAAAAATTATTGGCGTTGATGAATAAGTGAACTATTGAAAAAACATGTTCATTTGAATAGTTGTTCATTAGAAATGACAACTTCTCGATGAAAAATCTATAACATGGCAATTCCATATAGTCCTAGAAGCAGTGAGAAGATATGTATAAACCATACTTTCAAGAACACGTTTTTGGCAATCACTACTCAGAAATATTTGACTAACAGGTGAGGTTAGGCGTAGGTGGAGTTCAGATTTCCACATTCTCAAAGTTTATAATATCTTCATGAAATAATTAGTTCAGCGTGAAATGGTTATTTCACAACTACTATTGTTCAGGAAAAAGGCGGCATCTTTAATTCAGAATAAACAATCTCTGAACGATAGTGAACACCAAAGTATTTAATTTGGAAGTTTCTCATCAGTATTCCATCACAAAAACCATTAATATACCTACGTTATATCAGCCATATTCCTGTGACAAATTGTACCTTCTCAGGCTTTTCAGATAACATTTCATTGTGATATTTTAATTGATAATACCCGGAAATTGAAGTTACAAGCGAGAGCACACAGTTTTATTCAGCTTTTTGAGCGCTTCTCAAATATTTTGAAATTATCAAGAGCACGGTCCTTTCAAAAGCCACTGGCGTATTCTTTTCCACGTTCAATTGCATGATACCTCAAAGTCAATTTCTGCAATCAAGTCGTGAAATATTTGCGTGAAAATAAAAAGTTCTTTCCAGTTTCAATGGTATTTTAGAGAAACCCAAAATATTTTCAATTCTAGTGATTTCGGACTCAGATTTTTCACATGACTAAAAACAAAGTCGCTTGCGTAGGAGTAGGGTGTACCATATCAAGAAAATATACCAGGTGGTTCGTCAGTTATAAACCCACCAAGAAAAGAGCGATGTGAATATATCATATACTCAATAAATATGGTATATTCGTTACCACCTCGGTGATCTCTATTCACCGTTGAAATATTTCCGTTGCCCAACGGGATACCCTGTATACAGGAAACCATCCTTGTCTATCATAAGAGAATCTGGAGTCAGTATTCTAGCACCACATGCTGTAAGTCGGCATTCGAATGTCCCACAAAAACGACTTGTTGAGTTCTGGGAGTTTATTCTCGAACGATGTGAATTTGCCAAGTTATCAAGATGAATCAATGTGTGAGACCGTCAACTCCAAGCCTGTGATAAACTGAGAGCTTCAAAGAAACGGCTGAGATGAAGGCAGAGCTATGGCAATATTCTTCGATCGGATGAGAAGTTTCTTATCACTTTTTAATAACACATATTTCAAATGGCGTTTCCGAAATAAATTCAACCCAACGAAATTAACAGAGATGATATGAAGACATCTAGATGTTCAGTGAACGGATTTGCCCAATGGCTATATTTCGAATGTTCAATACTAGCAGGCAATATCTTAAGGTTCGATAACATTGAGCGAGTTCACAAGCTACTATAGTATTGGCGAGCTCACTATCGGCTAGTTGCCATCATGTCCTCTAGTTAACTAGCATTTTGTAAGCTATTTGTGATTGAAGTTGAGCCAGACTACTTTACCCGAGACTTTACTGCTACTTGCTGGCTTGTGGGATTGTTACACTGAAGAAATTTTTTCATCGTCACTGCAGATTTTCTCGCTGTTCAGCCAAAAAATTTGGCTACACATAGAGGACAGGAAATATATTCACTACTGCAGAAGAGAGCACTCAACTGCCAACGTCTACATGTGGTAGCACAGATACTTTAAAAATAACTTGTTTACTGTTTGAGCTGAGTAACTTTGCTGTCGTAATGAAGATACTATCCTGGAAAAGTTACTATGCTATAGTAGGAAGGAGGTTTCATTCTATTATTTTGTTGTTGAAAAGTAGATTACTAATACAGGAGTTGTTGTTAATATGAATTCTCACAGATTCAGGCAAGAGTCTTCATTAGAAGAACAAAGTTCTTGCCAAGAGCAGCGTGAGTGTTTTTTTAGCCAGTGGAAGTTAATTCTCTCACAATAGCAAAGATATATCTGCTGGAAATATTCTTGAATGTGGTACCATTTAGCGCATTCAACAAAACAAGGATCAACAAAGTTCAATCAAACCTCTTCATGAGAAAATAATGTTCATCATTACCCTTACCACAACATCAAAATCACTTGAATTAGAGTTTATATACACACGAATCCGAACATGGCGTTAAGGGTTTCACTCAAAATCAACACGAATATTTTGATAATACGGTGAGATACCTACTATTACTCCCTGAAAACAGAAAATCACCGGAATAGTGGACTTGACTGACTGGACGAACGACTGACGACAAACGAGATGAACAGTTGCAAGTCTGGCGATAAATGAAAGAAAATACCAACGGAACTGCGATTTTGGATTTCATATTTTTTTTTGCTGGGCTAGCAATGAACATTGCAGTTATAATATATAAAGAAATATTCGTGATACAAATTTTTTTGCTAGGATTGCAAGGAACATTATGGTTATTATAAAGAAATATTGATTACATCTTCTTTGCTATACAACAGTAACATATCTATCTATCGTAGAAAAGTACATTTTCATGTAAGCAGAAATAATTTTATGGAATTACAGTTTAACTACAACAGCCAATTTGTTTTCTTTGATACAGAGTTTCTTCGCAGTTCCAATAAAGCAGTTTCAGTAAAGTGATATTTTCTGTATGAGCGAGGCAACATTACTACGTTTGTTTCTTTTTTGGCTACGACAGGTAAAAAAAGCAAAGATCTTTCTCCTGGGACTTTTCTCAGTGTGGTTAGGTTAGTAGAACAGTCACGATTCATCATAGTTGCTGGTGAATTAATAGCCAATAATTCCGTGGTTCCAGGTTTCAACATAACGTGGTCTATTCGCTAGCTAGTAGACATTTTTTGAATCATAACTATCGCACTAGCAGGCTCGCCCGATTCTAAACTCGCCAACTAGCTGATTCTGATTCTGTGTTTTCATGTTGAACTCTCAGGTAAAGTTTGGATATTCTGAGTAACAATAGGCTATGAGGAGCCAAGTGCACCATTACTATTCCAATTTATTCTAAGTGCTTGCAAATGCCGTTACAATTTAAACCAGTGCTTTTGTATTTTCTTCTACTCTTTCATCAACCTCTATCTTCTTTTCTCTTCGAATTGAAATTAGCTAATTCCGAGATTTCAAGTCGGAATTTCATGGTTCTGATGTTAATGATTGTGAAGCCCTTTATATGCCTTCGTTATTTAAAAATGTGTGTAGGGGGAAATTTGTACCCTATTCCTTTATTCAATCTGGGACTATGTAGGTCTTGGAGTCAAACATTCCCTACTAAAGTTTTTGTTTATTGCCCAAACTTCCAGAATTCGTTCTAGTTGAATATCTAATTTGCCTTCACCCCTTGGGGATTCCGCATTAAAAATTCACAATTTGATTTCAGAAAAAAAGGGGAAGAAGTCAAAGCGAAGGCCCGAATGGACATAGAAGCTATCGAGCGAGAGCTGTTATTTCGGGAAGTCCTCGATGATATAAAACGAGTGCACTACGTTCGTGCACTCAACATTTTCGAACCGCGTAAAGAAGTTGGAAATGATGTGATCAAGAGAGCCAATTCTTCTTAGGCCAAACATCATGACCGCAGTCAGTATCCCATTTCGAAAGTATACTGTTTTTTTAACATACGTGTTTTACCAAATGTTTCATCGAAATAATTTTCATTAACATATTATGTACCCATCAATTCCAAACTAGAAAAAAATTCTTGTTGAATCTGTATTCTTATTCAATGTTAAGTTGAGAGTAATTTGGTGATGACAATCTCGAAAACCAACCACAAGATTGCAAAAGTTTCTGTTAGTATAAGCGCAACCAGATAACCTTGTCATCATAAAAATTTTTTATTGTAACCATATGTCCATATGAATTGTCTTGCCTATAACGATGATTAGAACAGCGATATAATGTTATGGTTATGCCTTCATGAACTAGACACTTTTTTGCGTATTATATCGTGGCTTCGAATTATTTTAGCCAGTAGTTCTGCAACAAATAACCAATTGCTTCAATGTTCACAGTCATAAAACACAGCAAACTTTGTTTTATAATTTTTTATATGTCATATGGAATAATCCTTCGTATATTTCTCTATCTTCAAATGAGTCATGACACTAGTCGCAACTGTCTAATGCTAGATACCGACCATATCTATAGAAAGGAAGCAACTAAAAAGATAAAGGGGGGTTTACTACTTCAAAAAGTTTCAATGTGATTGCTCCATTGACCCAATCTTGATACTTGTTGCATATATTTCTGATACCTATATCTTTTGATAACGCAGAAATTTGTTTTTCTCGAATTGATATTCAACATCGATACTTGACTTCTTTTACCAAAACATGTCCTTCTCTATTCGAAGGATAGAAATTAATTCAATAGCAGAAGCCCAAAACAGAAGTTTGAGTTACTACAGATTTGATTGATATATGATACGGAATGGAAAAAGATAGCCTTTTGTACTATGTGCTTCGACTTGACGACGATTCTTGTCACATAGAGTGTTCTCCTTCCTCACATCGGGTGTGGTTTAATAACTAATGATATGAAGAAGAGAAAAACTGTGTGATCTGATATCATACTCTTATTATTTTCTAATGGATACAGCGAAAAACAACTCAAGCAACACATTCACTCAAATACTTTTGTTCGATTGTGAAAAGGATTTTTCACTTCACTATCCAATTAGATTAATGAAATCGTTCATATTTTTTTCTGACCTTATTCAACCAAAACGAACGTATTTTCATTATAGCCAATTTTTGTTGCTCTAGGTTGACGTTGTCACATTTGAAGACGTTTTATCTTATAGTGCCACCATCATCGACCTAATTTTTTCAAATAAGGCTCTAACTTTTTATATCGGATCTGGTTTACTTTTGGTGTCCTGATGATGACTATGTATAACAACCATCGGACTTGACAGTACCTCCAAGAGTACTTTAAAAACGGTATGTACATACCTCTAGAATATAATGAAATTACGTGCTTTTATATCGAATGAATAGTGATTCCTCACTTCAAGTAATTACTTTCATAAGTTAGGTACCTGTACTTATTATGTACTTATCTCATAAATAACTTCTTATTATGTAGATATAATTGAATAGATTCAGATTTTTATACCTACGCAAAGGGCTATTATGTGGGATAGATATGTTGATAAAGAGGAACAATATTCAAGAATTTTTCAAAGGGTTAGGTAATATCCATTGATATAATGAGTGCAACGGAAACAAACCTATAAGTACCTAAAGCAATGTGTGAAAGAGATAATTATGGTAGACGTATTTATTCCAATAATTTTTTTACACCATCATTATCAGCCCACCACAAAGGAACCAAATCCAGAATGAAGAATTCAGAGCCGTATCTGAAAAATAAAGTTGATGATGGTGGCCCGAACACGAAACGTCGGACTTCAAATGTGATGACAACTTCATCTTATAGCAACCACGAAAAAGTGGCAATGACAAACATTCGTCTCGAAATATCTCCCCAAAGAAGGTCAGAAAACAATATTGGAAGGTAATGTCAAGACGGAATTTTATTAAGCAAAAAATGTCGCAATTTCTCCATAATTCAACCGACGAGATCCCCATGTTATGCATCGAATTTGGTTCACCCTGTACATAATGTAAGATATTGTTAATTTATCTCAATGATCATCCTGTAGCAGTACACGAAGATAATATCTGGAATATACGGAAATAACACATTGTTGTGTCAATGAAGCGACGAAATCTTATCATATCGTTTATGAAGGCTTGAAATGTATCACTAACAATACTAATCTTAAATACCTGGCGAGTCTTTGGGATCGTTAGATGAATCACTGTTCACTACATGTATTGTTTCAACTTCCAATATAAAGATTAATAACTGGAAATTATGTGTTTTATTTCCTTCAATTTCAACTCCACAAGGCTTTTCATGAAATGTTTACCTTGCATGTCTTCTATAGGAACTGTAGAGAATGAAATAATAGAATTTGTCGATCAGTGTATTCGAATCGTGCCAAATTTATTAGAAACATTTTCATCAATATGTCACTTACAGTTATACCAAGAGTAGACTTTACTTCCATTCTTCCAAATAAATCGATCAAACATATCATTTTTCAATTCTTCATTCCATTGAAGTTTGTGCAATATGCCTAACACCCTGATGCCCTGCGATGCATACCAGGGACTTATATATCCATGACCTAGCATAATTTCAGGGTGGGATAAACCCTCAGGTGTTCGATTGAGGACAGCCAGACCAAAACAGCCAGCTCCTCTGACAACCCTTCACTAATCGCCAGTGGAGTAGATCAAAGGTAAAGGCTTATCCATGTAATGCTGAAGATTTTCACTTCTATAGCTTCAATGACGCAATTTCTGGAAGAATATTAGAAAGAGTTCATCATCAGCTGTTCTACATGTACCTTTATGAATAAAACATTATCATTTTTTGAAAATTGAGATCGGTACTTAAGAAATATTGAAACGAAAATAAAGTAGGCTATAGTACACCGTATATTATTCAATTGTTAACTCGAACGTTTTCGGCCTAATGCCATTATCAGGAGCAAGTTTCTCAAAAAGAAAATCAATTGAAATATTAGAAAAATAAGAAGTGAAAGTTTTTTTATCAATGTGAAATTGAAATACGAAATGAATTATTCAAGTATAACTTACTTGTCAAAGATTCTCACAAGAGATTGTTAACATCATCAAAAGATACATACCTAACTTTGCACTGATAAAAAAACGTTACGAGATGCTTAATGAATTGATGAAATTGTTTTCAAATACTTGTTGAACAAACGAACAACGATAGCCACCTGAGTAGTGCTTCGGATGGCACTTAAAAAGCCGAGGACCTCGTCTTCCTCACTCCTACAAGTCTTAATGAAACTTCGAAGGTTGCTTTGCAACACTATAAGTTGGCGGTCAAAAACACACTTTCCTTGATTACAATCAGAGTAAAAAAAAAATGTGCCAACTTCTACTCAAGTGGACTCTCCATTTTGTTTTGTGCAATGCATCTCGCAATGTTTTTATTATCAGTTCAAAGTTATGTCTCCTTTGATGATGTTATCAATCTCTTCTGAGGATCTTTGAAAAATTCATTTCGTATTTCAATTTCACATTAATCAAAAAACTTCCACTTTTTCCTCATTTTCTATTTCAATTGATCGCGCATTTTGAAGACTCGCTCCTGATTATGGCATTCAGCCAGAAACGTTCGAGTTAACAATTAAATAATATACGGTGTACTTTAGCCTTCATTCTTTTGTTTGTATAATTATCATTTTTGTTCGATGGCTACCGAATGAATGCTGACATACCTATTTGAGATCAGACGATGATTTTTTGAGGTAAATAATAATAGTATCCTCTTCATTATTTTCTTCCTTTTCAACGGTAAGTAAAGTAATTTGAATAAAGATGAAATATCCAACATTTTTGAACTTTAGAAGAAAATTAAAGGCGGAGTTCAATTTCGATAGTGATGAATCACCATGAAAATTGCTCTTTCACTCAACCTCGAACATATCGCTTAATGCTACTCGAAGGTTATCATTTATTTCCAATTGGTAAATAAATAAAGAATAAAATAATCGCAAATATAGTTATGATTAGGGATGATTTTAACATAGGGATGAGATACAGGGGCAAACTGGACCATTGAATAGGCCCGGGCGATTTTGACCTTACCGGCTCAATAGAGAGAAATATCAAGTGTAATTTAAATAACAAATATTGTCACAAAATCAAAATTAGACAATATTTCTATAGGAAAGAAACAACAAAGTTGAATGATTAATATCAAATAACATAAATCTGAAATCAAAACATCGATTGCAATTGAATTTTGTCAATGATAACATAAATAATTACCCTTGATTGAAAGCATCATTTACCCGGTCGTCAACATGAAATACTCCAAATGTTTTTGGCTTAACCTATGCAGAAAAAAATTTAATTCAGAAAGATATCTCATGAAATTGAGTGCTTTATGATATATTTACAATTTTTTTTTCAAACCTGAAGGCATAAGCGTGAAGAGTTGCGTAAAACAACAAACTATTAATTTCTTGCAAAACTGATGAATCGGAGGCCTCAATTATTCACTGAAGACATGTGTTTGATCACTCAGAAGACACTGATAGAGTAAGTTCCAGGCGTTCCCACTTAGAAGTAAAATCTGTCAGGTCCATTTGCAAACATCAACCGTCCTCATTGCGATTTCTGCTTATTATGGTGGACGATCAGAAAAACGTGTTTCGATAAATATGTTATCATTTTCAGGAAAATATTCTTCATGTTTAGGTTTATCAATGCTTACAAAATGAACCTGTATTTAAAATTTTTCGATGAAACCTACTCCAAGATTTTTTCATTTCGTATTTTTTGAACAGAAAAATGTTGGAGTTATTGCTTAAATTGAAGATTTTCTGAAAACTGTTGCTGTTATTATGGTTTGATATTATAGAAAGCTGTTGAGAAGACGGTTTCTTATAATCACGCACTACAAGATCAACTATGCAGTTTCAAAGATTCCACAAAATAACCCCAAACATGAATTCGGATATGGGTACTTTTTGACAACGATGACGTGAAGCCAATGTATCGGGTATCACTATTAAACAGTCAATCACATCGTGAAAATAATTGGCTAAAACTATAATAATCTTGTACATATCCGCGTCACTGTTGAATGCCACACCATACACATCATAATATGCTTCTTCCGACAGTAACACAATTTATTCGATTCTATTTGTTTTCCTATATTTTATATTGCATATGCATTCTCTTTGTGATTATCGAAAAATGTTACTGAATGTACCGGCCCATCGGGCGATGCCCGATTGCCCGGCATCCCAGTCCGCCCCTGATGAGATAGGTGGTTTGAATGTTAGAATCAGTTACCGTAAAAGAAATACAGTGAAAACATTTTTGAACCGATATAAATTGTGAAACAATCTCCAAACGAAATATTTTTTCATGTAAGTAAGGAGGTTTTTTTTCCATGATTATTTTGTGGAATAAGGTGGCAGCTTGTAGTTTTCTCCTATTTTGTATGTCTAATCATCCGATAGCTTTCAATTTGTGAGATATTCTCCCTCTGTTCCGGATACCAAAAATAAGTGTTAGGCACGAGTTCTGAACCTTTTGAATTTTTTGTTCGAACTGAACCGTTAAACATGGGCCATACAATACATCAGCATAATTGAAAACAGACAGGGCCATGGCTTGACATAATATTGTCCTCACTTTAGGTGGTAAAAAATACCTGTCGTGAAAGCCGAATGGATCTCTAGTATAGGAGATGATATTGAAAAAATACAGGATATCGATATAAAGGAACTTCGAATTCGCAGATAATATGATAATACCGATCAACCATGGATACCGTTCAGATTACTATATTTTGAGGCTCATCAATCTCAGGAAGAAAAGCTGAGGGGTCATAAATGTAATTATAGTATAGCATTTTTGTTGTGTTACGTGAAACTACGGCGATGCAGGCAAGGGAGTATGATAACAGGGGATGATGGAATTCTCTGCACCATCAGGGTAACTTTGCAGAACATACCCGCAAGCGATGCGGCTAACGCATATTATTGTTACAATAGAACATAATATAATGTCTGCTAACAGTAGTGTATACGATATGCATTTTCGTTTGATATTATATTATCGTTTCATTTCTACATGAATAACTAAACATTGAGTTTTATGAAATCATTCTTAGTAAGCCCCAGAACAATATATTCATAGGAAACGAGAAACAATAAAAAATGCTGTGGTAAAATGTTGCTGATAAGAAATATACAGGGTGGTGTTGAAGGTTGATTTCTTTATGTTCAGCAATATCTATAGCGTTTTTGGATATGTTTACATAATAATTTGAAACTGAAACTGTGGGTTCTTAGCAAGAGAAATCATAATCTACTACCTACTAACTTCGATGCACATTTGTGGTTTTCGCTATTCAAGTTAGCGCTTTTTCTGTGGAATAATATGAAAACCACGTTATTTTAATATTATAATTATTAACCTTAAATGTAAACGGTTAACGAGATAATCGCATTTTTCTAAACGAATTCTACTTTATGTAGTACAACTCGCTTGATTTATTTGATCAATTACGTATATTCAGCTAGTACAAATATCACATTATTCTATATTCTATTATTGATTACAAGTTATATAATAGGTGTATGCGCTAATTTTTTTCTACAGTTATATGAGTGAATATCATTGAAATATAGTATAAACATTATAGGAATGAGTGTGGCACTTTAGCTCAAGACTTTTTCAGCTCAATTGTTGGTTGAGTTGTGTGTGTGGAATGTCAACTGGTGCAAGACAGTCGCCTCCTATTGGCAGTAAAAAGTATCGTGTTTGGCGAAAAACATATCACATGCCATATCCCTTGTTGGGTGCCTCATATGGTTACCTAAAGGTATATTTCAATGAATCGATAAAACTTGAATTTCTATGATCATATTGTATGTCCGGATGTAGGCACAGTAAGTTCTCAAAATAGCGTTCTTCGAATTGATTTCACTTCACGAATCAATAAAACATCAATACTCAACACATAGAAGGAACACCCATTTATGCCCACATAAAATGTCGTGCTTTGGTCTACTACAATTTCCTGAACATAATACCCCATAGGAAGCATATCGTTTCTTATTTGAACGAATTGAAGAAAGTTAGTACAGGGTTCTCATTTAGTATAGTATCCCACATGAACTAATTTTTGCGCAGGTTATTGTCGCTACAAGACAATCATAA
Organism: Chrysomela aeneicollis; assembly: GCA_029955515.1. Lineage (NCBI taxonomy): Eukaryota > Metazoa > Arthropoda > Insecta > Coleoptera > Chrysomelidae > Chrysomela > Chrysomela aeneicollis. The sequence goes on from JARUHQ010000015.1 coordinate 3,000,995, forward strand.
CTTTTCATATCAATTCATGAGCAAGGTTACGTATTTTTATGGTGATGATCGAATATTTATGTGGAAATCTTCTGCACTCCATCATCAAAATTAATATTAGAACAGTAATAGATGGAACAGTATGCTTTTCTGGACTATAAAATAATTTGAAGATTATGAGGTAAGCTAAATAAGTTCTTTGTCACCAAAGACTTTTCGCATTTGTTTACTTTGTGGAGTGGTTAAAATGGTTTATACGCCAAAACAAAACGTCTTTATTTTAATGGCACACTTTCGCATTGGTAATCGTAATCCTGATGGAAGTTGAAGGTCTCATTCCCTACAATCATGCATTTGGCAGTATTGCATATGCAACGATAAGTCAACTGTTATACCGTTTGTTTCAACAGAAAATGTGATTAGAAGATACACATTTCTGAGAAATCTATTCCAAAATTATCTTGGTACAGGTTGGTACAAATGTACTTCAAATGAAATTCGATGTTTTCAGACTCGATGTTTTCAGACTCGAAAAATCATGGATTCTTAAATGGCATCACTATTTCATCTTTCAAATCGACCTTGTTTTGTTTTGACACCAACTTTGTTCCTGATACACGTTAACGACCTGTGTTCGGTTCACAGCTTTGCGAATTACAGTACACTTCATGCTGCTTTCTCATCTAGTCCTATATCATCTAGAAAAGCCAGGGGTTCAAAGCGGAGGCAGGTCGATATACTGTTGATGAACATTTTTATAAAACTTGGAAATGGGGTTTTAATAATTTAGTGGAGTTCAATGCAACATCACAATGCCTAATATGATTATGTCAGGCACGATGGTTCTTATAAAGTCCTCAATATCCATGTTTGGTATGACCATCAACAATACCGTATCATGAGATTGATCATGTGAGGTCAATTGCTAAAACGGTTTCACAAGAACTCGGTTGCCTGTTGCGAGCTATGAGCTACTGCACACCTCAACAGCTTCTCATGAACTGCAAAGCGCATATTCGACCTGTCATGGAGAATTGTTCAAATGTTTGGAGTTCAGCAGCTAAACATATGAGGCTCCTAGACCCCATAGAGGAGAGCTGTTCATCTGGTTGGTGATCTTGCACTAACGAACTCATTTACCCCTCTAGAACATTGCAGACAAGTGGGCGATCTTCTCCGTTTCTATAGATATTTTCATTGCGATGCTCATCGGAGATGACGTCTATCATTCCGAGCAGACAGACCAGACGAACGCATGCCTGACACTCCTTCATTAACATGCTCCAGACCTGCCAAACTATGCTCTAAAATTTGTTTTTGATCGAACGGCGAAATTTTAGAATACAATTCCTACTAGAGAGGTTTTTTCTGCTACTTTTATCCGCCAACCTTTCAAACAATTTCAATACCTTTTTCCTCTCCCAATACCCTTCTGCTGGCTTGCACGATGTTCCTCCACAAACATTTTGGGATTCTCGTTTATTCAGAAAATAAAAAAACTTCCTTCGGATGGCAAGTAGTCAGCTAAAATTCCATAAATTTCGAATTGGGCTATGGTGTTTGATAAAATTCTCTAAAGGACACGAAAGTCATGAGAGCTTATATAGCGATTTCTTCTTGCAAGCTATATATAAAACAAGTACGCTGTTCTTTTTCATAATAGGACATGAAATATTCCTCGAAATATTCATAACTTCATAGCATTGTTAAAATCCATGAAAACTCTGTAGCGAGGCACAGCAATAAATAGTTTTTCTATAGTTGTCGATGAATAGTTTTGCGTATTGTTCGAATTTTGCAATTTCCGAACGGTTTGTTTGAACGAAATCCACAGAATAATAATTCAACAGGTGATTCGTTTCGGAGATAGAATGCGAACGAAGGAGACAATATCACCTATTTCAAAAACCATAACCTACTCGAAGGTACAATTAGCAAAATGGAACAGCAATTTAGCGAAAATGGATATGTAAGGAAGGTTACAAAGAAAGCTCGAAAAGCAAGGAGTACCGATACCAAATTAAAGTTTGCTGAAGTTTGAAAAAAACATACATCGACTAGCAGATTCAGCATAAAATGTTTGCTCAATTTTCTACTGTGTATATTGCTCAGTACGTGTCAGTATTATCATGCAGTACAAAAATTGCCGTTTACACCTCACACCTTATATATGTTTCGTTAAAATATTCATATCATATCTCCTTTGAGTGCAGTTAGTTTTTTCCGAAGATAATGTATACTGTGATGATTGATGGATTGACTCACCTTGAACTGCTCCATGTAGGGGTAGCAGTTGTTATTTCCAGCGAGTATCTGCAAAAAAGCATTTTGAAGTATTAAAAATTCATTTCAAGAAATCGCTCTATTTTGAATGCGACAAATTATTTTCAAAACGTTCACTTACGTTTCTTAATATTTTTGTTAATTAATTATAATTGAAAGTTGAATACGCATACCCCCGAAGATATCAGAGAGATATTTCATTATCGAATTTGTGATAACCCGACTGTGAATCTGAATGGTTTTCATTTTGTGACCACTGTTTACAAAACGTTTATAGAATCATAAGTTTGATTAGTGAAGATATAAATACATTCAAGGAAGTATGGATGTTTTTATGAAATGAAATGATAAAGAATACTCCCAATTGACGTTTCTGATTAACTAATTCATCTTTGTGAATTGAACAGGAACAAGATATGAATGGGAACAACTTGAAGCGGAATGGAAATTCTTGACTAATTTTGATTTTTACACAAGCATGATTAAGGCATACATATCTGAATATCATGTATCGGATGATGACTTTGCAGATGTTAAACACAAAAAGCTATTGAAACATGTCTATGTAACACACTAAAAACACTTACTGCAATTCTTTCTTGGAATATCCATAAGAAACAGTAAGTAGATTAGTAAAATTGGGTTGTCATTTGAATTCAGTTTCAATATTGAATTTCAGTTTATAACGAAAAACTAAAACAACCCTCATATAAATCGAATTGATAGATCAACCTACAAAATGCAAATAAATACAATTATACAGAACTGAAGAAATTCCACAATGGGATATCACTGCCTGATATTTGGTGAAACAAAGAAATTCAGAATTTGTTTCGATATTGGGAAGTTTGAGTCTTTGATTAGGTTTTGCATTTCACCTGTTTCTGTAATCATCACTCAGGTTTATATCAAAAAGCTTCTTCAATAAAGATATGCTGAGCACATAGGTATAATAAAACTTTGTATCTCTTTTTCCATCAAAACAATATATTCATTTTTCATACAATAGATTAGATTATATCAAATTGTGGAGGAGCTCGTGAAAGCTATGAAGCCTCACAAGCACCCCAATCTATCAGATCTATTATGCATAACTCTCATATACTATTCGAGGCCCGGGATTTCCAGACTTACTTACAAAATATATCAGTTTTCTGGAAGCTAAGTTTCCTGGCGTCAGAAGGCGTTGATAAGGCCTTTTCTAGGAACTTGAGCTTCATGCATTAAAGCTCCGAGCATTCTCAAAATTCTAACATCAAGCCAAAATTAAATCAGAGAGTGATCTTCAAAAACGCTTTCAGAAAAATGTCAGACGATAAGTCTTGTCTAATTGATTGAAAAAAGTACAGGTATTCATCAGAATGCCAATCAACAGTCCATCATAAAACTCACTGAACAGGTTCACATAACCGATATTCATGTATAAACACTAGGTATGCATTGACTTATTCAGCAATTTATTGACAACTGATGTACTGGCCATTTTTTTCAAATTCTTGTGCAAGAAGAACTGCTGATATTTTTCTAACTCAATTTGAGGCTTCTTATATTGTTTTATTATTTCATAAAAACGAACATTAAAAATAAAACTTTTTGTTTTGGATGAGCAATACTTCATGGTGCTCCTCAATTTCTTGTGGCCATGGGAAGATGCTGAATTCATATTCACATTACGAATGGTTCCACTTCACTTTTGTATGAAACAGTACATATATAGTCATTTCCATAGGCCAAAGTAGTTTATCATCAAGAATCGTCCCAAAGAACATTCGCGACTCCACTGATGAAACAAGGGCAACCACTATATATTTCAATCAGTTATGACAGGGAAGCGTCAGTTGATAAATGTAGTGCAGAGGAGTGTAACAAAATGGAGGGATAAGTTAATGCATGGGGGTGGGATTGAGGTGAGTTAAGTTTCCGGAGTTGTTGCATAGGTCCCGAGTGGAGGTGATTAAATATTCAACACCACCAGCGAGTAAACACTCAACACAAGCAAAACAGTCCATTTCAATATTCTATTTGGCACTGAGACTTTTTGAAGACGATGCATCTCCCAATCAGACTTCATAACGCATCAGTTGCGAGGAGAAATTTTCATCGCAAATATTCACATGAAATTTTTCATTCAAGTAATATTCATACCCCATCTACACTGCTCGGAGTAGTTATTCACTGGTTATCATTATAAAATAAATGATATTATATTTGTTGGATTATCTACATCCACATCCGAAAGAGAAGTTGACTCTCTCAGCTAGTGAATGCTCATCAGTAAATCAGACAATAGAAGAAGAGAATACTGATTCATCTGGTTCAAGAATACTGTTCCATTCCTGAGGAAGAAATCATCCAATTGGCTTTAGAAATACTGTTATGGATGAAATACCTAACATCTGTTCATTCGATGGTAATGGGTGTGATTATTATTTTCCTATAAGGTAACTACTAGGAATACTAAGGAATCGTTGAATCGAATCGATATTCGGGAACATGAGAGAAATCCGCTCAACTTTTGAAGGTAAGAAAGTTTTGATATACCTATTACTATGATTTGTTCTCAGAATACAATTAAGGTACATCGCAGGAAACCGCATTGAACGGAGTTATTCTATTCTACACTTGAGAGATAGTCCGGTCAATATAGACATTTAAAATAACAGAAATTCCCGAAAAGCCAAATATTGGTGGAGAGCTAGGGTTTAACATCACAAGTGAAGTTTGAAAAATCCCCATCGATCCAATGTGTGCTACAAAAATTATTCGGAGCCAAATATCAAAATTTGAGGTTTTTTGGATTTTTCTCGAAAATGGTGAGTTTTCTCAAGAAAGTTGTATGTCTTGAAATTCTCTACAAAAGTGGTCACTATGAATTTTTTTCTTATAGTTACCATTCGTGAGATCTCGCGATTCTAAGATTCACATTATACATGATATGCACACATATCCACGTTACCTGTGAAGTAGGGTACTTGGCGCGTTTTTTTTACCGTGGTTTTCCCTGTAGGCCTGACAATTTAAGGGAACAATACCCGTCAAGTTCTAGATATTACTTTATTATTGATATTGATTATTTAGATTCATACTCTTGAAAGTCTACTTCAACATCCATGTCTTCTTCGATTTCTTCTTCTTCCTCTTGCTGATGGATGTTCATAAATTGTTCAAATGAAGCTGAGTCATTGGTATCTTCATTAAAATCACATTTGAGCAAGACTGACCTTGGCAATTGGTACACGCTGAAGAACACAGCAACCTGACTTTTTTACAGCCACATTTGGCACTACAACTTTTGCAAAAAATAGTGCTGAGGCGTTTTTCTGGAGCAGGTGGGAGAAGAGTTTCAATCGGTTCCAGAGTATTATCTATCAATTTCCAACCCCAGTCTTCTGGGTTCAATTGATTGCCTGGCCATGTTTGAACTTGAAAGTATTCTCGATAAAAGTGTTGAATAGCAGATGCCGATGTTGGAGGAAGACATGATAGTTGTCCTTGTTTCTTGTTTCGCGTATTTTTTACAAAAGTTAAGTATCGGTTTTTATCAATGCAAGTAATTTTTTTGAGCATGTAAAAATAAAATATAGTTTTGGCATTTGGGATAAGCAAATGAACTTTCTGAAAAATATATTTCCCTTTGCTGTTGAGCCCAATCATCATCTTCACCAACTACATGTATTTGTTGCGTTAAATTTTTCTATTGCTGTTTCAATTATGAGGACATCTGATGCGTCATTTTGAGCTTGTTTCACTGCAATATTCGCAGTTGTTAATTTATCACTTAACATGGAAATGAAACGAGATTTATTATTAATGTTAGCGTTGTCATAAATTCATCAAAGATAATCTCGGAACCCGATGATGTTTTTGCAGTTCAACGACGTTGTTCTGCAGCTTCAAGCTCAATTTATAAACTCCGCTGTCGTAGCTACAGTTGACGCTGCCGCAGATATGCGACGGCACCTGCGTCAGCTGCGTAGTTTATGAACAGATGTTTATTTTTAGCACATTCCATCTACCGAACAGTAACTGCAGCGTCAACTGTAGCTACGGCAGTGGAGTTTATAAATTGATCTTTAATATTCTTCGTATAGTCACTGTAGCCGTCAAATACTACCGTCACTGTAAGTCCACAATGTCTGCGTAGGTACTGAACATATTCATCAAAAATAACTCTAAAGTTTTCTTCTAGATCCCACACAACGTGATGTAGTAGGTATCCTCCATAATAATCAATAGCAGTATCAATAATCAATATCAATAATAAGGTAATATCTAGAACTTGACGGGTATTGTTCCCTTAAATTATCCTAAAAGTATCATGACAGTTAGTGGAGTAGGCCGACAGGAGAAACCACTGTAAAAAAAAACGCCGAGTACACTACTTCACAGGTGGCGTGGAAATGTGTGCATATCATGTATAATGTGACTCTTAGAATCGCGATATCTCACGAATAGTAACTCTAAGGAAAAAATCATAGGGACCATTTTCGTAGAGAGTTTTAAGATCTACAACTTTGGTTCAAATTTTTACCTTTATACCCGAATAACTTTTCTAACACACATAGGATCGATGAAACTTTATTTGTAATGGTAAACCCCAGCTCTACACCAATATTAGGCTTTCCGGGAATTTTTGTTATTTGACCACTATTTTATGTATAAATTGATCGGACACTCTTCCTCAAATACGTTACATAAATTATATTCACCTCACCCCGAAGTAGTGGGTCGAGTGAATCACATTTCATCACAAGAAATTTGGCACTTCAACATAAACTAAAAATAGCAAAATAGGTTAATATTGATAGGAAAGCCCCAAACAATAAACATGATAGAATACTTGTAGTTTCGGAATATTCTGAAAAAACTGTTTTGTGTCATTCACTTCACCCCGTTTGGAAAGAAGTACTTAATGGTAAATTGATATTCAATTAATTTTGAGATAATTCACGATGATTATATTCAAAATACATGTTCCCAGAAATATTGGGATTCCGAATCGATAAGCTCATCAAAAATCACCAAATTATTATAAGAATGCTTCCTTATGCCTTGAACCAGCAGCTTTATACATAGGAAAAGCATCTAACCACCCGCGATCGCATTATTTCCAGAGCTACATTTCACTATATGAAGGAAAATTAAATTACAAATACTGCTGCCTGTTGGATTTCATTCAAGCACTTAATTATAGCACATCATAAAGTTGAAACATCCATATTTATACCTTCGTTGCTCATACATATAACACTTCAGCTCAGTTTATGGAGTTTGGTATGTAAGTAACGCGAATAATTAGGTTCCTTTTCAATGAATACCTATACATAATGATATAGCAAAGTTTTTCCCAACATCTCGAAATACCTATCAGTTCCGATCAGGCCATGCATACGGGATTCGTTTGTAATATTAATAATGCAACGAAACTTTTTCGAATCCACCTTCATGAATCTTCGATATTTCAGAGTTTTTATATAGGTACTTGTTGTCTCAGTATATATCTGTTTCATTGCGGAATATCACATCAGGCATTTCGAAAGATATAAAAATTGTGTTTGAAAATGTTTTCAACCGCCAACTAAGTTGCAAAGCATCCCTCGAAAGTTTAATTAAAACTTTTATGAGTTAGGGAGGCGGGGACCTTGACTCTCAAAGTACCGTGATATTATACAGTGTCATATAGTTAGCTACATATGGAAAAAAACCTGTCATTGATATTCCTGACAAACTCTAATGGTAATTCGTTTCTGCATGTCTGACAACTAAACAACCCGTTACGACTCATATCACGTGACGTCAGATTTGGCGGGAATTTGAAAAAAATTTGTCAGTGGTGCCAAAAAATGGGTCAAATTGAAAAATTTTATGGAAAAAAGTGCTTGGAATCCAACGAGGACCCCATATATTAATTTTGAACCAGATTGAAGAAAGAAACGAAAATCCAATTTTTATCCTCTACCCTTACTGAAAAACATTATACATTTTTGTTTCATTCGAAAACAGCTTTAATAACCTAAATCACATTCGGTTGGGTCAAAACTAATCAAATACTTGTGGAACAGACATTTTGCAGAAGGTTGATTATGAAAACATGAGCTTTATTTTATTTACAAGTTGAATAAGCTCATGTGCATCAATATACATGGCATGACTACACAAGAATAAATCGTGTTTTCATTATTAACTATTCTATTCCGCAGAAACGGACCGCCATTAGAGTTTTTTAGGAATATCAATAACAATTTCCTCCCATATGTAGCCAACTTTATGGCGGACGCTGTATATGTATAATAAGCACCTACAATAGACAGGTAGGTACGTAATAGTAGGAGACCAGGTATATCAGCTATTTGTATATTCAGAACGCAATATTTTTTTCTACAAACACAATTCCTAGACAAGAAAACTCGATACTTCATTTATTTAATTTCATAATATTCTTCATCTAAATCATTAATTTATTAATTCACTATTTAATTGAAATTCAATGCGATAGTTCTTACATCCAACAGAAGAGTAGGGAAAATGACTGATATAGATTAAAAAAGAATTGCCCTACCCAGGAATCGAACCTGGGCTGGTCTATTCCACAATAACTATAATACATTATGAACCAAAGAGATATAGTCAAACTTATTTTTGCTTTACATTTAACGACACATTTGGGATACTTATTTCGATATCTTTAGCATTCAGTAAGCATGCCATGAATCTAACATATCATAATTCATACTTTTCCTCGATTTCTCTGGTAGAAGGTTCAAATTTAAAATGTTCACACTTTCTGCTACATCATGTGTTAGATAATTGACTGTCACTATTATTTTCCATCATGCAACAGAATGATCGTTTTCAACAATGATGGGTGCGAGCGCAAATATGCTGTCACTTCATGACATTATTTCCGCGCACGAGCGGCCATGCTGTCACCTCGTGACATTATTTCCGCGCACGAGCGGCAATGCTGTCACTTATGACATTATTTCCGCGCACGAGCGGCAGTGCTGTCCCTTAATGACATTCCTCGGAAACTTTGTGTTGAGATTTGAAAGCGTCAAAGGCTACTTCGTTTACTGTTTATTTTAGGTGATTTCAAGTGTTTTCTAACCGCCAATTTAGTTGTGAAGGAACCCTCGTTAGTCTAGGACTTGAATGAGTTAGGAAGTCGGCGACCTCAGCTTTTTGAGTGTCATCCGAAGCACTACTCGGCTGGTTATTGTTGAGAGTCCGATGGATTCATATCTAGGTACCAAGAATGTTATTCGGTTGGTAACCTATCTCCCCTCGCTAAACGATCCTAAAGAAATGAATATAATATCCGCAACGGGAATTGAACCCAGGCTCTCTGGGCCAGATTCAACGCACTCGATCACCAGCCCAGGAGAAAAAGATATTTGACGTTATTTCCAGAGCACTCTCCACAAATAGTGTATTACACAACAAGTGTGGAAAGTGACATATTTCACACGTAACGAGTGAAGGAAATCTACTTTCCAACGAGTTTTGTACACTATTTTTCCTACGACTCCGAATATTTTCATTTCGCGGGAGCTCTTGTCAAAAATTTAACTTGAGCGGTCTCTATAATTTCAGGTGGTTTTGATTCGATATCAAGTACTGTTTATTTCCATATTCAAGATGATATTTGAATACTTCTCCGGCGATTCCTCATTATGTGAATTACTGATTGATTGAGTGGGTTTATTTTTGACAAATTTTATTGATATTGACACCAGCATACATAAACAACCTTGACACCATACGCCTGTTAGCGCCAGTAATCACGCAACCAGGAATACAGAACCATAGAAGTACGTAGTGCGCAAGCGCGTACGAGTTACTCGAGTTAGTGCGTCCTTGACTCCTTGCGAACATCTGTGATACCAAAGAAACTTCTCTATGATCTATGGTGATACTGTGATATCAAACTGATGCAAGCAGCAAGCCGCACATAAAACTGTAGCCGTACTCCTTTGAATAATCTCACCCGCTGTCATCAACATCGAAATAGTTCCAGCAAAGAGTACTTATAGGTTCCAGTTTCAAAGTGAATTCAGAGGTTATGTATCAGACACATTAAAATCAATAGATAAATAATTCTCGGTAAAATTCGAAACGAGACAAAAATTTCAATAAATGATTGATTTGAGAACGCTTATATATTGACAGTGAGTACCTTCACAATATACCTAATTATTTCTAGCAATTCATGCGACCGTTGTGATATTTTTCATATCAACACTTGTGCTTTTTTTCTTTCAAATAAACAATACCATGGTGATATGAGCTACTTTCTGAATAACAAAACAGTGTGATTATTGACGTTTTCATACGTGGTCGTAGGAAAAATATTTTTTCCGCACTTTTGATCAGCATGTGAGATTCGAATATATCGTGTGAAAACATCTTTATATTCAGAAAGAAAGAGAAGACAAAAATGTAAGAATTCGATGAGGCGCCCTTGAGAAAAACCATAGTTGAGTGTTGTATCTCTGATGACATCAAGAACGCATTGGAAAATACGATGACAGATTCAGATGTGTATCATAGTATTCATAGTAGTCAATATTTGAATATTTTGTAGTTATCAAAACGATTTCATGAAAAAATAGGCATATTTGCCTTTGTTTGTTAATTTTTTTCATTTTTTTCAAAAATGTTGTTGGTTCTTATGTGTGGACGTCGTATTTTACCAATGTGCTCCATGGAATCCAATATCTAAATGAAAAATTTGTTATTTTGTTGATTCAACGATAGTTTCAATACTTCTTTAGTGAAGTTGATTATCAATTGGGGTGATATTTTAATCTCCTAAACAATTGATTGAAGACCGATCAACGCTTCCCAATTAGTCCAAATAGAGGGTTCACAGATAATTAATTGGAAATTCAAATATTGGTGCATATGGGAAATCGAAACAGTTCGTTTCCAATCGAACTATAGAGTATCAATTTCCATGCTTTGCAGCTGTTTGTTTATTGGTGTCATTAAAATTAGTGTGTATCGTCGATGTAGTTGAATTGATGGAATGATCCCACTCGTGCAAACCCTCATTATCCAACATTTATACCCATAAGCTAATGGAGAAATTTCCACTGCTCGCTGTTTTGAATGATAATTTTTTGAATCTCATCAGTATTATCTCATCGCAATTCTCCACAAATATACCATACGACAAGGCCCTGGTATTTTTTCGAAGTGACATATAGTCTTACCTTTTTACAGAAAAATATATTTTGCACCACCTTTCTGAATTCGAAAAACGATTTCGAAATCCTTTTTTACTTGCGCATTTGTTCGAATGAAACTATACCAAACGTTAATTCGCATGAGAGGTTTTCAATTGCAACTCTAATTTGAAATAAAATAAACGTATTTTAGAAAATCAGCTTTTATACAATGCCCTTGATTTTTTCAATTTTGAGTTGAATTTTCCCAATAATCACGATACTCCATTTCATAATATTTCCATTAGGATCTGACCATACTTACAAAACTCGTCCGCCATTTTCGATCCGCCATCTAGAATTCATAAACTCTGACAAGACATTCATAATCTCCGAAACCCTCACATACCAATTTTGAATCGATCATGATCACAAATTTCGTGTCCGCCATATTATTTATAAATTCAGCATATTTTTGATTGAATAAATAATTCATAATTCTAATACTCTGAGCAGTTTTTTTCTACATAGAAATGGTTCGGATTACACCTTAAGTTGTAGGTCCAGCTCTTGGTCACCCCGCACATGATCTGACTTTCGAAGAGTTGGGTTCCAACAAGTGGCGATACACAAATCATTATACAGTGAGGACCAAAAGTCCATCGCCCCCCTGTAACTTCTTCATTTCACATATTGAATATAATGTTGAATAAAAAAGTATTATGGTTTCGTTCGATCTCATTGATGGTTCTAGTATTATCCATACAGAGTCTCTCAAAAAAGCGCAGCAACTCAGTAATTTAGTATTTTGAATAGAACATTTGTATTACATTGTATACCAATCATTGCATTTTTGGATCATTCATTGGATTTTGAATAATTATAATGAATTTCTATTGTAAAAAAAATAACCTATATATTATATGTTTATATCGTTCACCGTCGGCAGATGTTGAAATTTTTTTCCATAATTTGGAGTTACTTCTTTCTAACATGGCAGTTAAATGTTCCATACTATTAACAGGTGATTTTAATATAAATTTTAATGATCAAATATCATCAGCTACTGATTCTCTCAAAAATTTACTTACTTCCTTTAATTTAAGTATGCATGTCAAAACAGATACTCGTTTTTCTCAATTCTCCTCCTCCCGTATTGACTATGTATGTAGCAACTATGATGACCGAAAAGTATTTTGCAAAGTTGAGGCGTCAGGATTATCTGATCATGAGGCTGTTAGTTGCACCTTGCTTTTTGAGTCATCCAAGAAACAAAATGTATATGAGTTAGGAAGGCTTTTCAGTAGAGCAAATTATAATAGGTTTCATCAAAATAGTCTCAGTATCGACTGGGAAAATATTCTATATCGAACGGACCCATTTACAATATTTCATAATGTATTATGGGATGTGTTTGATGCATCCTTTCCCAAACAAAAAATCAAAACAAAGAGAACAAAGAAATGTTGGCTGACAAAAGGTTTAAAACTATCCTCGAGAAATTTGCGTTCCCTCCATCATATACGGAAATTCACAAATGATCCCTTTTTCCACAACTATTTTAGTAATTACCGCAGAATCTACAGATCTACTCTCAAACGGGCAAAAGAAAAATATTACTATGATAGGCTCAGTGAATCTGAGAATAAGATGAAAGAAACTTGGTCAATAATAAATGACATCAGAGGTAAATCGAAAAAAAATGTTCATGAAATTCCCTTAAGTCCAAATGTGATAAACGAATTTTACTGTTCCATTGCAGGAAATCTGAGTAAGAAGATAGATCCCCCTTACGATCCCCTAATCCATCTTGAAAATTCAGGTGTTGTTGATGATAGCCTCATTCTATGTGACACAAATATTCATGAATTTATTGAGATCTTAAAGGAAATAAAAAATAAGAGATCCAAAGGTTATGATGAAATCTCGATCAAAATCATACAAAATCTTCCACTTAGTGTCCTCAATGTATTGGTATCACTCATCAATGTTTCCTTTCGCTCAGGCACGTTTCCGACTTCTCTCAAGACATCTATTGTCATTCCTCTTCATAAGGGCGGAGAATTGGATAACCCTTCAAATCTACGACCCATCTCTCTCATTCCAACTATCGCTAAAATCATTGAGAAAATAGTAAAAAAACGACTGGTTAAATTTTTGAATGTAAACAATATCATCAGTGAAAATCAGTTTGGTTTTCAGAAAAATAAAAACACACATGATGCAATATTCTCATTTCTCTATGATGTATATTCAAAAATAAATGCTGGAGAATTAACAGCAGCTGTTTTTTGTGATCTGTCAAAGGCATTTGACTGTGTAAATCACAAAATACTGCTGAAGAAACTCAATCATTATGGATGTCGAGGAATGACTTATAAGTGGTTTGAATCGTACCTATCAGGGCGATATCAGATAGTCAAAACAACAGAACTCTCTGAGAGGAAGAAAATTGAAACAGGAGTGCCTCAGGGATCTGTGTTAGGCCCAATTCTGTTTCTCTTGTATGTTAATGACCTTACTAAGATTGACATTACGGGTGAGTTCACACTTTTTGCTGATGATACCACTATACTGTGGAATAGTAAGAGTAGTTGTGAGTTGCAAAATATCATATCAGCAGACTTGAAAAAGGTGAAAGATTGGTGTGATGCTAATTTATTATCCTTCAATACGAAAAAGACAAATATAATATCATTCAGATGCTCCCTTCAGGAAATTGTATTCAATAATAATGCATTAGAATATAAAGATCATACCAAATTCCTCGGAGTTTTTATAGACAAAAATTTGAAATTTGCCGACCATATCAAGCAACTTAAAAATAAGATTTCTTCTGGCTGTTTTGCAGTGAGAGTGATTTCAAGAGAATTAGGGTTTGAATCTGCCAAAACAGCATATTATGCATTTATAGACACTCAATTACGATATGGGATACCTTTTTGGGGAGTGTGTAGTTTATCTTCTCTGAACGAATTGCTCGTATTACAAAAAAGGGCTGTGAGATATTTGTGTAATTTAGGACCTCGTGAGACTTGCAGAAACGCTTTTTCAAGTAATAAAATACTCACAGTTATTTCACTTTTTATTTTGGAGTCTGTTTGCCTCGTAAATAAAAATAAATCGAAATTTACCTCTACTTTCACTCACTACCTCACCCGTAATAATAGCAACAGTTTAAAATTGCCTTACCTACAAAAAATCTTACCAAAGACTCCATATATTATAATGGTGGTAAGATGTTCAATCATTTACCGGTTGAGATAAGGACGGCCAATTTCAATTCTGACCAATTCAGGAAGGCAGTCAAACGTTTTCTTTGTGAGAGACCCTATTATAATTTGCAGGAATATTTTACATCCTCATTTTGAGTGTGAGATGATTAGCTGCATCTTTATTAGGTTTAAGGATTTTAACTGTACTATACGTCGATATTTTATATTGTTATGTATTATATTTATCATTATTATTGTAATAGTTGTAATGTTTATTTTATACTTTATTTTATATTTTTACATGTTAAATTTTATTGACCTGTACTGTAAAATTGTTGTACCAAATTTTTTTTTTCTACTTATTCTAGTGTCACGACTTTGTCAATAAGAAATATATTCTTCAGACAATAAAGTATATAAGTAAAATGGTATCGTATCACGAAAGTAGATAACTTTGGAATTATGTAAATTATTATTTTGACTACTCGAGCTACTTTTGCATACCAGTTCAGTGAGAAAACTGCTGTGCCTATCAGCAGATAGCTGGTGCGTAAGTATAGTCAAAATGATAATTTACAACTTTTACAAGTGTACTATATATCAACTTTTCTGATATCATACTTGTTCCAAATTCAACGTAAAACTCAAGAGTGCATAGAGATACAAGGTGTCCTGTATGAATAATCAATGGAATAGAATAAATGTAAAATAATAAAGAAGGAGGTAAAGGAGGTGGCGACTAACTCAATGTTTATTGAATGTATTAACTTAGAAAAAAATTGCGTTAGTGTTTATGTTTTTGGTGATATATAGATATGAAAATATGGACTAATCAAATATAGAGTTTGTATTGATTAGTGTTTTTTTCAAAAAATAATATACCAGCATTTTCCAACGGATATATGATATCCCCTTGAGTTCAGAAAAGCACTGTCTTTGAAAAATTAAGTATTTGATATATGTTCACTTTCGGTTGATGACTTATAGCAAATCTTCACTTTGATATTCTATATACAGGGTGAGTCATTGATATGGGAAAGCTCTTTTGCACCTACACCATTGATGATATCGAAATAAACCAGACGACACTGCAAACGGGAGGTCGAAGTGCAGTTTCTAAAATTGTTTCGATGTATACAGGGTGCACCATTTTTGCGGAGTTTTTCTGAACTACACCCTATATATTTTTATACATATCTGAATCGTCCCTTTGATAGTCTATATAAATCCGTTTGATTTTTTCAATTCGATTCAACCGTTCAGAAGTTATTTGGGTTTTTCTGAAAATTGAATCATTTGCAGGCACTTTCGAAAAAAAAACTGAGGGAACTTCGTTTTCAGAATATCAAGTTGGGACTTCGCCTATGTCTAAGCTACTTCCTTGGGTATCTTTTGGCGTGACACATTGACTTAGGTGAACTTTGAAGGGCCATAACTTGATTTTTTCAAATGACACTATATATCCCATTACTCATTCGTATTGAGCGTGTTATTTCACATATTTTTCATTGATTATGTTTCTTCCCAGAAGTTGATAGTTCAGAAAATAATTCACATTTTCTAGAAAATGAACACAATTTCATCAATAATTGATCTTAGGGTGCCACGAAAAATAATAAATTCTGATAATAATTGTCAAAGTTCCTGCGACGAGCGTCCCTTTCGAAGTTATTATTGAGTAATATCGGCCACCCTTACAAAAAAATGAATTTTTCATTGACTGAAAAGGTGGACATGATGTATTGGGTGAAAGTCTGCGGAACTCTTTGCTGGCGACCAGAATTTATGCTCAGAAATTTCTGGATAGGAGGGATCCCAGGGCAAGAGTCTTTGAAATAGTAAAGGTGAGATTTGAACGATCAGGTGGTGTCCAGTATGATAAACGTATTCGTGGAAGACCAGTGACTGAAAGCGAAAATGAGTATTTGGTTTGCCCACACACAAATTCCCGGGCCGTAATAAGTGAACAACTACAGATTTTCCAAACCAGCGTGTCCAGAATAACCAGAAAAAAAAGTTCCATCCATACCATGTTCAGTCATTGCAAGGCTTGAATGAAAATGACTTCATCGAGAGGCAAAATTTCTGTTTATGGGCACGAAATATGGAACAGCAAGAAAATGGTCAACACTATCATTACTATGATACCGAAAACCCCGATTTTGTTCGAGCACTTGACCACCAACATCGATGGTCTATTAATGTTTGGGAAGGTGTTCTTGGACGTAGAGTTGATGGCCCACATTTCTTTGATGGTCTACTAAACGGACAGGTATGCTTGTCCGTTTAGTAGACCATAAAAGTTTGTCCGTAGCAGTAACTTTGACGTTTGTTGTCAAAATTCATTGATTTTCATGGCACTCTTGAGTTCAATCAATGAAATGTTGTGTTAATTTTTTTTAATATTGATTATCTCCTGCATTATTGAGTTTCAGAAAAAATCATAAGAGTTGAAAAATATGTAAAATTATACGCTCTATACGACTGAGTGATCAAATACATAGGGTGCTATTTGAAAAAATCAAGTTATGGCCCTTCAAATTTCATCAAAATCAAATGTGTCACAGCAAGGTGATGCCACAATGAAAAAAGACGGTCTTGCCGATAAAATATACCAGATGTAGTTGCTTAAACATAGGCAAAGTCTCAACTTCATATTCCGAAAACCCAGTACACTGCGATTTTTTGAAACAATGCCTGCAAACACGTCAGTTTTTAGAAAAACTTGAATAACATCCGAACGGTTGAAGCGAATTGCAAAAACTTAACATATTTGTGGAGTTCAACAAAGAGTGAATTCAAATATGTGTAAAAATATATGGGGTATCATTTAAAAAAACAAGTTCCAATGTGCTTCGCAAAAATGGTACACCCTGTATAAGTGAAAAATAATAAGGGCGAAGTTCAAATATTTCGATGAAGCACCGCAAGATTTGCTCTTCCACTTAACCCTAGAAATAACTGTGTAAGTATAGTACAATATTCAAGTTCAATTCATTACAAATATTACAATAGGTACTGTATAAGGGGCGCTGTTGTTCGAAATAAGAGTTGGTATATACATCATATTCGGGAGTCCATCAATAAAGTTCTGTATGATGTGCTGAAACACTGTATATCGAGTTTTATAATCTCTTGTGGTATATAATTTCAACCATCCGATTTCTTTAAGTTTGTGTGATATTCTTTGTTGCATCTTCACACCAAATATTAACCGCATACAACAATGTTGCACTTTTCTGTATTTTATTTTTATATTGCAAGGTAAGATTAGGCCCATATAGAGCGTCTGCATAATTAAATGTCGAAAGTATCGAAGTATCGCATTTTCTTAACATGCAGAGGAAGGAATTGTCTTTTGCCATAAACGGTTTTGAGTGTTGCATAGGCTCGTTGTAGGAGTCGGTTGATATGTCTTGTGAATCGCAATTCTGTATCCAGTTGAACACCTAGATTGTTTGCTTCATTCACAAACGTAAGAGGCTCATCATATATATATAGGTATTTTCAAAAAAAAGTTCATCGATATCTCTTATCTATCACTCCTCGCAATTATAAAAGTACTGCATCACGGCGTATTGTGATTCCATTGGCCAATCTTTGTGAGCGCGTATCAAGGTCATCCGCGAAAAAGTCGATTGCGTTCCGACTTTTGCCTAAAAGAAGCTCCGATTGTCAGGATCTTCACTTTTTAGCTCAGAACCACCGTCATTATTACAAATTATTGCGTAGCAATGTTTTATTCAATCTTTCCGCGATAGGCACAAGCTGTCATGTGAACGCGCCGTCAGCCAGGAATTCATCAATAATAGAAAATTATTTCTAATTCTGTCTCAAAGACAAGAATTTGAATAACGAATTACGTAGGTGAAATGGCCGTTTGAACCTATGGATATCCCAGGCACCTTGAATATTGAAGCAATATTTACCTATATCTAAAGTATTTTTTGACACCCGTGAATCAGGTTAAATTATTCAATATTTGCTTCAAATATCTAACTCAAACACTAGGTCAACTCCGGTGGGACCAGAAATAGTGAACTTATATTTATAAATTGCAGCCAATTCCTATCATCACAATTCTATGACCAGCGTGTCGAAAGAATGAATGGTAGTTAATATGTGCCCAAGAAACTTTAATGTTCTTGAACAATCTGTTAATTACTCATATCAGCAAACCAAATTACTCTGTGGATATTCATTACTTTTACAACACTGACATATTGATGCTTTTCTAGACAATGAACTCCAAAATTTTTAAATGTATGTGTAACGCACAGTCAGTGCTGCCATCTAACGTTCAAAGGGTCCAACCTCGCTCGATCTAATCGATAAGAGATCTGGTGGCAAGTAGGAAACTGCCGGATCTGTAATTTTCGGTTCGTTTTTGTGTATGGAAGAAAAAAGCAGAGTAGATTTCTGGTTGGGGAACAATGGCGCCTTACAGATTCTTCAGAGAGGAAGGATATCATGAATTCTTATAAGACTGAACGACTGAACTCCACTCTTCTGAAATGCCAGAGTGAAGATGTTCTATTATGGGAGTTTGAACCAAGTTTAGGGACAATTTCGAATCAGAATCCTAATACATAAATATGTGAGCTGTAATCTAAATATGATGACTTTTTTCCATAGTTGAGAGGTGAAAAATTTCATAATGCGGAAGAGAAATGCCAGTTTTTTATTCTTTCTTCGCTATGTTGGGGAACCGGTGTGAAATTAGCACCCCAAACATAGCGGCCAAAATCACGGAAATACCCGATCGACCATGGGCGTTCGTCGATCGCGGGTAACGACAGCTACAATAATTATAAAACGGAAAATATAGCAACAGGCCGACAGAAGCTAATTTTTCGTTATTAATGTTGATAAATGATTATAATATCATGACATAACAGAAGGAAAGTTCCTTCGGAGCCGTCTGGGAGCGAAATAGGGAATAAACTACCCTTCGGGGTTGAAACATCATGTTAGAAACGGAGTGTCAACTTGTGATTAGTGTCAAAAAATCAGAAATGATTGGTTTTTTAGTATACTAGAAGGATATTTCCTTCGGAGCCGTCTGAGGGTGCGAAATAGGGAATAAACTACCCTTCGGGGTTGAAACATCATGTTAGAAACGGAGTGTCAACTTGTGATTAGTGTCAAAAAATCAGAAATGAATGGTTTCTTAGTATACTAGAAGGATATTTCCTTCGGAGCCGTCTGAGGGTGCGAAATATGGAATAAACTACCCTTCGTGGTTGAAACATCATGTTAGAAACGGAGTGTCAACTTGTGATTAGTGTCAAAAAATCAGAAATGATTGGTTTCTTAGTATACTAGAAGGATATTTCCTTCGGAGCCGTCTGAGGGTGCGAAATAGGGAATAAACTACCCTTCGGGGTTGAAACATCATGTTAGAAACGGAGTGTCAACTTGTGATTAGTGTCAAAAAATCAGAAATGAATGGTTTCTTAGTATACTAGAAGGATATTTCCTTCGGAGCCGTCTGAGGGTGCGAAATATGGAATAAACTACCCTTCGGGGTTGAAACATCATGTTAGAAACGGAGTGTCAACTTGTGATTAGTGTCAAAAAATCAGAAATGATTGGTTCCTGAGTATACTAGAAGGATATTTCCTTCGGAGCCGTCTGAGGGTGCGAAATAGGGAATAAACTACCCTTCGGGGTTGAAACATCATGTTAGAAACGGAGTGTCAACTTGTGATTAGTGTCAAAAAATCAAAAATGATTGGTTCCTTAGTATACTAGAAGGATATTTCCTTCGGAGCCGTCTGAGGGTGCGAAATATGGAATAAACTACCCTTCGTGGTTGAAACATCATGTTAGAAACGGAGTGTCAACTTGTGATTAGTGTCAAAAAATCAGAAATGATTGGTTTCTTAGTATACTAGAAGGATATTTCCTTCGGAGCCGTCTGAGGGTGCGAAATAGGGAATAAACTACCCTTCGGGGTTGAAACATCATGTTAGAAACGGAGTGTCAACTTGTGATTAGTGTCAAAAAATCAAAAATGATTAGTTCCTTAGTATACTAGAAGGATATTCCCTTCGGAGCCGTCTGAGGGTGCGAAATAGGGAATAAACTATCCTTCGGGGTTGAAACATCATGTTAGAAACGGAGTGTCAACTTGTGATTAGTGTCAAAAAATCAGAAATGATTGGTTTCTTAGTATACTAGAAGGATATTTCCTTCGGAGCCGTCTGAGGGTGCGAAATATGGAATAAACTACCCTTCGGGGTTGAAACATCATGTTAGAAACGGAGTGTCAACTTGTGATTAGTGTCAAAAAATCAGAAATGATTGGTTTCTTAGTATACTAGAAGGATATTTCCTTCGGAGCCGTCTGAGGGTGCGAAATATGGAATAAACTACCCTTCGGGGTTGAAACATCATGTTAGAAACGGAGTGTCAACTCGTGATTAGTGTCAAAAAATCAGAAATGATTGGTTTCTTAGTATACTAGAAGGATATTTCCTTCGGAGCCGTCTGAGGGTGCGAAATATGGAATAAACTACCCTTCGGGGTTGAAACATCATGTTAGAAACGGAGTGTCAACTTGTGATTAGTGTCAAAAAATCAGAAATGATTGGTTCCTTAGTATACTAGAAGGATATTTCTTTCGGAGTCGTCTGAGGGTGCGAAATAGGGAATAAACTACCCTTCGGGGTTGAAACATCATGTTAGAAACGGAGTGTCAACTTGTGATTAGTGTCAAAAAATCAGAAATGATTGGTTCCTGAGTATACTAGAAGGATATTTCCTTCGGAGCCGTCTGAGGGTGCGAAATAGGGAATAAACTACCCTTCGGGGTTGAATGGTCAAAAGCCATGAAAAAGCAGGAGTAGGAGCATTTCTCTTCAAGGCAGCACATCGAGCAGCCGATGAACTCTCTCTGATTTTCGATTCCGAGCGGAGAACTCGTGACTCAGTCACTGAGCTCGACCACGCTCGGAGTAAAACACGCATCAAAGCCGCAGAAGTTGGAAAAACTCTGCAGCTTCACATGGATTATGTCTTCTTCAACAACATCGAAGACAGGGGTTTATCCAAAGAGCTGAACTTTGCATTCCTAAGATTAGGCGGGCTTAAATCGGATACAGAGGGGTTCATTATGGCATGCCAGGATGGAGTTTTCAATACCCTACATTACCGAAGCCGAGTCATGGGTATAGAGGTCCCTGATGTTAGATGCAGGACCTGCCGTAGGGCGCCGAAAACGCTGATGCACCAGCTTTCAGCATTCACGGTGTATGCAGTTTCGGCATATATCCATAGACATAATGCGGCATTACGAGTGCTATATTACCATCTCAGGCACTCGTACGGTATCGACGAAACTCCAGTGCTGCCTCATGATCCAGGGGATATTGAGTTCGTTGTGGAGAATGAGAGGTGTCGAATTTATTGGAACTTCTCATTCCCCACCCTCAGGTAGGTACAAGCTGATAAGTCTGACGTAGTCCTCCTCGACCATCAAACCAAAGCGATGTTCGTGATCGAATTCTTGGCAGCAGCCCAACCGAACATCGTTTTGAAGGAGGAGGAAAAGCGGACAAAATATAGAGATCTTCTCTACGAACTCCGCAGACTATATCCAGACCATTCTGTTGAACTAGTCATCCTGATTATAGGCTCCCTTGGTGGTACACGACAGACGCTGCTCTCAGAACTGCAGAAAATACCAGCTTGCCGGCTGAAGGCACACGTTTTAGCTGGGGCAATGCAGAAGGCCATCATACTGGGATCATTGCGTCTACTCAGGGCACACGATTTTCGGTCCCAGTGATCACTCACCTCACGGCGTGAGGAGTGGTCACTGGTTTTTCTCCAGCTCGACTCTGCGTGATGTCGGAGACCGCAGAGTCGTGACTGGAATTGATTAAATTCAAAAATTCAAAAAATAATAATAGTGTCTATTTTCCAATGGAACCAGTGAATATCTATAATGTAACATGAGAATATTATAATAGGAATGGAAAAAAGGTGAGGTGTCAGGTGAGTATAACGTGAATCACACACTCTGTTTTTCAACCTAAACGGAAGAGAAAAAAATGATAATAAAAAAACAAAACAAGAATACAATGCTATGAATGTTGAATGAGAACAAGAAAAAATTACAAGAATGTAAATCTCAATTACCTTTACACATCCAAATATTTCATGACGAGATCTAACTTGTTTATATATTAAACGCATGCGCGTGGCATTAGATACACGCTTAATAATAATAATAATTTATTATTTTCAAGTAAATATATACAAAAAAAAAAGGAAAGTGTGTTGAATTTGGTAAAAATTTGGGTCTTTCAGTTTTTGTAACAGAATGACACTCCGTTTCTAACATGATGTTTCAACCCCGAAGGGTAGTTTATTTCCTATTTCGCACCCTCAGACGGCTCCGAAGGAAATATCCTTCTAGTATACTCAGGAACCAATCATTTCTGATTTTTTGACACTAATCTCAAGTTGACACTTCGTTTCTAACATGATGTTTCAACCCCGAAGGGTAGTTTATTTCCTATTTCGCACCCTCAGACGGCTCCGAAGGAAATATCCTTCTAGTATACTCAGGAACCAATCATTTCTGATTTTTTGACACTAATCTCAAGTTGACACTTCGTTTCTAACATGATGTTTCAACCCCGAAGGGTAGTTTATTTCCTATTTCGCACCCTCAGACGGCTCCGAAGGAAATATCCTTCTAGTATACTCAGGAACCAATCATTTCTGATTTTTTGACACTAATCTCAAGTTGACACTTCGTTTCTAACATGATGTTTCAACCCCGAAGGGTAGTTTATTTCCTATTTCGCACCCTCAGACGGCTCCGAAGGAAATATCCTTCTAGTATACCTAGGAACCAATCATTTCTGATTTTTTGACACTAATCACAAGTTGACACTCCGTTTCTAACATGATGTTTCAACCCCGAATGGTAGTTTATTCCCTATTTCGCACCCTCAGACGGCTCCGAAGGAAATATCCTTCTAGTATACTAAGGAATCAATCATTTCTGATTTTTTGACACTAATCACAAGTTGACACTCCGTTTCTAACATGATGTTTCAACCCCGAAGGGTAGTTTATTCCCTATTTCGCACCCTCAGACGGCTCCGAAGGAAATATCCTTCTAGTATACTAAGGAACCAATCATTTCTGATGTTTTGACACTAATCACAAGTTGACACTCCGTTTCTAACATGATGTTTCAACCCCGAAGGGTAGTTTATTTCCTATTTCGCACCCTCAGACGGCTCCGAAGGAAATATCCTTCTAGTATACTCAGAAACCAATCATTTCTGATTTTTTGACACTAATCTCAAGTTGACACTTCGTTTCTAACATGATGTTTCAACCCCGAAGGGTAGTTTATTCCCTATTTCGCACCCTCAGACGGCTCCGAAGGAAATATCCTTCTAGTATACTCAGGAACCAATCATTTCTGATTTTTTGACACTAATCTCAAGTTGACACTTCGTTTCTAACATGATGTTTCAACCCCGAAGGGTAGTTTATTCCCTATTTCGCACCCTCAGACGGCTCCGAAGGAAATATCCTTCTAGTATACTAATAAGGAACCAATCATTTCTGATTTTTTGACACTAATCACAAGTTGACACTCCGTTTCTAACATGATGTTTCAACCCCGAAGGGTAGTTTATTCCCTATTTCGCACCCTCAGACGACTCCGAAGGAAATATCCTTCTAGTATACTAAGGAACCAATCATTTCTGATGTTTTGACACTAATCACAAGTTGACACTCCGTTTCTAACATGATGTTTCAACCCCGAAGGGTAGTTTATTCCCTATTTCGCACCCTCAGACGGCTCCGAAGGAAATATCCTTCTGGTATACTAAGGAACCAATCATTTCTGATTTTTTGACACTAATCACAAGTTGACACTCCGTTTCTAACATGATGTTTCAACCCCGAAGGGTAGTTTATTCCCTATTTCGCACCCTCAGACGACTCCGAAGGAAATATCCTTCTAGTATACTAAGGAACCAATCATTTCTGATGTTTTGACACTAATCACAAGTTGACACTCCGTTTCTAACATGATGTTTCAACCCCGAAGGGTAGTTTATTCCCTATTTCGCACCCTCAGACGGCTCCGAAGGAAATATCCTTCTAGTATACTAAGGAACCAATCATTTCTGATTTTTTGACACTAATCACAAGTTGACACACCGTTTCTAACATGATGTTTCAACCCCGAAGGGTAGTTTATTCCCTATTTCGCACCCTCAGACGGCTCCGAAGGAAATATCCTTCTAGTATACTAAGGAATCAATCATTTCTGATTTTTTGACACTAATCACGAGTTGACACTCCGTTTCTAACATGATGTTTCAACCCCGAAGGGTAGTTTATTCCCTATTTCGCACCCTCAGACGGCTCCGAAGGAAATATCCTTCTAGTATACCTAGGAACCAATCATTTCTGATTTTTTGACACCAATCACAAGTTGACACTCCGTTTCTAACATGATGTTTCAACCCCGAAGGGTAGTTTATTCCCTATTTCGCACCCTCAGACGGCTCCGAAGGAAATATCCTTCTAGTATACTAAGGAATCAATCATTTCTGATTTTTTGACACTAATCACAAGTTGACACTCCGTTTCTAACATGATGTTTCAACCCCGAAGGGTAGTTTATTCCCTATTTCGCACCCTCAGACGGCTCCGAAGGAAATATCCTTCTAGTATACCTAGGAACCAATCATTTCTGATTTTTTGACACCAATCACAAGTTGACACTCCGTTTCTAACATGATGTTTCAACCCCGAAGGGTAGTTTATTCCCTATTTCGCACCCTCAGACGGCTCCGAAGGAAATATCCTTCTAGTATACTAAGAAACCATTCATTTCTGATTTTTTGACACTAATCACAAGTTGACACTCCGTTTCTAACATGATGTTTCAACCCCTAAGGGTAGTTTATTCCCTATTTCGCACCCTCAGACGGCTCCGAAGGAAATATCCTTCTAGAATACCTAGGAACCAATTCTGATTTTTTGACACTAATCACAAGTTGACACTCCGTTTCTAACATGATGTTTCAACCCCGAAGGGTAGTTTATTCCCTATTTCGCTCCCAGCCGGCTCCGAAGGAACTTTCCTTCTGTTATGTCATGATATTATAATCATTTATCAACATTAATAACGAAAAATTAGCTTCTGTCGGCCTGTTGCTATATTTTCCGTTTTATAATTATTGTAGCTGTCGTTACCCGCGATCGACGAACGCCCATGGTCGATCGGGTATTTCCGTGATTTTGGCCGCTATGTTTGGGGTGCTAATTTCACACCGGTTGTTGGGGACATGGTCATATCTAGGTATATAATTTTATAAGTTTGCATATGATCGTGTTGCTATAGACTTATAGAGTATCAGACTCGTAGATTTGGATTTCACTTCGCCCTGTATACCTAATTTATATCAAATGGTTGATATCATCCCAAATGCCACAGTGGTTCAGAGATTCCACTTGTATAAACAATATATAGATTTTCCGTATCATCAACTACACCGAGCATCGGAGAATTGTTGCGCCAACTATGATGGTGACGTGTATTACTACTTTCAATACGATTTACGACATTCAGTAGGTATATCAGGTGACCTGTATGGTAAATCTTTGGATGAAGAGTTATATTCAAGTGGAAGAATATTTTTCCACGACCAGTTTCCGGATGTTATGATTTCGAAATCATTTCTATCAATAGAATGAAAACATTTTCACTCTTCAGTGAGAAACACTTGCAATTTTCTTTCTGCAACAAGGTACTGAAAGTGAATATTCCATAATTGAACTGAAAACGACGTGGATTCCCGTGGACTGTTAAGTTGTTAGGGTGCCCTTTCGGATACCGCTTGACGGACAGTCGTGTTTCACAGCACCACCGCATGCCTACGACCCGCCATACTCTTGCATGAAAATGGCGGCGCCGTTTCAATCATTTTCAGTCAAGTTCATATTTCCACTTTCTGATCGTATATAGAGAAAATAGAGTATGTCACTCGTTTAGAATGAATAATTCGATACTCGTGGTTCTTCACGCTGGCTTATTTTGATTATCGTTATTCCCATTGTCTTTATATCAGTGATGTCTGGACGGAAATGTTGAAATTGTTTTAATTCCTTATTAAATTAGTTTATTAACATAAACGACTTTTTCCAATATTGTATTGTGAATCGTAAACTGATTCATTTTTTTCAATAACAACGTACATAACAACAGATTAAAAACATTTAACATAACTTCTGTCATTAGGTACATACAACATACAAGGTGGTACATCATTTTTCGACATTCTCCCTTAATGAAAAAATCTTTATACTGAATACTCTGAAATCATCTCATGTAATGCGGCACAACATCTTTTTCTTGAAGTAGTTAAACTTGACATTCAACAGAGGTTTCCTCAAGATATCATCTATTTCAATCTTTCGCTTGCTCTTCGTGCACAAAATAGGTACCAGGTGTTATTCTCCTCAAATGATCTTGTTTTGCTTGCAGCCACGTCTCTCTGTTTTCATCTCTCATTCTTATCATTTTTTCAAGTTTTTTGATCTTGATCAATTCTATTTTTCCTTCTTTCTTCATTTTCAATTTGATTTCATTTAATGGTTTCATTCTTGGTTTCATCATTTTTTTTTTCACTTCTTTCTTTTTACTTTTTTACTTCTTTCTTCCTATTTTTTTTTCTTTCTTCTTACTTTTTTTTTACTCCTTACTTTTTCTACTTCTTTCTTTTTACTGTTTTTTAACTTATTTTTTCTTACTTTTTTTACGTTCTTCTTCATACTTTTTCACTTTTTTCTTCTTACTTTTTTTTACTTCTTTATTCTCACTTTTTATTTTTTTAATTTTTATTTTCAACATTACATTGATTTACTTATTGTGTTCTACGGACATGTTGATTTCAGAACAAAAATTTTGTAGGAATGTGTATCATCTATAATTCAGCTTCAATGAATTGATTTATTCAATGGATATCAAAGTAATTATCTGAATATATGAATACGAAAAACACCCATCTTCAAGATTCAATCCGTAAATATTTATATTTGTTGGGTCGTTTTTTTTTTCAAAAATGTTTTCAAAAATGTTGAAGAAAAGGAAGTCATGCTACTGTGCACATTTTATCTAAAACCATCAAGTAAATCGTCCATTGCTTACTCGATTTTCAACAGTTAATGACAGTCATTACTGTGATGAATCGAGTAATGACAGTACGATGGTGTAATATTGTAACATCCCATTGTATTGTCAAATTCAAATAGGAAATCTATGCACAATACAACCGCGTTTCTTGAATACACGCAAATTCAACAGAGACTTACCCGACTTATGTTTTCATGGTTTCAATCGCTCTTGCACAAATAAGGAAAACGATAATTCATTGTTTTTTATTCTCAACCGTATAAAATGAGTTGTTTCTTTCTTGGAACGCTGAAACTGAGGTTAGTAGGGATGCTGAAACGGAGAAGAATGACAGAACGCTCAGACCAATCAGAACAACAAATACAAGTGTATATTGTTGGTTGCATAAGGCATCTTAGTAGTACAGACACAAGTACAGTATAGCAATAGCATTGTTGTAGACTCAATTTTCTGAGAATCTACAATAACAGGACATATCGTGTAGATACTACTTTTCTAAAATTGTTCTTTTGCAATAATATGCATACTATTTTCATAAAACACTTGTTGATTGATAATGCGTGTAAACGATTTCTTTTGCTAAGGCGGCTGAGATTTATAATTCTCAAATTAAACTAGCTTCTATAGGAAAGCAAGTTGCTTCGTTTTTGAAACTGGAGAACCCTGGATTATACACAGGCCATTGCCTCTGGAGGTCCTCTGCTCCCATATGTGTCAGCGGAGGTGGTGATATCACAATCTTAAAAAAAAATAGCGGATGAAAATCTACCCCTGTCGCTGAAAGCCATATAGATGATAATTTAAACAATAAGTTGGAAAATGATATGTCATTCACTATATAACAAGCTCCAACAGTATAAATAGCTCTCAAACAAGTAGTACCATGACTAAAAATTTTAATAAATCGGAGAATGCAACTCGAGGAATCAATTTCAACAGTAGTGTCAATAATGTTACTATCAATTATTATGTAAATAAAAGTTAGGCCTGGCAATGTTTGTTACACATTTCTCATTAAGTTGTTTTGTTTTACATTGAATACACTTTAGCAATGTTCGATTTCGCTATAAACCTATTTGAAGTTGTTTGGATATTAAGATAGTTGTGAATAAAGCATAGTATTCTACTTGCACATAGTGGTCATTACCCACTCAGATGATGACAGCACTCGCCTTCGACTCGTACTGCGCTCGTTGGATACTATATTAATTGACGAATATTAGTATCTATATTTCATATCATGTATGTTCTTGCAAACGTAAGTTTTATCCACGATGATCTGAAATCCACCACAAAAATATCTGAGAGCATATTTTTATATTAGAAATGAGACTCTTTTCGATGAATACACGCAAATTCAACAGAGACTTACCCGACTTATGTTTTCATGGTGCATTTCAGTGCATTTCAGGATATGTCACAAACATCGTGAGCTACTCAAAAATAGTCGATTATTTCGAACTGGGACTACTACGTACATAAAACTATATTAAAATTTTGTTAATTGAGGCATTGTTTCCATTTTTTACCTTACAAATAGTGTAAACCAGTAAAAATTGAGAATTTTTAGGCATCCACTTTATGACCAAAATATTTTGTTTTCATCAAGAATTTCAAAATGAAACAATTTCGTCTATTATTCTAGCCAAACATAAAAAAATGTTGATTCCTTGATGTATTACATTCAAATAGCTGTTTCAGAGAATAGTGGATTCAGTAACAAGGTAAGAATAAAAAATCTTCGATACGAGAATCAAATTATTTTTTTCAAACGAGTACTTAACATACTATGTTTTCTTCACGACCAGAAAGTATGAATGAAAGAACAAAATACAATATTTCTTCTACATATACAGTTCCTAGACAAGAAAACTCAATACTTCATTCAATTAACCTATATTTCATAATATCTTTCATCTGAATCATTAATTTCATTTATTTATTACTATTATATCGAAATTCAATTCAATAATTCATACATCTAACAGAAAAGAAGGGAAAATGATTCATAGATCCCTGCTTAGGGATCGAACCCATGCTAGAGGCTTGAGAAGTCGCGCTTTGAACCCGTTGGTTATTGAGGCTACTTGAAAACTTAGTCTATCTCACAGATATAATACGTTATGAACCCAACAGATATAGTAAAAATTTTTTCTTAATATTCAACAGACAGTTCTTTTTTGAGAAATACGAGATAATTTATAGTTTAAGATACTTACTTCGATATCTTTATCATTCAAGCATTTTATGGCACCACGTCATGAGTCTATCATTCATACTTTTCCTCGATTTCTCTGGTAGTAGGTTGAAATTTACAATGTTCGCACTTTCTGCTATACATCAGGAGATGTGTTAGATAATTCAGTGTCACTTTTATTTTCCATCCATGCAACAGAATGATGGATGCAGCACAAAAATGCTGTCACTCAATGACACTATCTCCTCGCACGAGGGGCAATGCTGTCACTTAATGACATTATTTCCGCGCACGAGCGGCAATGCTGTCACTTATGACATTATTTCCGCTCACGAGCGGCAATGCTGACACTCAATGAAATTTGTCAACTTTTTCGAAGCGTCGAAGGCTACTTAATTGACCGTTGGTAGAAAAATAATTTGTTTTGTCGAACAAATCTATTTCAAAAAAGCCATTCCTGTGAATATCCTCAGCACAATTGTTTCAATTTTCGATACAGCACTAGATACAACTAGAAAGCTTCCTGAAAGCTCTTATTTCAATTAAACAGGAGGGTTACCCGTTCCTTCATACTCCCTACTGTGCCTAGGGCCTGACAGAGCTGATGGTCATGGAATTTCTGCGGCCCTATGGAAAATTTGTTGGGCGCGCTCTCATAGCCTTAATCCAAATAGGTCGGAAGTGTTTGGGGAGCAGAGGTTAAATATTCCATCCAAGAAAAATCGAATTATATGTTCCAAAGGAAGGAAGCTCTGACAGAGATAATGTATTTTTTATGTATAAATAAACCTGTCCGCTGTCAACGTTTCAATTTTCATTCATCAGTGTCTATATGAGTTTAGATGTACATGCAACATTGAAAGTAGAAACACATGAGCTCTTTTCATCGGATAATTTTTTGTTAGATAACGATGATCTGTAATTTTGTGAAGAAAACTGACATGAAAATATTACGAGACCGAAGGTCGAGCAATAATGTCTAATTTCCGAGTGGAATTACGAAAGGAACATTTGTGGGTCATCAGTAAACAAAAAGTGTCGATAAACAACAATATATTATAATAGTGAACTTTTTTGAAATCTCTCATCGTGTGAATTTTCGTTAAAACATCACCTATATACGAACATTTGAAGTTGATATAGTACAAAAATCAATGAAACGCGCTTACTATTGGGGAACATAAAGATTTATCAACAGTTAAAACATAGGAGCTTTTTTCATACCATAAATTTATCATAGTGAACGAAATAGGTTTAGGTATTGTGAATCTCGATGGTTGAGGTGTTACCAAAGGGTTTCGAGAGCGTGAAATTCAGCCCTGTAACGCCCACGGGATTCTATTTGAAATGAGAACGTTGGTATCGACCACTGTTACATGATACACCCTGTATAAGTAGTTTCTGTTGAAAAAAAATTGCTGCTCGTCAAAGTACCAATTGACGTGTCCTAGAGTTTCTTCAAACACGTCCCTGTTATTTGTTATCGAATTCATTCCATTTGGCTAATACACACTGTACATGGTGGATATTTCACAATGAAGATATGCCGACTATTCATCGAATAACACATATACACTCCAAAATAAAAAACCCTGAAGTTAACAAAATATCGAAAAACTGCCTAAAAACTAGCTCTCTTCAAATAGAAACGAAAATTGTACCTCTCTTTTAGCTAATCCACCGATTCAGCTGAAAAATCCTTGATTTGGAACAATTGAATATCATAACGAATTTTCCTTCAATCATGTTCGATACATATTCGCATCAAACTCATTAAAAAATGGATCCATGTAATTGTTAGAAACAATTAGATCACCCTCAGAATCGAATATTGATAATATTGTATTGACACTTGCAGTAACTTGTAAATTTGGTTGAAATCGCGGCTTCATTTGGCGAGATTTACCCACGTAATGTCACATTAGACACGTTTTATCAAAGTAGGCGAAATCAAGAGATTTGGGAGTCTTGGGACCAGTCACAAGATATGAAGTGTATTTTTTTTGCATGTATTCACCTAATCTTAGTCCCCTCTGATAACAGATAATATGCCACAACACAAGCATATCCAGGTGGATTAGTAAGGTGTTAGGTAGGTATTCGTTTTTAGAAGTCATAACAAAACAATTTTTCATCTGATCATTGTATCCATATGGAATTAAGAATAATGTAATGACCAAACAAATTTATGTTTACGAAATGTTGTTTATTGGACATTCGAGGAATGAACAAAAGTAGTCCAAAATTGAATATTCATGCGGTATTTTTAAATGTTCAATCATTGTATATGCGAATCAAATATTTGCTAAACTACTGATCCAATCACAACAATGTGCTTAATCCTCAAGTTGCGTGCTAATCTGGAACTGACAAGATATTCATCACATATAGAAGCATCCCTGATACATAATGACTGATAGAAATGGCCTGTGTTCTATAACAGTAAAGTTAGTTAAATATCAGGGGATCATACCGAGAAAATGATCCTTCTGTTCCAAGGATGGTAAACTAGAGAAGGATGGTTCATTCAAGCGATTTTTTCGGCCAAAAGGCGTGGCTTCCGAAGGCGCGCGATGACGTAGTCAACGGCCCTGAATTCGAAATTATTAATGCTGAATATCACTAAATGGGCATTAAAAGTAATTTTACTGTGATGTACCTTTTTATAATCGATACATATTGATTATTGATGGTTATTGGTATCATATGGCTTCAAATATTAGTAATTTTTGTGAACAAAAACTCCTTGATTCACTAAAATCCCTGAATGTCCACCAAGAAAATAATACATGAGATGATTTAACGTTTACAAAACAGGGAATATACCTATTCCATAAATAGGTAAGTACCTAATACCTACCTTGAAAACAATTTCATATTAAAAATAGGGAAATTTCAATGAAGAATTCATAGGTACTGATGAATGATGCATGTAATGTATGTGTGCATATATATTATTCAATGCACAGGTTATTGAAAGTTCATATTTTGAATTGAAATTGATATACCTACCTATTTTATCAAGTTTAACAATTATCAGTAAATGGTGAAAATAAAATACATTCTTTAATTTAATTTATACATAATATATAAATTTATTGACATCAGTTTCGATTTTCTCATTAGCTGACTATTTTCTTCATTTATACATTGGACTCTACTATAGATGCAATCCACAATCCAGAATAGAGGTTGTTTCTCTTATTTGCGGGTTTTTATATCCTCATTATAGCTCGAAGTATATACAAAATTCCTGAATCTGCAGATTACATGGAACATCATAAAATAATGAGAATATAGGTACTTCTTTTTTATAATACATTTTCATCTACCCATTTTGTAGATCTCTTTCTTAAATTTGGTTGGACAAATCACAGCTCTGATGTATGACTTGTATCAGGATTCACAACATCTGCATGTTCACAACTTATCCACCTTTTCCAAAAAGTATCCCAAACAATAAAATCAGTGCCTTTTGGAAATGTGTGGTAAATAATACTGGAATCCTCTTGGTTTTTGTCCAAAAATAGGAAACCTGCTACCTGGCATACTGGTTATATTAGATGGAAATGATTTCATAAACACTACACACTTTTCAATGGAGGTGATGTAATAATTTATTAATATTTATCGACACCACTAAATCTTCTTACTGAGTAATTTGTCTATAACTACAATTATTGAAGAACTCTATTTAAAAAAAAAACAATTCGTACAGCCACAATCCACAATTGTGCCACAATATGAATATCGAATCGAAACATAATTACATAAACGTAAACAAAGATTGAGGGCCGTCAGTGACGTCACGAACGCTGTTCGATGTGCGTCTTATGGCAATGAACCATCCTTCTCTAGTTTACCATCCTTGCTTCTGTTCCACATGTCCGGGGTTTTCCAATAACCGCTCGAAGAGTCAACGTCCTCATCATCAATCGAACCCAGACACAGACGTCTCGTAACCACCCATGGGATGGATCCTCGTCCTGGCGCAGGATACCGCCCCCTGGATTTGAATGGCATAAAAAGATCTGGATCACCTTGTGCCGCCACTCCCTCGTGCTCGGCATTGGGCGCCAGAAGACGCCTCTAGTGACGTCGATTTCGAGCGAACGCATCGGACAGCCCCCCAACCTCCAATAATATCGAAATTGATAATTAGAATCGGCGAGACGTGCATTTTGAGGAGCGCTGCTACCATGGTCCTTTGGCGCGCGGATGGTGCTCCTTACTCCTTAGTCCTTATTCCTTCATCCACCGCGGGCCCTGTATCGCAAGCGGCGTAAACATAAACAAGGAGTGGGGAGAGACCTACGTGGCGCTTCCATTGGCGGCCCGTAGTTTACTTCGCGTGGGAAAAAGGCAATGATCTAATAATATATTACTACTAGATTATCCCTTGCGTCGATTTCAAAAGCGTATAAGAGCACCACACTGAGAAAAAAATCCGTTGTGAATAACTAAAGATGACTTTACTATACCAGGCGTTGTGGTTAAATAGGCGTCAATCACTACTTTCGTCGAATATTACCACTACAAAATAGTATAATTCAGACAATATGACATACTAATGCAGCGAGTATTATATACCCTACCTGTTTGGTTATTATATAACTACACTACAAACTAGCAACTTTTACTATATCAGTTTGCTAATTATTTACCACTACAAATGAGTAATTTTTATCTTTTGATTTGTTCATATTATTTTATATTGAATGAAATCATGTACTATTCATTTGACTGGACTGCAATATCCATTGTTATTTTCTGAATTTATCAATACGAATATCTTCATACTGCTTGGTGTGAAATATGAGTCATACTTACACGCATACTATAGGCGTTTTCACACGTTTTGGAAAAGAAACTGGCACAATATAACTTTACTGTTATAAAGATATACTTACCTGATGTCGATGATTTTACCAAATTGAACTTAAGCATCGAAACGTTCATATTATTTCCCTACTGCCATTATCCTTGGACATTGGAGACAAACTGGATGATATCACAGAATCTCAATAAATTGCAAGAATGTTATAACAAATAACAGTGACAATTAATGAAAAAAAGCGAAGCATTTAGTTAATTAGATTATTGTGAATAAAATGGAGTTTATTTCTCTCCGGTTAATCTCAACGTGCAATGATTTGATACCTACCACCTACCATTCCAGTTTCATCTACGAAAATTACAAGACAGTATTGGACTCACCGGTGAATAATATACCTATGCAAGTTCTTCCAGTTTCCATAGATTCAAATAGTTCTTCATACCAAATTAATAATACCAGGATATTGAATAACTCTTGATTCCTATGGACCGAAGCCAAGCAAGCCAATATGGCCAACGACAAAAACGCCATCGGCTGTCTCCGGAATCCAGCAGACAAATAACACTCTGTGATGTTTTTGTTTGAAGGTGGCTGACTCTGTGATGTGCTATCTTCAACATTATAGAAAGTAAACATACATCTTTACCGCAACGTACCCAAGCAGCAATTTGAC
Source organism: Chrysomela aeneicollis (assembly GCA_029955515.1). Classification (NCBI taxonomy): domain Eukaryota; kingdom Metazoa; phylum Arthropoda; class Insecta; order Coleoptera; family Chrysomelidae; genus Chrysomela; species Chrysomela aeneicollis. The sequence goes on from JARUHQ010000015.1 coordinate 3,036,529, forward strand.
GTTGCGGCGACGTGTTTGAAAAAGTTGCGCAACCAAACATGAGTTGCGTAGTCGACCTTAATACTACGTCGTCACGACCCTGTTTTGCACTAATTTGGTCAATCATTTTTGGGTTTTTAAAACGTTTCACTTTCAACTGTAGGTAGCAGTTGATCGTTTCCTAAACGTTGCTAAATTTACCAAAAAAAACTACACACTTGCGCCCTCTTGCGCAGCGATGACTGTTCACTTTCCACGGTGTTCAGAAATTAGTAAATATTCCAACCAAATCATTACTGATCACCAAAATGGACACTTGGTAAAAACTTTCTGACGACTACTAATGTTTTACTCGTGTGCTCATGATAGGTAGGTACCTACTCTATTTATATTGCCTGAAAATAAATATTTCCAAACAGAAATTATCAACGCATTTCAGTTTATTGTCAAATATATTATTGTTTTGCATCAAAAAACACGCGCTCCTTCAATCCGTGGCGAATTTCTCAAAACTCGAAGAAAAAAAAAACAAAAAAAATAATTTGGATATATAATATTCAAAGTTAATATTTATCCGAACAAGAACTATAGAGGATACAATGATATATTAATCGTTTCTGGAGTAATGTTAACCTTTGTTTATGTTTGTTTATGTCCAAAATTTCAATGGCCAAAAATGGTTCCGAAGATAATTACGCATCAAACATGGCGAAGTATTATAATAGACGTCAACACGACTTAGGATATCAGATAACTGAAAAATATACTGCTTCCAACCTTAGTCATCAAGACAACTAAATATAACCAAAGCGCGACTGAAGTTGGTTATCCGACCAAAAACTGCACACCTTGCTCCACATTTTTAAACGGGCTTTTCTGTGTCATACAATTGTCAGTAGTGTTCTTCGAAAAATGAGTTGCTTTCCTAAATCTCTGCATCCAGGTTAGCATTTGTTTCAAAAGAACAGAAGTTTTCCAAACTGCCTGTCTTCAGGCATAATTTTATTTTTAATAGATTTTTTGAGGTTAGGTTGGATCAAGTTTTTCTTATCTTACTAGATATTTATTCTTTCTTCGAAGCATTTCAGCCAACAGTATGTCCTTGTTGTCATGGGACATGTCCTCTATAGTGAGTATTTGGAACATTTAACTGCAAAGATATGACTCCATGAAAACGTTTACAATTTTTATAAGAAATTGCCCACTGCCAAGTTAAATCTCACAAGGTCGGCTCAACGTCGGTAAAACATTGAACATAACTAGAGTAATCACTCAAACGTTTTTAGAACGTCACTCACATTCCCAAAATTTTTACTACATGAAGTTGGTTGGGTTTAACCTTGTAACAACGTCGTCGGTTAACTAGAGTCATGCTCAACACTGATACAACGTTGTCCGGTGGTTTAGAGAGCGTCGTTTTATAAATGACTGATTTCTACACCAAGTATAACGTTAATTTTGGTGTATTATGTGGTTATCGTCGCCAAAATGCTACTTGGGTAGTGGCATGTAGTGGTGAATAAGAATATTGGAGAAGTAACACTCACCACCAACATAATACCACTACATGAAATATATTCATCAATAACTGATGTGGTGGTGAATAATAACTGAAAATATTACTATTCGGAGGTGGTATGCGATAGATTTGTCTACATTGATCACTCATGTAAATGATATCGGAAATATACATTCTGTTTGATGAAACTAATTCCAAATAACCATACATTCAGTAGAAAAAAATTCCTTTTATTTTCTCAGTGCAATGATGCAGTATTTTCCCTTCTTACAAAAGTTTATAGTGAAATTAATCAAGAGGAGGCAACCGCAGCGGTGTTTTGTGACTTATCCAAGGCATTCGACTGTGTAAGTCACAAAATTCTGCTGGACAAACTCGAATACTATGGATTTAGAGGGATCAGTCAGCAATGGTTCAAATCATACCTCAATGATCGCACTCAAATGGGTAAAACTAATTACCTATCTCGTAATGAGGCAACTAAATGTGGTGTACCACAGGGATCAGTGCTTGGTCCAACACTCTTTCTACTTTATATAAACGACCTCACAATAATTAAAATATCTGAAAAGTTTACGCTATTTGCAGATGATACCACCATACTTTGGAATGGTAAAGATAAACATTCCCTACATCAACATCATTTAAGTAGACTTAGAACGGATTAAATCCTGGTGCGACGATAACTTGCTTGTCTTCAATGCCTCCAAAACTAATGTACTAACATTCCGTTACGAGCTTTCCGCCTTGAACTCAAGCACAAATAACATTGAAACTCCACATTAATAATAAATTGAAATTAAACGAGCATGTCACGAAATTGTGTAAAAAATTGTCCTCCGGATGTTACGCCATTAGGGCTATATCATATGGAGTAGGTTTCAAGGCTGCAAAAACAGAATACTTTGCTCTTATTGAATCCAATTTGCTCTATGGTATAGCATTCTGGGCAGTATGCAGCAAACAATCTACACAAATACGTACAAAAAAAGAACAATCAGAGCTCTGTATAAAGTACAAGTGCATTATTCCTGCAGAGAGCTTTTCAAAAGACACAGAATCCTCACAGTCACCTCTATCTTCATTTCAGAAACAGCCTGCCTAATATACAAGAATCGTGACAAGTATACTTTGTTTCCATCGAGTCACAACACGGGATCATCACAAACACCGAGTTTTTTTTCTCGGATGATATTCTTATCGCCAGCTACACCTCAGCCTCTTGAGCTTTTTGTGTTTTCCGATTCATCTTCATAGCAGGTTGCGGTAATGGTAACACCGAGGTTACCATTACCGCAACCTTAAAACAGCCTAGTTAAGGAATCGATTATCTATAAAGGGTTGAAAATGTATAATTGCTTACCTATACATATACAGGAAAATTGAGGCATTTGGATCATTAAAAAAATAATTGAAAGAATAATAGTAACACGGGAATATTTTAAAAACCATAACGTATACGCAAACGCTAAATTAACACTGCCGTCTGATGTACGCCTAACTATCTGTTAGTAAATCATCCATTTTGAATCGAAGCCGTCATGTATCACAGAATAAACTTTACTCTTGAATCTAAAACCACCATAATGGTTTAGTGATATTGACTTCGATCCAAACGTAACATATCTTGATTCAAGATTATTTTCTTGATTCAAGCATATGAGTGTCATCGAAAGAAAATTACTCTTTTTTCATAGTGTATGCTCTCAGTTGAAAAATATTGCTTTTGATTTGAGGTCTAGTGTTCTTACGTTGAGAACAGTATATTATTGGAACTAAGATTACATGGTATCTCCATCCGAGAGTATTATAATGTATATATATATATATGCCCTTAAAACAACAGTGAATATTCTTGGGTGAAAGATATTCCAACGGTTCTTCAATCCAGCAAGAGTAAGATTCTCTTGAATTCAAGAATTTTCAGGACGTGGAGAGGCCACGACCTTCAAACCGTTCATCAGTGCGGAAAAGGTTCAGTTCAGTTCAGTTTAGATATCAGGTCGTGTACATGAGCGTTGTGTTTGGCTGATTTGTAATGTAGGCTATTTTTAAATACTAGAATATTCCTCATGAAATGATACAAAGATTCCATAAGTAGGGTAAGTGTAATTTAATTATAGGTATATATCTCACATTATTCCAGCTATAGACAACTTGTTTTCAATCCTAGATTAATTTTTTGCATTTCATGAGATTGGTATCGATTCTAAGAGAATATACTTTTGTGTATTGTGATTTTTTTTGACATGGGCTATATGCGCAGATCTGTGCGGATCACTAATATTGTATTGATCAATATTATGTGAGATCAAAGTATTTATTATTTTTGATTTTCGATAGTTCAACCTGTATTTTGGATCAATAATAAAATCATTATGATATCAAATGAAGATCAATACAGTTTAGACTTGAAGCCATGATAGTATCTCTACAACCAGAACATGATATTCTCGATGGGAAAATAATGATGACTTCGAATTGACGATAGAATTTTACTTCTATTAAACTACCTCATACTCTTTGAATATGACTTTCATCGGAGAGTACCATAATGTTCTTCGAACGTGAGGTCTTGAAAGAAAGACTTGATGCCTCTGAGGCTATATGGAAGTCATGATAATCTTTAAATAAGTGTATTATTTTCATATCAAGAGTAAATTTTTTTGTGTGATACGAGCAATATAGTTCAATTTTGCATGCAATATTTCTGTTTCTTTATCACTCAAGCGAAATATTAAAATAGTCTTTGTTTCATTGCACATTTTGGCTTCGATTTTGAATATTTTCATTGGTTTGCATTCATCAAATCACAAAAAATTGCATGAAATGTTAAAAAAATGCTTGGAGGACAATAGTAACAAGACACAGTGGGGACAGTTGTAATGCTAATTCACAAGCATTAGGATAACACTATAACGACTACATAATCTTCATAGATTGAAGAATGTGTGAAAATGGATACTGTTAGGTGTGTTTATAGAGTCCTATTATAGCTCAAGCAGACCAAGAAAGATGTGGATCCAATTTATCGAATGCAAACACTGGTGGCATAAGGAGTATACAAGGCAAGATTATCCATATGAATTTATTGTTTTAGTTTTATAAAAATATATTCTTCCTAAGAACAACCTGATGTTAATTTTGTCCGCCCTCAGTGTTACAACTGTCCCTACTATCGGGACCTCGATCGGGACGGTTCTAACACTTTGCACCGCCCTCCTCGGAAAAATATAAACTCCTAAATTTGTCAGTCTACTTCTTATACGTGGGGTACTTTTGTAAAGAAATATATGCTGCATCTTTGAGTAGGTACCGAATCTGGTTATATAATTATTATAGTTAAAAATCTATAGCGACGTATACAAAAATTGTTACTATTGTCCCCTGTCTACCCTACCATATAGTCACGAATGTTTCATGTTTGCTATTTTTATCGCATACTTGCTCCGCAGTTGATCACTCTTTAACCATTTTAGTTTTTCATCAGTACGCAGATCTCCCCACAAAATATCCTGGGACGCCTATGATGGTTCGGCTCTGCTGTTTAGCTCTGTTTCGTAATGTTTCGCTTTCGCTTCGCGAAAACTGTTATTAATTACCGCCCATCCACAAATCTACTAACAGCCTTACATAAGACTAGCGGCCTGAAATGATTCATCTTCTCCATTCACGATCTATTGAGGAGAATCACGAACAGAACCCCACGGAACAAACTGATTCCTATACCTCCTGGAACTCCTTTTCTATTACAAAACGAACAATATTCTCTGAAACTCATATTTATCCAGAACGAGATCATGAATGAAACTGATGAATTTTATTGTCGTCCAGGCTATTTGCATCCTCACCAATACCTCGACCTATGAAATCTTTTGTGCATAACACTTGATCTATTCGATGCGCTGGATTCCTAGACTTCGTACAAAGTTTATCATTTTCCTAGAAGCTGATGAGTTTCTTATACGTCGGAGGGCGCTAAGAAGCCCTCTAGGAACCCTTTTGCAACTTCAAGTCTTTTTTGTCCAACTCGATAAGCTGTTCAGCTTTCCTTGGCGAGAGACTCACTAGCGTTTTCGCTTGTCTTTGTACTGGTATTTTATTCCAGTGAGATATCATTGCATCCTTTTTTGAAAAAGAAAATATTCCATTCAATTAAAAATATCAAACATAGTTTGAAATGAATGTCTGGTATACTACGAGCAGAAAACAACTACTTTCCTGGTAAATACCACGCAGAACATTGAATTATATCTGCTCGTAGTCCATGTAACGATTCACACTGTGAATACAGATCGCAAATAATGTGTATTTCTTAATTAGCCCGAAACCAGTCCGTAGGTTGTCAAGCGTGCCTGTCCCGATGTGAATTTGTCAAGTCTCAGGACACAAAACACAAAACAAGAGAAGAAGAGAAAGACTCACAAAAACCTGGAACTACATGATAGGAAAGATCTTACAAGAAAAAAATAAACAATGGAACGAATCACTGACACGAGACAGAAAAGAATGGGAGAAGTTTATACAACAACAATAAAATGATAATTCGACACCCTGATGTGGGTAAAAGGGTTTAAGATTTTATATACAGGGTCGCTGATAAATATGGAAACGGTAGATTATCTCTCAAAGTGAGATAGCTAGCGAAAAATGTTAGAGTACAATAGTTCTAGGGGTTTCCAAAATCTATTACACTAAATGAAAATCAATTATACAGGATTACTCAAAAAGTCTTGAAGAAATAAAGTTGCTTTTTTTATAGAACATCCCATTCCATATTTCAATTCTGCTCAAAATTCTGGACAAAATCGAATTAACACATCATTACCAAAATTCAACCGTTCTCGAATTATCTAAAAATGTTTTAGTATATACATTAGGTTCACAGTCCATCAAGTTACCTTTGAAAATTTCCAGCTCCATAACAAAGACACGTCGTTCTTTTGTCTAACGGTGATGATCTTGACAAAACATGTTGAAAATACATCTAGTGTAAATAATTTTCGCGCAAAAATGGCATGTTCAACTGATACTGAGTGTATTGAAATTTTAATGATCATAGGATACGGTGATAGAAGACGAAGTTGTGAATTGAAATGGAATAATCGAGGGAATAATATATATAGGGTGTTCTATTAAAGAAAAAGCAACTCTAATTCTTCAAGACTTCTGGACTAATCCTGTATACAATTTTTTTGTTTAGTGTGATAGATTCTGAAAAACCTTAGAACTTTTTTATCTCAACATTTTTCGCTAGCTATCTTACTTTAAGATATAATCGACCGTTTCCATACATAATATCAGCGACCCTGTATATACCCTCAATATATAAAATGATTGATTGATTGAATGATGATTTACGATGCAACTTCAGCGTCTCACTTTCTTAAGGGCCACCAGGTATATTTTTAAGGAAAGCCAAAGAACAAAATCGATGTGTAATTTTTTTTAGAAATTATCTCAAAAAGCAGTTATGTAATTTTTTTCCGAACTATATCGTTACCTACTTTGAATTGGTTCAAATGCCTGCAAACTATAATCGCAGGATGATTCACTATATCTGCATGTGTGTCAAAACAATAACGAAAATCAATAGTAACGGTAATACATAGATTATCAAATGATAAGTAGTTCTATAATATATTATCGATAATAATTATAATAATAATAATGTTTATTCGAAGGATATTTATTCAACAACATGCAATGAATGTTAATAAACATGGTTGAACCACTGAAGCACCTATAGGTGCTTGTGCGTGATTTTAAATTAATCTAAATTCAATATTTATTAATAGGTAGGTATATAATCTCAATAGCTTGGTTATCACCATATTATTATATCAGGAATCAGGTAATAGATGTCAATCGGGTAGTTTGATCTCAATCAGATAGTTAGGTATCGATCGGGTAGTTGGGTCTCGATCAGGAAAATTGTGCCAAAACAGGATTTTCTGAATTTGGTTTTCAGCTTGGTTTTCAGGTAAATGTTATACATGTAAGTAATGTAAGTGAATATTAAATAGGAGCAGATTTGGGAATTGAAAACTTCATTATAAGTATTTGAGTTCAATTAATCCATTAAAAATATTTCTGTCTGTGTCATGAATTCACTTTTCAACTTGCAGTTTGAATGATTTGTAATTTTGGAATTTTGTTGTTGTAGGAGATTGAAGACTATCGTGGTACATGAAAGATCTGTGGCCAATAGTTCCTTCACATCTATTCAAACCGAATTTCCCTCTTTTGTTTCTTGTCTCGTATTCAAGTTCGATATTTTTCCGTTTTATATTATTTTTGTGCATGTATGTTCAGTCAAATCTTGAAACAGAACTGTTGCCTGATATCTAGGATCTTATTTTCTTCGAACAGAGTATCGCTCTGAAATTTGATAGACTTCCTATTATCTACAAATTGATAATTTATAGATAATATGAAACAATCCACACCTTTTTAGTTTCTGAATATAAGACAGACAAATTCAATATAGATTCACCTGATCATTTTCGTCTTCAGAAATGATGTACATCACGAAAATAAATAATTTTCTGATATGATATGGAGTATTCCTGGATAACATCATATTATATTATCTTGATATCGCTTCGTAAGTCGGAATAATATTCGGTGTGTCACATACAATGAAGCATTTTTCAGGATCGGAAAATATCATTTCTCGTATCATACCGTCAAGATCAACACTCATAAATCTGCAAATATTTACGTAGGATCATCGGTGGACAAACATATAGAGATATTGCCTGAACGTATTGAGGCGACGAATTCCGTTGAGCAAAAGGGAACGCTTGAAAGGCGATAAATTTCCATATATTTACTCTTCTATCATACAGTTGAATACTGTGCATGAAAAACCAATCACTAGATAACTGAAAATAATAATCGAGAAATCATCCGAGCTCAAAATAAGACTCCATGTGGTCGAAGCTATACAACCTTTTTTAATATGAACTCCATACATATGGCTTCGTTTGAAGATGCAACTTGTTTTTGTTGTGCCAAACCAATCAGTTTTCATCATTCGCATCAGTGTTTCCCCAATATCTTCTCAAAGGGAATAATAAAAGAACACCCATTGAGTGGTTAATACATGATTACCTGAATGACTGAATAGTATACCGGATGAGTTGTTATCTTTAAGTGATTGTGGTTGATGAAATGAAGGTATTGTACTGTGAACTCTTAGAAACCCACTTGAATAATGAAAAGAACAATATCGAAAAAAGAGCTGGAATCGAAATGGGAAACGGAAAAGATGGAAGCTGTTGCAAAAGGGTATAGCCTACTGAAAGAAGTAAATAATCATAATATGAATTGCCTCGTTATTTACTTAATCGATTTCAGAACCCTCAGAGATTTCAAAGCACTGACGAATTGCAATAGGTATCAATAAAAATGAGGATTCAACTGAGAATTTTTGAAAAGATCAGAATATTAGACCCCCAGGTTATACTATACCAGACGTTTCTTTGACAAACCCAACATTTAGGCAGTATGCTTCTGTTCAACAAGAAATTCATTTACCAATCTCTTACAGCTTCTCCTATAGTCAAGTTATTCTCGAGTCTGATGTGGATGTGGAAAAACGAAAAAGGTAAATCTACAGATGATTATGGTTCCACAGCAATCCGATAGTTCAACAGTTCATATTCACAGGGGAATGTATAGTTGGATCAGAATCATGATCGAAAATCGATTTGTTATATTCTTTTCAAGAAAGAGAAAGCTAGATGAACATTGATAACCGATCCGTTCAAAAATTACGACTATTTCGTTCGTGATGAAGGTCTTGGAGTTATTTTTCATAAAAAAGCTCACCTTCAACTCCCAATTGGTGCTATAAACTAATATTTTCTTGTCACCATGGAGAGGAACAACAAAAGTGCATACTATTGATTGAAGGATTATTTCGAGATTTCAAGTGGAATAGAGAATCATCACACCCTTGGAATGATCATAAACATATTTGCTACACAGTAAAAAAAAAGTTGGGTGTAATTTCAATCCAATGGATTTCAGAGAAAACTTCGACGAATACAACAAACAAATACAACATCTGATACAATCATCTAATTTGTTGGCAATAATCATTCGTTGAGTATTACATCCTGAAAACACCAGAGTTGATATGAATCAATAAAAATATTGTATGTAAACATCTGAATGGTGTGAATTTCATGCGCTCATCTGTTCGATCTTAGAACCTTAGAACTCTTGCCAATAGGTGTCACTGACGTCCTTCCTACCGTACCTGATCTCAATATTGGGCTAGATATATTAGATGATTTTGATATAGATCAGTATCAATTGGCCTAGTCCCTAGTAACATTGCACTGATCAGGATATATAAGCCGAAACAGTTAGTTATCATCCAAATTGTCCCTAGATTCCTCTGAGTGTAGTTTATCATCATATGATTTATATTTCAATAGATGATTCAACTTGAAACAGTGAAAAACACCGGAGGTGGTGAAGAAAAGCACTGATTCGCATATCGTGATATGGTGTTCCTTCACACCAGCAAAGTCTTCGCATGTACCTACTCAGTCTTTCAACGCACCGAAGAGAATATCGTGGAGGTTGGATTCAGATTTCAGCATCAAGAAAATCACATAATATGCATCACACAACTGCGGTGTCCAATCGTACATTTGGAAATGCATGAAGAACACCTCCAAAGTGTTCATTCTGCTGAACACTAGTGTTACTTACAACTGAGTTTGATTATTGAAAACACTTATGGAAAAGATCACATAAAACCTACAGTGTAAACAGAGTAACATGAAAAAGTCAATCGACTTCCCGAAGAGAGACAGTTGAAAGAGTATGAGTCTGAGCAGGTAAATTACACACATGGCTCGACAACCACTGATGTTATCGGAATCGATGTGTCCAGCAAAAAAAAGGAATAGTGAAATATCAGTTGATCTACAAACTTCTCGTTACCCAAACTGGGCTCCAGGAAGGTGTTCTTGTTCGGAATTTCATCGAATCAATTGGTAAAAACAGCAAAATAACTGTGAGTGTCTGAGCACTGAGAAGTGGAAGGCAAGAGAAACATTGGAGACTGAAGACTTACTGAATCCGAGATTATAGTACAAGAACTATTGTCTGTAGTTTGATTTAGTCAACAATGATTTCGCCGATATAATCAGTATCACATTTTAGATCAAATGTTCATTTATTGTTTTCTTAAATTTTGAGTGAGCACGAGCTCCGTCTTCATGAAAATAAGTTTGGTTCAGATTTAAGATCGATAACCAGCAACTTTATAAACAGTGTAATGAACGCACTCCTGATCGGGAACGAGTAATACGTACAAATATAATTTGTAAAAATGTATTATGTCTAAATATATTCCATCGAAATAGTGCCTATTTCACTATATTACGTAAATCATCGCAACGTATATCTCATCGAAAAGTAAAATCTAAGGTAGAGTTTCGGATTTCCATTGTTTCAAACCGCGATATACATGTAGTTAAAAAAATTACGGAAAATAATAAAAATGATGGTAGAATGAGAACAAGATTATTGAATCAAAAGATTGAAAAAAAATAAAAATTCAAGTGAGAATTCAAATGAGAAGAACGAATTGAAACATAATGAAGAGACGAAAGAAAATTTTCAAACCGAGTTAAATGTCACGAATCAATTGGTACGTCAAAACCTCGATCAAAACCCTTGGCAAATCAAAAGAATCTAGAGATCGAATCAAATCTAATTATATTCATACAGTTGACGAAAACAGGGAAATGGTCTTTGGAAATATTTTCACTTCTGAACTAGATCTAGTGTTATTGAAACGTACTTTGGAATTTTACCTAAAGCTCCCTAAATATTATTGGATCTTCAGTTTTCACAGAAGGTTCTGAGCGTATTTCCTCCAGCTACCTTTCTCTGTTTATGACACGGAATATATTTTTATGTTCGACGACAAAACAACATATTAATTATTATAAAATAAGATATTTTTCTTACCAGTACTAAGACAAATCTATAATAATCATTATAATAGCTTCCTGAAATATAAGTGTTTTGAACATTTTGAGGCACTTTCAATTCACGTTATACACAGGGTATGAGAAAAGGTAAGAAACCCGAACTCCGGTAAAAATAAACATGAAAAGTCGATTTTTCTAAATGGAACACTGTATTTCAACTCATCAATGAAACACTCAATTATACCTGTCAAATGATATAATATGCCCCGCGTACTTATCTTCAACGGTTTTCGACTCATAAGATATGTTTTAGGTGAAACATTTGAGTATATTTATATACTTCAAAATAATATGCTGAAGTAAAAACGTGCAGAATAATCTCCTGTAGTTCACAGAAATCCAATAATATACGGTTTGGTATTGCATTTCAAAGTTGGTTTTAGTAACACAATGAATCTGACAACAGTGTAGAAATCAAAATAGTTTCAAGACTAGATCCCGCCGTACTCAGAAATTTCAAATATATATTTCCTTTCGTTCTCTAGAGACTTTCAATACGCCATCGCGTTTGAAGAAGAACACACTATTGAGTCAACCTGTGAGTGTTTATCTCTTCAGAATAAAATTATACATTATTTTACCATAATTATTTGTCCCTCAAATATTGTCTATAGTATTTTCTCGTGAACTAAACATTAAGTGGATAAGTAAGTAAGTTAGTAGTTTATTGAATAGGAAATAATCCTAATATTCACAAAACATATTTAAAATTTTACAATAAATGATTTATAAATAAAATACTATAACAATACAATAAATGAATTCATGTATATAAACTTAGAATAAAAATAAAAACACTAAAATATAGGTACTAACAGTATATAGATATAGATAGTATATAGATTGAGAGGAAAAAAAAATAATACTGCAAATATCAACATAATACAAATACTGACTTAATTCAGCTGACAATCTATAATGAAATACAACCATATTCACAACAAATCGCAGATATTTTGAGAGTTTCTTCTTAAAATTCACAAGTGTATCACATGCTTTGATTTCATTTGGAATGGAATTATATTCAACTAGGCCTCGTATGAAAAGTGAGTTCATACCTTTTCTGGTATTAGATCTGTCAACATGAAAATTGTTTGCACTTCTAGTACAGTGTTCGTGTACCTCATGATTGAACTTGATAAACTGTTTAAAGTAAGTTGGCATCAAACCTTTGACAATTTTGAAAATAAATATCATTGTTAAGAAAGTCAACCTTTTGGTTACTGGTTGCCACTGTAATGTCTCAAGCATATGGGTTATAGGGGTATATCTATTACATTTCAGGATTAATCTCATCCCACGATTCTGAAGTTTTTGAAGTGAAGCTTTACTGTTATTGTCCAATAGAAATAGTATTGTAGAACAATAATCGAAATGCGGCTGAATGATACTATTAAAAACTGTCAATCTTGCTTTCATTGATATCTGAGCAGCTATTCTTGAAAAGAAAAAGAGTTTTTTAGAAATTTTTTTCTGGATTGTTCTAAAATGTTCCTTGTATGTTAAATTTTCATCCAGTACAACCCCAAGGTACTTGAATTGTTTTACTATTTCTACTTTTTTATTTTCTATAATTAAAGTTATGTTATCTTGGTCTATATTTTTCGTCTTATTGTAATCAGAAATGATCATAGCTTTTGTTTTTTGTACATTGAGTTTCAACTTATTCCTCTTCAAGTATTTTTCGAGATTGATTAATTCCTCATTCATTTTTTGAACAGAGGTCTCCACACAATCACCACTAACTGCCAATAGAGTATCATCTGCATAAAGATTTATAAATTCACAATTAACAGAGCAGTTTATGTCATTCATGTATAATATGAATAGTAGTGGTCCAATGACACTACCTTGTGGGACACCTATATTTATCTCTCTTGTAGTAGAGAAATTGTTGTTTATTTTCACAATCTGTTTTCTATCACTCAGGTAGCTTTCCAACCATTTCAAAGCAGTTGATTTAATTCCATATGTTTTTAATTTCGGCAATAGAATACCTCTATCTATTGTTTCGAATGCTCGTTTCAGATCAATGAACACTGCCATGATATACTTGCCTAATAATTCCAAAACTGTTCCGAACAAGTCCATCGATTTTTTAATTATCAATAAGTGATATCAGGGAATAAGTGTCCAAGTCAATAAAATTAATGGGCTCCCAGAATCGACAATCGTTGATACCGAGATGGTAGATTTATGATCTCTGAAAGTTCATCATCCGAAGTTATAAATGTTCGTCTCACTTCAGGCAATTCATTTTACCGACGCGACGTATAGCTAGAACAACATCCACCGATGTTAATGAGTCAATGAATTCCGAAGATTAGTTAGCTTAGATGCTCTAAACGAGGGACCATTTCTTCCCATCCATTTCTCATTCTATATCTGTATGCGTACTTATATTCAAGATGTTGACTTGGGAGAGTTAGGACCTCGACTTTTCTGAAGATAGGCAACCGTTCTTAAAGTTAAATCCCTCCTAGTATCTGGTTGTCAGGCCGTGATTTAGGCCTGCATTTATAGAGGCTGCTCCTCTACAATGCACCGAGTGATTTATGGTTGGTTTGCCTGGGCCCCATTCGCAGCTATAATTTCAGATTTCACTCTCATATACACCGCACATGACCTTTTATTTTTGATTCATTCTTCCAGAAGGAAACCGCATCGTAAAGGGAGTTGAATATGTGATATTGGCGAGAAAAAAATTGTGAATATTTGGCGATATTGATTTGATACATGAATATATCAGTGGAATATTTATAGTCGACCTGTTACACACATAAAAACAAATTCTCAAATGAAAACGATATATTTGTTCAACGTCCAATTCTTGTTTTGAAAAAGCGCATTCTTCTTCTGAAATAATTTATTTGAAATGAATTTATTGAATATGTCAATTGTAGAAGATTATTTCACTGGAATATTCATTTGGTATAACAAAATGTTCTCAATTCAAGAAATTCAAAGTATCCAGAAAAAATAATTAAGTTCTTGAAAAATATATCACGGAATGTCTTCTTTTAAAATAACATTCAACATTTAATCTCTGAATAAGTGGATCTCTGATCTCTTTGGATTGACCATAACATTTTTTTGAATATAATTGCGATCCCTTCGAGCCGAGAATGTTGCCAAACGGTGTTAGTGTGTTGTATCGGTGCTCTTGTCGTGCATCCATCATTGTTCAACCAGTTCAACCTATTTTATTGGCATAGAAATATTGGCTTACCATGAAAGAAAACTGAGGTCTTAGGAGATATCTGAGGATATAATTACCACTTTTTGAGGTAAGTTACATGCCTATATCTTATCGACGTTCATTCTTAGGTAGGTATTATTGTGTATCCAATCGATTAACGTAGCTATATCATCTCGAAAACTGATAATTCGTGAAAAACTTGAATAACCAGGATCGGCATAGTGAGTGAAAATTGGGGTTAGGTACCTATGTGCGAATGAACGTTTAAATTTGTCCAAACACTGATTGAACAGTGGAAAAGAGCCTCTTGAACTTGTAGACATCTTAGGTATTTTGATATTGCATATTATACCTAACATATTTTTACATTTTTTTAACAAATTTCGATCCAAGGAAAATGAATTCAATAGTAAGAATATTAACCCAGATTTGAAGAAATATAATAACCATACATTGTGCTGAGTCAGATTATCTCTCACATTGTACCTACATGGAGTTGTGAATGATATATTTTATATTTTTCAGTAGTTTGAAACCAAAGGAAAACAACTTTATTGCGAGGTAAACTGGTGGAAAAGTTCAGAAATAATATCTACGAATAGGGGGAGAGGTTGTCAAGAAGAAGGTTTGCAAGTGATGATGTGATTGATGAGAGCCCCAATAAGAGAGCGGAAGTTGAGGATGATTATCATTTCAAGAAATCGATATAATTCCTCTAATTTGATAAAATTCTTGATACAAAACAATCTACAGCTAAAACTGAAAATCTGATTCTTTTTGTTCAAGAAAAATGCGAGTCATTGAGAGATTATGATTGTCTTGATTTGAATATATTGTGTTCTCAATCTGAAATATTGTATTATTCTCAAGAAGAACTCCATTCATTTACGATTCAAGAAATCTATAATATTGGAATGAGTGTATTTAGTTGGAAACATAATAGTCTTGAATTGAGCAGACATTTATTCCAGTATACATAAACAAGCCATACTCTTGAATCAAAGCATATCAAATCAAATCAAGTAATTCTTTTTATGTGTGTAGGAGGTCAAGAAGAGGATATTATTGGTATATTTCCAGAGCTATGTTGTTGGACAATGATGCTGTCCTGAATCGTCCACCTACCTTAACCTTTGATTTGCGATACTGGCCTCCTTGCGTATCTTTCTCGACGTGCACCATCTCAAAATTCTATATTTGGCATCGATTGGAACTTTGAATTTTGGATTTGAAGGCACTAAATGACTCACAAATCAGAAAATCTTACTGAAATTAAGACTATTATATAAATGAGTTGAAAACTCTCTCAGATTTGACATATACCTATTTTCCGATATTGTGTCATATCAATCTCCTGGGAATATTTTGAGATCGTACTCGAATATTCGTCAAAACTTCTACGATGCTGAGAAAGTGATAAAAAATTCTAGGGTATATTCTGGGAAAGATAATCGAATATGCCCAGAATATGAAAGAATATTCTAGGAACATTTAGGCAAACTCCATTGAAAATTCTGAGGAAGTACTCATAAGATTCTAAAGTATGTTCTCAGTACGTTCATAGAATGTGCAACTCAGTCCACTTTGGATGTCCATGAAATGTGCGTAGAATAAATGAATTTATTGTGGAAATATTCTGTGAATATTCAAATGTTCGATAAGGTGCTCCTATGAATATTCTATATCCATATACTCGTGCTATCTGGGTTGTTATTGTACTTGAAATTTCTCTCGTTGTACTCTTCAACAAGTGAAAAGTGAAATAAACTTATTATTATTAATATATTAGTGTTATGTCTGCTTATTTATTATTCTTATATTGAGTAATTCGTTCTACTGAACTACCACCGATGTATTTGGTATGTATAGGTAGTGGTTAAATGAATATATCTATCCATCTGTCTATTATATCAATTCTCGAAATATACAATTATTTCCGAATTGAGCTTGTGATCTCCAACAATTCTATATGCAAATCTGTAGTAGCTATCCTGTATTTATTATTTTCCAAAAAAAAATCTGATGTAATTTCCGATCTGAAGACTGGAAACGTGGCCAATATATCACTGATTGAAAGATATGAAAAAGGCGTTTCTATTCACCCCAAATTTATTCAAATTGCCACCATCGTTTGGAAATTAATTGGTAACGTATAAGTGCAGCGGCTCCACTTATCTCTAATTTCATAATATATTTTGGTGGCGGTAACGAAATGAACCGAATTTCACGAACAATTTAAATTCCAAGTAACGACCCTTTCTAATTCTGGAGTGAAAAGAGGGTTCTCTTTTACTCGTTTGTATATCTCTAAAAATCGCACTAAAGAGATAAAATACGCACAATCGCAGAAATTTACTTCGATTCTGTTCGACCTTCTTCAAGGATGTCAACAGGATGGAAATACAGTAGATAGTAGTAATGATAATGATAATAATCTCTAGGAATGATATTCCAGAATTCTTTCTAAGGCATACCATTATTTTTTATCATCGCACCATCCACAATGTGCAATATGGAATATCTTCATTTCCAACTCGATTTTGAAACCCTAACAGATGTAATATTGTGATGAATTCAACAGATTCAACACATTCAGCGATAAACATGATTATTATCAATTGAGGTCAATTACTCTTCCATGAATAATAAAAATATTTTTCCTCATATTCATTAAGTCTTTTTATATAGACACTTTCAATGATCCTTGTATAGTGGTGAGTGCATTCAATATAAATAATATGAACTTACGCAAAGAGAAAAACGGTAAAAATTACTAGAATCGAAGTGATTTTTACTGGTTTATACAGTTGATATATGGACAGAAATTCTTTCCAGTAAACACTACTATTGAGACCAAGCAAATTGAGTCAACTTATACTGATCACATGATATGATAGTCAACTTCATTAGGAACACGAATGAATAATTACCATTCGTACATCATTGGTGTGTACAATATGATCTTTGGTGTGTACCTTGAGGAATAGTTAATTAGACAATACTGGAAGAGTACTTCTTCCTTGTATCAAATATTGTAATTAATCAATGAGCCCCTGGTAGTTTTTGTTTTTCATTCAGTAAAATAAACTTCACATGATAGATTGAAATGTACCTACTACATGACAAAAAGTGACAATTCGAATTCACATATTTATTACCGGTAGTGGAATACTCTCAACCGATTTATCGTAATCCCTTCATCTATAATCATTGATGGTATTGATGATTATAGAACAAGAGGCAAACATTCTTCTTGAGTTTTCGAAGGCTTTCATGATGAGTTTTTGATAAAAAATATAGTGGTAACAGCCATCATAGCGCCGCTTTACTGTTATACAATTGATCCGTAGTAGATTTTTCAAAGAAAGTTTTGATGTCTGTACTCTTCGAAATCGTACTGAATCTGGAATAAACAATTATTTAGTATTTATATAGAATGGAAAAGTCGTTTTTCGTACTAAAGTGTATCCTAGGTTATGTTTATGAGCAGAAAATGTCTTCAGTATCCCATCGATGCTTTCATCTCTCGTAACCATAACTCTTCCTTGAAATGTATTAGGTATTCCATTCTTGTGTCACCACTATATTCATGATGGATTCAGGAAATGTTCCAACAATCTTCTAGACGAAAGTATTTGTGTTTCTATAAGAAATAAATCAACCTACATAACAATCAAAATTTACTTTTAAATCGATAGCATCACCTCTCTTTTTACTTTCCTCATTTTTCTTCTTGGCTAGTCCTAGTTTAATCACCATTCTCCTTTTATTGCAATAATAATCATAAAGAATTCCTCTAGCAAACATTTTGTCTTCAACATATTCATACCCTGAATAATTTTATAATTTGTGCGTAATCCTCAAATGTTCAATGGTTGCTGCAAATAGGGTAGAGAATAAATGGGCATTCGATAACGATAACTCAATAGAAACTCTAGAACAGTTTATTCAAAACAACTAATTGACAATAAGGAATCATATTTCTTAACGAATTCGATCGCATTAAATGCATTAAAAGAATAAACTATATTTTTCCAAAACCATACAAAGGGGCCATTTCACCCAACGATGGAGGTAAAATGGATCTTGTGATGGGGTAAAATGATCCTTGTATATTTTCAACGTTTATCCACATCAGAAATCGCAATTATTCATCTTCCATTTCTAAAACATATTACTTCAGAGAGATCTGTCATTCTTTATCTGCCAAGACATTTCGTATGACCAGTTGCCTATAAAAAAGAAAGCTGATTGACTCTCAGGAATTAAAATGAATTTGCTTTAAGAATCATTATTAACCATTTCTTAAGTATTCACCAAATTATTTTGATTCTTGACTCTCCTTTTCAATGTACTTACTCAAAGGCAGATTGAAGATTCTAACAGCTGTTTTGAAAGGCATGCCATTAGCAACTTCGTTAAATGACAGCTGCATTGAATCGGCATTCTACTGTTGCCTAATTAAATAATTTCTATACACGAAAATAACAACGAACCACACCAATTTATAGGTTATGTTATTGTAGGTGTTACATGATTCACATGTGTTCGATGATTTGAACATAGATGGCGGTAGCGATTTTTAATGTAATGGACTGAACTGCACCATGATTCTGCGCGGAAAAAGAGAAAAATTCGGGGGATCCATTTTACCCGCAGGGGTCATTTTAACCAACTCTTCCCTACCGCTGAACAACAGAAACATCTCATCTTCATCTCGATTATGATGACACACTGCTGCCACAAAGAGATACAGTCTCCAACAGAATCAACGAATAACTGAGGACAAAAGACAACACACAGCATTGAGGGGGAGAACGAATATTTGGATGTTTGTTGTACAATTTAGTATTCATCAATGAACAGCATTATGACAATTATTACTCGCCGAATAGTTTATAACAGTGGTTGGGAAGAGTAGGTGCTTATTTTCAGTTCTGAGGTGAATTTACTATGCAAATCATGCATTCGGAATGTGCGAAAAAATGAAAACTGTCGATATAGTTATTCAGTTTCATTTGGATTAGTTCATTTCATCGTTTTTGAGATTGATTTTACTAAGGTGATAGTGAATATTTCTGAATGAATCGTAAGAACTGCTGACAGTGAGTTTCAATATTCTCTCGGACAGATTGTACCAGAGTTTTCAAGTTAAAATCTCAATAAGGAAACTGGGTTGGTGGCCGAGTGCGCAAAGGCGCTGGTCTATGGGCCAGAGGTCCGCGGTTCAAATCCTGGCGGCTATTTGAAATATGCATTTATTTCTATAGTATCGTTTAGCAAGAGGAGATAGTTGACCAACCGAACGTTATTGGTACCTAGATTTCAATCCTTCGGACTCTCAACGATAACCAACCGAGCAGTGCTTCGGATGATAGCTAAGGTCCCCGTCTTCCTTACTCATACAAGTCCTAGACTTACGAGGGTTGCTTTGCAACTAAGTTGGCGGTTGAAAACACTTTTTCAAACACTTTTCAAATCAATGAAGATTACTTCGAGGTATAGTACTATCAACTTTAACTGAAATATCATTTTCAGACTGGTATATATTCCTATTGGTATATTGAGGGAAACTTTTTTCGCAGTTGGGATTACTAGGATTGCTCCAGGAAATTGTCATTAGCCGGAACTGTGATTCATCAGATGGACATTTCTCAGCGTGATCCTATCATAATTTGTAGGACTTTACCCGTGGCTTCTCACGGAATTTGAATTAATGTTATCAGCTGGTTGTGATATGTCAACGTGTCACTTTTAAGATTGGCTTGGCATACTGAAGTCACAAAACGTTGCCAGTTGGTGATGACCACTGGATTATAGAACGTTGCCATTATGTCCGTCTGGGCACTAGTTGGATTATGTGGGTCAAGCCATGTCATGAAAAAGTGGGTCAGTTGAGTAATCTGGATAGGTCATTTCAAAAATCTATTTCTACTATATCAACACATGATAAAAATCATTTGATTCCTCAACTAACAAGAAAGGGGTTCGAGCAAGGTGGATATAAAAATAGGCACTAGAAATATTTGTAGACTTCTGCCTACTTGATTTTGTTGAATTTCAATCATAGTTTCAAACACTAGTAATACTTCCACGACTTCATATGGATGGCGCCACGCCTGCTGACACCGCATAATTAATATTTTCACAATTTCTCAGTCATTTTGATTTTGTGCGATTTATCTAATCAATATCATTATTGAACAATCGAACAACATTTATATTTCAAGCGAAAACCACACTTAAGAATGATCTGTCAATGTCACTTGAACACGAAACCATAGAATACGGATATCAACTGAATTATCGATATTGATATTGTTACAAACCGTGCTTCCACGAGACCGGAAGTCATTATCTCGGCGGCCTGAGTGATCGTGATTTATGGCCTCGTGATGACATCACTCGTCGACACGGCGCTGCGTTCCAATAATTAGCGGATGATTCATTTCTAATTAGTTTCTGTTATTTCTAGAGAATAAACGAATGATGTCTTGTGCCTATATAAAAGAGCGAATTGGCGCAGACAGTCAGATATAGTTTGGAAAGAGTTTAGAAAAAAAGCGAATATCGTTGTGATTTAACTAAGTGTTTACTGAGTTGTATCTAGTGTGTTTAGTGAAATGAATTGTTCAGTTTTGTACTGAGTGTTTTAAATTCACTAACCCGAGTTGAAATATCGTGACAATATCAAATGCGATATTAACGCCACCTCCGAACGATTAGTGAAATATTACTGGTGTTATGATCTTCACTAAACCAGTCTACAGGTTTTGACGATAAACAATTGAAGAGTCGTTTCACCATTCTATATCCACCTTTGGATTGAGTTTGAAATTCGAATCGCGTAACTCTTCTACGAAAAGAGTGTTCTTGATAAAAATCAATTACTCTCCATGGTATCGTCGAAATTTGAATTTCAATAATTTCAGGGACACTCTCTATATCACCAGAAATAATACATCGTACAGTAAAAGGATGATTTTCTATTAGTATTTTCGCGAAACGGGTCTCAAACACTAATTTAATCAAATTCAAGAGCAAGTAACAAGGATAGAAAATGGATCCTGCATCCCGAGAGCATAAAACTGATCATTCACAGATCATAAAATCTAGGCGCAAGACGTTTTAGGGAGCTACACCTGGTTCATATCCTACAGGAAATCACCTTAAAATTTACATACATTCCACAACATTTATTATGCTCGGTATATTGGTTCTTTCATCCACCCTTCCACGGCATTTGCGTCGAAAGTTTTCAATATATTTTTGTTCGCTGAGGCAACAGTTAATCTAGAAAAATGGGAAAACATGGTGAAAATCAACATGTGAAAGAAGGTTTCATTATTATTCATATGAAGAATACTAGATATGACGGCCTTAAAATTCAAGAATTTCAGCCACTAGGTGGCACTGACATCATGCTTGACTGATTAATACCAGTCAGCTAAACCATAGCCAACCATGTTTTTCATTTGAAAAATTACAACTTTGGGCCATAATTCGAAATAGCACCTCATTTTTTAAAATTTTCTCGACGCCACTGAATTATAGTGAAAAAAGTGCCTGAAGAATGGGAAAGTTATCATCTCGTAAGTTCACATACAACCATGATATCAAAAGTCCCAAAATTGAACTCTTTTTTATGACTCCAAAACAAAAGACGATAGCAAATTTTTGTTTTCGCCAGTGAAATTATGTTGAAAAAAGATAACGGGGATGCTTTCTTGTCTGGGAAATAGATTTCTGACCACTATACCAGTTGACTCACCAACCCAAAGAGGTTTCAATAGAGTGTAATGATGTTAGTGTCCATCCAACAATCAGAACCTCGAGGGACACCAAATGGTGTTTGCTGGTGTAAGTTGGTGTAATTTGATTCCTCCATTTAGTATGCAAAATTGGAAATAATGTATGTACTGCCCACGCATATTCTTGAAGATGCATAAAATTCAAGAATAATGGAATCAACATCACCCGGGAGCTCTCCAAACAGAAATAAATTATCATACAGTTCAATCTATGTGAAGCCAGCCATAAATCACCCGACCAACATATATTTCCACACAAGAATTAATTATCCCAGCGAGAAATTCGTACCTAATGACTTCGAAGTAATTGTAGTTATTTGGTATTGATCAGTGATTCCAACAATGAGGCCCCGAACAACATGAAACCTTATGTACTGACTGAGAAGATAAATGAAAAAATCATGAGATTGCATTATTTACTGAAGTTTCCAGGTTTTATTAGTTTTTTGTTCAAATGTGGGAGCCAACGATATATTATTGAATATCGATCCAATATATATAAAACTGTAATGCAAACCATCACTTCTTGGATATCGATTGATTCTTTTTGACGAATTTCTACATAATGAATGTTGGGATCTAATGGACTGTAAAATCAGTGTCCCATTGATCTACATCTCATCAGATTGGCCTAAGTGTTTCCCTAATTAAACGTCAGACTGAGTTCTAAAAATGTGATCGGTAAAACGACCACGACGTTAGATTACTTCCTCTCCGACTAACAAGTCATTTTCCACTAAAAATCGAATCACTTATGCTCTCATTTTTAAGCCTTCAATATCTTTTCCATAAAGAATCGCTTGATTGTTTCCGAATTGAAAATAAGTTCTTGCTGGGACAATGATAAAACCTGTAGGCATACAGAGTTAAGTGAAAATATATTGTTAAAACCTTTAGGTTATTACGATGGATATATCTATGTCAATTATTGAACCTATAGGAATTATTTAATTTTTATCAAACTGTTGTTGTAAATGTTGTGTTAATACTTGCTCATTGCCCGAAAATGCATTCACAAGCAAATAAACAGTATACGATCGAGATAAGTGGAAAAAATTATTCGAGTAATGAAAATCAACTGCTGGCAACTACAATGGATAAAAATACCATTTCTCTTGCAAGTACCAAGAACAAAAGTAATACAATTTGTACAAAATGATTGGCCATTACAGAAGCAACATGCATAATGTACCTATATATACCCACATTTTTAGGATAGTTATTTCTTTATCAATCACACAAACCAATTGGCATTTAACCAGAATACCTCTAAAGCTCTGTGGATTTATTAGGGTATATCTTATATCAATATTATTGATTTTGAAGCTTATTGGCCATATTATTATATGAAAACCTAATGGTTTTAATGCAGTAGTTGGAGAGATAAATTAATTTTAAATGTGACTTGCCCCATATTTATGTACGTAGAATTGTCGGCCATTATGGAGACAACAAGTTTGAAGCAAAAAATCACACTCATTCTTCAACACTGTTCCCAAAAAGTATTCATCTTCACTTTCTTTCGAATGATTCCCCTCATCAGGCAAACATTTATCAAATTTTACCAACTCTTCTCGAAAGTTGTTTGAATTCACATTGATTTTTTTTTCTAGAAAAACACAATATTTTTAGGGCACTTATTTTTTTCGAGCTCCATTTCGTATATTTTGTCAAGAAAGTGGCGTTCGTTTTCATTTTACAGCCTTGGTACTCACAAAAATGATCAATCATGCCGCCATAACATTAACTCGTATTCACCAGTATTATTCTTCTCAACATGTTATAAATACCTGATGTAGAATTTCCATAAAAAACTTTACCGACTAAATTATCCAAAGATATGGTACAAGAAATGTTGCCTCAAAGCTTGAAGGTTTGAAGTTTGAACGCGTGCTGAAAGGTTTCAAGAAAGGATTTTATAATAGTTTTAATGTTTACTCAATGGATGCTTTGTAGACTTATAACAAGCTTTATGGAAAGCTGTGACAACTTTCATAAATGTGGACCCCTTTGGTTTTAAGAAGGGTACTTCATTGTTTCAATGATGTTATTAAAGCATGATGGTTTTGAAAGAGCATTTCAATTCAGGCTGTGACGACGTCTTATAGCTAATGATAAAACTCAAAATGTTACTTGGGAGGTCAATACTGTAAGAGAAGATCTGCTTTGAATTTTGAAATGAAGTACTGCTAAGGAGCACTATCTCCTGGAGGGTGGACCTCACAATGCCTCATATATATAATGTCAGACATGACAAAAAAGTCCCCAATATCCATGAAAACATCATCATACCACTACAAGCGATTCTAGACTTAACCAGCTCAGAGTTGTGAAGTTGCGAAGTTGTGAATGTAATCACCTAGTGAGGCATTACTAATACATTTCACTTGCAAATTTTCGAGAGAAATTCTAATGATTCAAAAATCTGTAGTTGAGCCAGTTCAGAACATTCACAGCAAAAATCTCTCTGAAAGAATACTTCATGTCAAGAAAGCATCAAATTATCTCAATGGAAACGTCGATATCCATGGGATTGGTACTAATACCGTATCATGGTATGGTATGTGAGGTCAATTGCAGAAAGTGCTTCCTAAGGATTTCAATACTTATTTCCTCTTCAATATCCTTCTACCGACTTGCACGATGTACCTTCAAGAACATTGGTTTCTTTTTCGTACAGTCAGGAGATTATGAAACAAATTATTAATCGACGGTATATCGGCTGAGTTACCTCAAGTATATGATATGGAATTTTCATTCAAAAATCATCTATCTATCATATATCATCTATCTATCATATAAAACGATATTTTATTTCGGAAAATAGCAATAGCTTAACGTGAGTCTCACAATAATACCGAACCATTTTACGAAGAAACAGCGAAGCTATACAGAGTGATTCAGAATTCAAAATGTAGCTGTTTTAGGAACGAAGAAACAGCGAAGTTAGTAGAATGATTTCGAATTCAATGTAGCTGTTTCATGACGTATTGTTGGAAAATAAATGAGACTTTTTTTAATATGCTACAGCAACTGTGAATTGCGTGAGAATTTTAAGAAACGTTTGAAAATTGGCATAAGTTTGTTTTGTTTAGGCACTCCATTCTTCGTTCATACATTCAATGGTGCAAATTTCATGTTCAAAAAGAGGGGTTCTGAATTCGAACAGCAAAATTTTTTTGCCCATAAAAAAGTATGAAACTTTTGCTCGAGCTTATGCTTCTTTAATTGTTTTGATACAACCAACCATTTTCCAGAAAATCTTCATCAACAAAAGGGGAGTATTTTCGCAATAATTATTGGCCTGCAATATCTGAATAATTGAAGTTTGTATCATTGTCAACGGTAACTGTTAGTTGTCAGTTTTTAGCAGGTCGATTATGTGTTATTTGTTTTCGTTAAAAATGAAAAATATTTACAGTAGCTGTAGCTCGAATGGGGTACATTCTAGGAGACATTTTCGAAAAAAAAATTCATTCTGATCCCAGCAATACGTCCTTTGAAATATCTTCATCGAATTTCGAATCACCTTGTGTAGGTATTATCTGATTGCAACTGTTTCATCAAAACTTCAGACGCATTCTTCTCGAAACTATAGTTTTTGACTTATAACTTAGTATTGTTCTGACGGTCTGACATACCCAATGAATGGAGAATATTTTCTCAGTTTTTTTCATTAGGTACCAAATATGGTCATTCGATAATTCCAATTGATTTCTACATCTTGGAGAATGTTGTTCGATCCCCTTTTCGTCCCCTCTCGCCAAACAAGAGATGGGCAAATGTAAATGATGGAATTTTCGCGAGGGAAATTTAGGCTATAACTCGTTTCGAGCGAGAGCTCGGTCCGGTGCAGCTGGCTCCTACAATACCAGTTTTGTCGAACACCGCCCTATAGCCATTCAAAACAGCCTCAAAGTGAGAATCGCAGAGAGCTATTTTAGCTGACAAAACCTTCCGTCGATATATCAAGCTGCGTCTTATTTTTAAAACGGTTTCAGCGTTCACTCGACAGGACAATTCATTCTAATTGGTTGGTAGCTTTACCAGGAAAATATACTCCAATGATATTTTTTTTTCAAATATTACGGGACTGTATTGACGTCAACGACAATAAATCATATAACTCCGCTGAAGCAGAGCACTGACCCGCCTTTACGGAAAATTTCGTTAGAGGGTTTGACTCTTCAATCTGTGGTACACCGGAAGACGTCTAAACTTTGAATGATATATATTATGTTAATAATATTGCTAGAATATGTATGCAACCAAATCATTTTCTGAAAAATATTTTCAACAAAAAATACTTCCTCAAAATTGTGTCAGATAGGAATGGATTTTTCAAGCAAATAATCTAACATTATACCTATGAACAGCGTTGTTGTTTCTTCCAGATATTCCGAATGGCTTATGATTCAACATTGTAGTATCAATTGATAAAATATGACACATGAAATGAGATGCAATATTCTTATACATGGGGAAACACTGGTGTGAGAGATTTGACTGGAATTAAATCGTTTCTATTCATTTAGCTTCATGGGTGCATGGGTGTAGAGAGACTCCTGTTTTTTTCAGGACTCTGGACTACCTTGAAAATATAAAGGTAAAACGAGTTCTTATATTTATACGCCGAAACAATTCGATTCCAATGGCAAACTTGTGATAATTGTCAGCCTGATGAAAGTTGGATCAATTTCCTACAATCATGCATTGAGCAGTTTTCTGAGATTCCTCCAGAGGTAGATATATATAGACTATGATGGTTTGACACATCGCAAACAAGTTCCTCTTGAGATATTTCAAGCAAAACACACCATTTGCGAGGGAAAGGCAACTGGTGGACCGTCTGTTTTAACAGAAAATGTTGTTGAAGACATTGAAAGACGATGGAACAAAGTCTTAAGAAATAAAAAGAAAATTACAAGTTTTTGGAGTATTCTGATCGTAAAATTCTTGATCTTGAAGCAATATAAAGAATCTTTTAGATGCATATTCATATTGGAGCCTGCCATGAAGCACTAAGTGAAAACTCACAAGAAGTTCACATCCATTTGATTATATAACCGATGGGTACAGTAGGTATTGACAAATAAGTGTCTTAATTATGAACGATAATGATTTTTTTGTTTCCTTTTTTTCTGGCATAGTTTGAATCATATATATCCAAGAGATACTGATTTATCAACTATCAATATAGTGTATAACTTCTGTAGGTATTTTCGAAGGATATTTCTTGGAGCACTTAAGTCTCTTATACTGTAGTGTGTGGAGAAACAATGGACGTTATTGTGTTTATACGTCCATGGGAGAAACAGTCGAACAACTTCTACGAGATGAGAACATAGTGACACAAAAATAATACAAACAAGATAGTACAAATAAACTTTTATTTCATTGAAATAATTCCACAACATTTATGTGACAATATTAGGACTCAGATACAAGCTTATCTTTCCATATAGACTATATTTGTGAACAGCTGAACAAAAAAACGATGTCATTCCAATTTTGGACAGAGCTACTGAACTATATTATGCTTTCGCGGAAGTATAAAGCCACATTTAAACATGTAGACCGGTTTTAAAAAAATATGCTATTTCACCTATTCAATCAATAATTTTAATGTGTTACATAGGAATGTAAGAAACAACATTTTCAATTCATTCATCAGGAAACTTGATTTCAGACATCTAAATATAAAAGAACAACCTTCAAAAATATACTGATCATATTGGTATGATCAAACATTTTGAATTCTCTATGAAATATTTGTATGTCCTTGTATGTGGAACTTTATTCCATGCTTCTTGTGATTTTGTAATTTTTTGCACGATTGATCATTTTTGACTGTTTACCGTGACAGATTTTACGTCAGTAGGTGACATTTACTAGCAACTCGACGGTAAGTAATCCAACTCGACGGTAAGTACTTCAACTCGACGGTAAGTAATCACTTAATTTTAATTTATTTTTATAAGTTATAATGGTATCAATCGTGCAAAAAACGTTATAAGCATGTTAAGGGTAACCGATCTCAGACAATAATTGGAGTCGTCGCTCCGCTCCTCCTCCAAACAATTGTCTTCGATCGGTATAAAACCCTTATACCGTACTCCATACTTAATATACTATTAATTTCATGTATTATTTATATATATATATTCGTCTATCATGTTTCCTTGATGAAGGTACCCATCTCATAACTATTTCTGTAAAGACTTTTCAACACTTTGACCTGCCGTTTGTACTTGTTCACTTATAAGACCAATAAATTACCTACTGATACCATACAACAACTACTACTGCTAGTACCAGTACTATACCTACTTCTAAATGGAGCAGCATTTTCCGAACATCCTTCATAACTCACACAGAAACGAAGGAATGGATTATGTGTTCAAACAAATATTATTCTTCTATAGTCCTATAGTATATTTATTGTATTTATAATGATTCCAAATGACGCCATATAAATTTTCATCCACATAATATGTGTTTTTTTTTCAGATCATCATAGAAATTTTGAGGGATTATTATTACATCAATCGTCTATGAAAAAAATAGTACCACTTCTCGGAGATAAACTGCAAATTGAGAGTCTACCAGAAAATCGTTGTTCTAGTGGACCCTCCAGAGGTAATGTTTCTTTTATACCGGGTGTAACATTATTCCAGCTCTGGTACCCCTACTGAAGCAGAATTGAAGATGCAGTACCAATAAAGAGTATCTGTTTTATTAACAACTGATGCATTTGCAATAATACCTAGAAAACCTCACTACTGGTGCAAAATTAGTTTGCTGTTACTATACAATACATCGTTACCTTCAGCACTAATATTTGTCACTAGTGCAAACACATCTGGCTGAGAGTGTCAACTACAATGTTTATTAGAGCAATTGCATTCATAATAACACCTGAAAATACTTGCTAATAGGGAAAAAATATTTGGCTCGAAGTATTTGGTATAGTTTTTCTTATAGCAACCGCAAGATACCTGAAAATATTTGCTACTGGTGCGAAAATACTTAGCTGATTATTTCAAAGTCACTATCTTCTGCAGCAAAAACATTTGTAATAACAGCTTGGGAATGTTCTTACATGCAACCAAAATATCTAGTTGGACTAGTTGATACTACAAAGAATTATTAGGAGGAAATGTTTGTTGCATTCACATAGTTTTTTGCTGTCTCTATAGGTACTATTTTTTTTGTTGCGTTGACATATATTTTAGTACCTGTAGCGAATCAGTTTTTCTCCGTGCAACTGTATCTAGTTATTTATTCAGTCTGGCAATAACTAACATACCTCAACACACAGAGCACGAACATGTCCTCACGAAACCAATTAGTGTTCTGCGACGGTAAAATATTATGGGATATTTTTCTTGCGCGAATTCTACCAGCCATAAAAATGAGCCGCGTCAAGCGTTAAGCTTGTGTGAAACCTGTTATACGGATTACGCTGAATTTTCCAGAAATTACCGAGAGAAATTCTTACCCCTTGTTCCTGGATGATTCAATCAAGCTGACTTATTTTCGTTGAGACAGATTTAATTTCGAGATTTCATCAAATTAAGATGAATTATAGGGCCTAATGAGAGTCTACTTGACTCCTTTTCTCAGCTGCCATATCGAACTGTTACATCTTGTTTATTTTTAATAACCAAAAGAGCGGAGTGCGAATTTTTCGAGAGGGATTAGACCTGCTGAAGGTTAGTGAGTTGCAGCTCAACAATACCGCACTCGTAAAAATATTAAAGTTCACTACACGAATGAATATTGTGTATCGATATTTTTTTTATGTTCTGGTTCTCACGAAAACGGATATCCTGTAATGTTCAGAGATCATCGTGAGAATCAAGGGAAAGAAGGTAGGAGTTGGTGTTGTTTTTAAATTTCTGGAGATGGTATGCCT
Source organism: Chrysomela aeneicollis (assembly GCA_029955515.1). Classification (NCBI taxonomy): domain Eukaryota; kingdom Metazoa; phylum Arthropoda; class Insecta; order Coleoptera; family Chrysomelidae; genus Chrysomela; species Chrysomela aeneicollis. The sequence continues at coordinate 3,066,977 of JARUHQ010000015.1, forward strand.
CGGGGAATGAGTTTCTAAGTCTCTATGTTCTCTGAATGAACAAGTCTTTGGAGAGGGACGTCCTGCAGATCTCTGAAGTGACCACGAAGGGGTTTGAAGACTGAACTTGACGGGTTAATCTCGAAGAAACTGCTAATTGAGGAACGATTGTTGATATTTCATAAGAGCATCGCCCATGAAAATATCTATAAAATAGAGATAAATCGACAACTTTTCCACGGTGTTCCAGAGAAGTGAGCGAGTTTGTAAGCAAGACATCCTGATGAGACGAATTGCCCTATTTTGGACAGAATCCAATAGTTTCAGGATATGTTTAGGTGCCGCACTCCAAATATGGGAACAGTTTTCCAGGACAGGTCGGATCTGAGCCTTATAGATCATAAGCAGCTGACTGGGGGTGAAATAGCTCTTGGCTCGAAACAGAAATCCAAGTTTTTGAGATGCACTTTCGACAATGGACGACTTCATGTGATTTTCCCAAGAAAGGTTATTGCTGATAGTAACGCCAATCATCGAAATGGATGACTTCGATGGTATGGTTACTCCTGACTGAATTATGTTGGGCACAGTGAGATCGGTTCTTCTAGAGAAAAGACATGCTTATGTTTTGTTTGCATTAAATTCTACCAGGTTATAAGATCCCCACTCGAGAATTGTTGCTAAGTCCATATTTATTTTGTTAACATTTCTTCCTCGTTCATTTCTGGTTTGACGGGCCAATATAGGAGAGAAAGCGGTATGGAGGGTACCGCGAAGCTGTGTATAGGACATGAAGTTGCTATCAACAAATCGTTGATGTGAAGTGAAGTGCTAAAATTGATCCCTGCGGAACACCAGCATATCAGATGAAACTCCTTCGACCACTACATGGAGAGACCTGTTCGAGAGAAAACTAGCAAGCAGAGAACACAGCTGAGGGGACAAACTCATCGAAATTGATGACTTCAATGGTATGGTTACTCCCGACTGAATTATGTTGGGCACAGTGAGATCGGCTTTTCTAGAGAAAATACATGCTTTTGTTTTGTTTGCATTGAATTCCACCAGGTTATTAGATCCCCACTCGAGAATAGTCGCTAAGTCCATTATTATTTTGTTAACATTTCTTCCTCTATAACTTCTATGATTGTGGAAATATAGCTAAAGGGAGCCATGCAGGTTTCGCTTCGTATACACATTGTTCATCAAGTAGCCCCAGTAGTAATAATCTTAAGGTGTGGCCAAGATGACGCCATTTCATTACGCCATGAAAATAAAATAGGAATATTCCAAACAGTCGATGCTTGATAAACCCTGTATTAACTCGTATATTCTCACTGGATAACAAACATTAAAAGATTCGCAATTTTTATTAATGTTCACATTTTCAAACACTCACTCAAACTGTCTGCTATACCAAAGAGCGTTCATCGATTTTCAGGGTAGAGCGAATAAGCTATGAAAATTTGCAAATTAACTAATTAGATGCCAAATAAAAGCAAAATGGATTACATCAGCGGGCTGAAAAGAAATTGAGGTCGATCGCGGTCCCCTCTGCAGTAAAAACATTGAAAAATTCCGATAAGAACCCCTCATTCCAAGAACAAAGACGTTTACAAACACGGTCGACATTAATATTCTGAAAGGCCCATTTTATAGGCATGTTCTGTGACATAAAAAATGGGTATGATGTGCATTTCAAACCAAAATGAAGATGAAATACTGGTTTATATTGTTCAAGAAAACCAACTAATAAAAACTAACGGCTCATTTCAGAAGGTTTTAAATAAAACCCTTTGAGTGTAAATGACTAGCATTAAATTAAAACAGTCTGATCTCATTCATAAATGAAGTGTCTCAAAATGAGATTAGTTTAGCAAAGATCTGTATAAGAGAGTAGGGGAGTTTGGAGCTCTGTTCGATATAAAAAATATAGAGGCTAGGCCGGTCAATATTGAGCATGAGGTGTGACCAGACTGAAAACCCTTCTAGTCTGCCAACCTGGAATAGTGTGTGAAGTGACCTTCACATCCCCTACGTGGTGCCACTGTTGATTATATCATTATTTCTCATGATGTCATATTGTGGTAATATTTATAACAACTTATATTTTTTGATTAGGCTCTCATTGTTTCGTGAATAAGCCTGCAGAGTTTTCGAGAGCACGAATATTCTGAAAATTCTAAAGAATATTCGTGATCGAGAAAGAATTTTCTGTTTTCAATTGAGGCTAGAGTGGTATTCTAGAATAAAATTTTGCACCAAGACTTCAAAGTTACGCGAAATAATGTCAAGGCATTATTCTTGACTAACTTTATTCCACTGAAGTTGGTCGAAATATATTTTCTTACAATCGTTGCATGGACTACGAGCAGATATAATCCAATGTTCTGCGTGGTATTCGTCAGGAAAGTAGTTTTTTCTTCTCATAGTCTACCAGACATTCAACTTCAAATCATGTTTGATATTTTAATTGGATCGACTATTTTTCCCCTCATGTTCTTCTTGTTACAACAAAACAAAATCGACCAATCTGTAGATACCCAAAAGTGCCTGTTGCATATATCTGCTATGCAACTTATAATATCGGAGTTTGCAGTTTCATGCAAAATATACCATAAATAATTCAAGTACATGGCATTTTCGAATCAAGTAGTGCCCTGAAGCCCTCCAAGGAAAACCTTATAAATTATACAATGCTCCGTTTGATCAGATGAATACAAGATTAGATAGTAATATGGAATATCGCGAAAGGGAAAAATAAACAGACGTTCAAAGAAAACCAACGTCAAATTATTCATGGGAAACGTTTGTGAAATATTGGACAAATTCGTACGAAACGCATAAAATCATATGCTGTTTTGAGATATTGATTGACAAAGAGAATATCTTTAGTACGGTTGCGTTATGTGACTGAACAATGTTTATCGAATCTACTTGATCATTATAACATCCATTGGAGAATATGGTTCATCTACAACTATCAAGTAAATCATCCATTGCTTACTCGCTTTTCAACAGTTAATGACAGTCATTACTGTGATGAATCGAGCAATAATGACGATGGGGTAATATTGTGACATCCCATCGTATTGTCAAATTCAAATAGGAGTTCTACCTACTATATGCACAATACCACCGCGTTTGTCTTATGTACTCATTCTTTTTTTATTACACAAATAAGAAAAACGAGAACTCTTTGTTTTTTATTCTCAACCGTATAAAATGAGTTGTTTCTTTCTTGAAACGCTGAAACTGAGGTTATGGATGCAAAAACAGAGAAGAATGACAGAACGCTCAGACCAATAGGGAAAAAATCACGGAGTGGGGCGACATCTATAATTGATCACATGAACTACTCGAGAGGTGAACAACAAACTAACCTCCATATGTTCTTATAGGTGAAATGTGAACTTTATTTATAATTTTTCAGTGATTTAAGCATTGAATGTCTTTTTATGATATTTTGTGACGAATAGTTGTTAATAGACCACACAATCTGAAAATGCAAAAGATTAAAAGAGATGATATGCAAATAAAATCGCGAAAAATGTGCTCGTTCCACAAAGCTCTACACATACTAATGGCAATTTGATTATTTGCATAAATATTCTTCAAATTGTAAGGCAGAAGATTGGCAGGATTTAGGGAAACCTAAATCCTAAGGCAGCTAGCTTAGAAATGGAAGATTATCTTGAAGATAGAAAAAGCTATCTCGGAATTTATGTTTATTTGCATTCTCTTGATGATTTCTTCAGTATTAAGTTCGATTTTTCAATATTGTTGTCTCTATATGCTACCACATCTTCCCCACCACATTCGGTTAATTTTGATCATTTTGTAATTTATTATAGGCTCAGGCAAATATCAAATAATGATAGGCAGTTGGAGCAATATGCAAATGAACAAGTATGGGAAGATTTATAAAAAAAAAAACATGATGAAAGATCTACACTTGGATTATAATTAACATGATTATGTGATGGATCTTGGAGAGTTCCACTGTTAATACAAAACCAACAACAACCTGACACACAACAATGTTCCTGATAATGATGTGAAGTTTTGGGTGATTCTGGTGTTGTGTAAATGGAAGACCAATTTATCATTTGCTTGCTTGGCAGTGTTATTTGGATTTAGTAATTTAACATGTTCAAGAATGTTTTATTATTGCAATTTTTATAAGTTATAGTCTTTCTTCAGTTTGAAGGGAATGAATTACACATTTCTATTTTATTTACCAATAATCAAAAGATTTGAAAACTAAATTTGTTATTATTGTTTTATATTTCCCAAATTATTCTATTAAGAAAAACATTTGGCATGCTAGAGAAAGCCATTTACTCTTGTTCACCCAATGAAACCATTAATTCTTTAAATAATTTATTTTAAACACTAGTCATATCATTTCTTAAAAATACTTTCGGTGATAGTTTCTTATCTACACAAAATGATGTCACTTCCAGGTAGTTTTTGCACAACTTCACTTTGTTCTAATATTTCTATTTCAATTTATTTCCATATAATCTAAGTTCCTGAAAATAAAAACAAACCAAAACAGGAAACAAGACTGAGCTGAAACTTATATGTATGCTTCCAGCCGAAATGACCAATAAACCTTTTCAAGATTGAATTATACAACATAATGTCAATAAATCTGCTTAACAGGAATATTAAAATAAACCCACATCTGATCTAGTTTCATGGGAATTTCATGTGAGAATTGTGGAGGATCTCATACACAAAACTTTTTATGATTTCTTCATTGAGGCCATCACTTCCACTTGAAATAATTTGATTGCTGAAACACGTTCACCCCACATAATATCCGAAATGTCCAAATTTGATATTTCGACTTTCACACAGGTATTTTAACAAGAATTTCAAGGACAAAGAACTGAAAAACTTCGAACAAAAACCGAATTTGATACCTAGACACACCTGGACTTTGGTGGCATTTAACAAGAATCAAGTGATTATAAAACTGAAACGCCGACAACAAATCCTGAATACAACTTCAATCCAATAGTCTAGTACGAAAAATCTCTGAGATAACTGAAATTCTCTTCAATAAAACCTTTGGTTTTACAACTGATCAAATGATAGATTACATCTCGATCCGACATTTTGTCATTCACAGCGCCATCTGGCGATACGTGATTTTTCCCTATCAGAACAACATACAAGTGTATATTGTTGGTTGCATAAGGCATCTTAGTAGTATAGTCACAGGTACAGTATAGCAATAGCATTGTGGAAGACTTAATTTTTTTGAGAATCTACAATAACAGGACATATTGCGTTGATACTACTTTTCCAAAATTGATATTCTGCAATAATATGCATACTATTTTTATAAAACACTGGTTGATTGATAATGCGTGTGCACGACTTCTTTCGCTAAGGAGGCTGAAATTAAAAATTCTCAAATTAATTCAAATGTTCAAACACATCAATAAACAGTTCCTATAAGTCCAGTACCCATATTTCTCATTGAATTTTTCTGTATAAATCAATTATCCAAAGTAAATATGACTACTGAATACCACCCAGATAACACAAAAACCTTTTGAGGATCTTCTGAGGCGGTCACATTAACGTCCTCAATACGTCGAGAGGCTTTCAAAGAACGTACCTGGACGTCCTCCTGTTACCATTTTCCACGTTCAAATAACGTCTCAGAAGATCCCCACGAGGTCTTACTTTTTTTATTCACTCCAGTTATGCCTTTTTCGAGCATATCTGAGAACTAATGAAAATGAAAAAAAAAATAAAAAAAATCAGCGCTATCATGGTCACCCCATCCAAATCCTAGCCTCTGCTGTCGTTGCTTGACTTCTGTGATTCAACTTACCTCCCCATTGCAATGTCGCTATTCCGTGAACTTATAAGTGTTTAACTTTCAATGTGATTTGAACAACAATTATTTTCAAGGATTTTTATTACTAAAATTGGAATACTTATTTTTTTTTCAATAATAATATACAAGATAATTTTTCTTGATATATAGCTCACTTCTAAATTGGGAAATTCATATGGAGTGGAGAACCAACCAATATCGAATAATTAAAACTTAATTCAATAATAAAGAACGCTTCGTCCGATTTTGATAATTTGTAACTCGATTTAAAAAAAATATATGTATATCTATCTCGTGACTTGGAAGAGATGAAATTTACATAAAAATATTTACCTTTTTCAATTATTTTTATGAGTAGAACATACTTCCGGTCAATTTCTCCTAACTTCACATGAATACCTATACATATTTAAAGACGAAAATATCATCAGAATACATCCATATAGGCCCACACAATACACATATCCACATCCCCAGGCTGCCGCTGAAAAGACTAATGTGGGACAATTATGTCGAAAATTCTGAGCCTAGTGACGTTATCAGGATGTAGAATATAGAACATCCTCCTACAGTCTTTTGGCGACTATTAGAGGACGTCCTTAGGCCCACACATATCTACATCCTCAGGCTGCCGCTCGGAGGACTAATGTGCGACAATTATGTCGAAAATTCTGAGCCTTGTGACGTTCTCAGGATGTAGAATATAGAACATCCTCTGAAGTCTTTTGGCGACTATTAGAGGACGTCCTTAGGCGAATGTGTGTTATCTGGGCAGGAGTTGTCTTGTAGGCCCTTTACTAAGGGTAAATACGATGCCGTATACAAGAGCTTTATGGATTGGAAATCAACACAAAAAACAAATTCGTTCTCTGAAAATGTTATCCTTGTATATTTTGCTGCACTAGAAAAAAAGGATGAGTCAAAAAAGTAGGCATTAATAAACTAGCTTCTAAAGGAAAGCAAGTTGCTATGTTTTTGAAACTGGAGAACCCTGAATTATACACAGGCCATTGCCTCCAAAGGTCCTCTGCTACCATTTGTGTCAGCGGAGGTGGTGATATCACAACCGTAAAAAAAATTGGCGGATGGAAATCTACCTTAGTCGCTGAAAGCTATATAGACGATAATTTAAACAATAAGTTGGAAAAAGGAAACAACAGTTTGAAAGAAATAATGAAAAATGATCACTCACTATAACAAGCTCCAACAGTATATATAAAATAATATTATGTTATTATGTCTGGAAGGATTTTTGTAGGAGCACATCGTTGTGCCTATATTTTTGAATGCTTGTTATAAGCGCCGTCAATTCAATAACAATATATAGATGAATCTAAATGAATTTGGTAAATCGTTAATGAAGTTACAACAAGAGACGTTATTCGACCAGGAAATACCGATGAGGTTTGATGGAATTGACAGCTCGATTTTTTCTGTGGGGATATCGATGTTTTTGAGTCATTGGAGAGTGTAGAGCAATTCCTGCTGACACATTCGAACGAGTATGAAAAGAGTTCAAACATACATAGGTACATGGAATATTTCACTATCAGGAAGTGGATGGAGCACATTTCGTTTCAATACCTTTTTGAATTTTTCAATCAAATGTTTTCAGAATAATCCCAGAATATTTTCATCCTTCAAGAAATTGTCTATGAACATTCTTTCGACATATCCTATACCTATACTATTATAATATCTGATTCCCTCAGTGCTTTATCATCCCTATCAAAAATATATCCATCTAATCCGATCCTCCTCCTAATCAAAAGAGAGCTCCACTCAATCCAACAAACTGACTCGAATATCCAGCTGCTCTGGGTTTCATCACATAGTGGAATCAGAGGTAACGAACAAGCAGACCAATTAGCGGAAGAATCAATAAACAGGGCAGAAGTTTCCATTATCAAGAACATAGTACTATCGGACTTCAAGAGGATGATTAGAGAAAAGATATCAATCCAGTGGCAATCTCAATGGAATAACTCAGAATCAGCTCTGGCACAAATCAAAACAACAATTCGACCAAGGCAGAACTTACCCACCATCAGAAAGAACCAAATTATGCAAACCAACCTACGCCTTAGTCACACAAGGCTCACACATGAATATCTTCTCACAAGATCCGAAGAACCAAGGTGCCATACATGCAATACAAGAATCACCGTGAAACACATAATAGCAGAATGCCCAATCTACAACGATCACAGACGCAGACACCAAATACCTCCAACCGTCCAAGAAGCCCTGGATGAAACCTTCGACGCTAAGAACCTGTCATCATTCTTAGCAGACATTGGTGTTATCAAAATAATTCAACAGTTTCACCCTTATGATTATATTATATTGACTGTAATATCTTCCGATGTAACTAATAACTTTTAAGGTTGATGAGACAATAAATCATTTAAATAAAAAAAATATCATATACCTAATATTTCGTTCGAATATCCGTAGAATATACATCAAAATCTTATCAAGGTTGATCAGCGATGAGTGCAGTTAGGGTTTGGATGGGAGCCTGATGTCACTGTCAGTTTTTCTCTTTATTCATCAGTGTTTGAATGATCTTACAAGATTATGGGAATGTTTATATGCTATGCTTATTGCAAACTTCCGTTTATAACGAACCAATCTATAGGGTACGAACTAAATTATCATCAATTACTTATGTACCATCATTTATCCTTTATAGCGAACTTCGCTTATAGCGAACCAGATTTGTCGGTCCCTCTAGGTTCGTTATAAGCGAACATCACTGTATATATATTCAACGTGTCGAAGGTGCCATGAATATCGTTTTGGTGTGTTGAAACTGTGCCCATAGTAACTAGCGTGCCATATAAGTTCCAACATTCGTCATTAATATAATTATTTATATTATCAATTGAATGAAATCCGTTCTAGTAACCATAAGACCAACCATTTTCATAGTATTTTGTCTAGTTTATTATCATTCATTTCCTGGTGATTTTCATGAACTCAATTCGAAATTATTCTTTCAGGAACTACCATTTTCGAATAGCATCTTCCATATGAGCAATTTTTCAACCTATGTTCACATGAATTTTTCATTATATTTCTGGTATAGTAGAAGCCTCCGTTGAAATATTGCACTATAATTATAATCGGAACACCCTTGTAATCCACTCAATGAGTGCTCAACTTCAAGACTTTGTTAGGGATAGGTAAATGTACCAGTCCACACCCTTGAAAGGTGAGCTATATAGACAGGTGGGGGTATAAATGAACTATGTTTTGTTTTTCCGCTTATAACCCACCAGAAATGAAATTTGTCTGGTAAAATTGGAGTGGATTTTCTCTAAAATTGAAATTTCGAATCGACATATATGTTTTCCTATTTGATGCATACTTTAGCCACTTTAGCGAAAACCATTGGGAATTTCACAAATATGTTGATTAACAATTTCAGAGGAGAACTCGAAGGGAAACTCCAATTTTTATCTCAAACATTTTTTACAGTGCGCCGTATTCGGGATACAAGCGAAAGAACAAAAAAATAAAACATTTGCCTTCAGGTCATCTTCAAAGGGTGGGGACTTTGTATGTTCACCTCCTAACTATCCCTAACAAAGTTCTGAAGTCGAAAATGCTTGCATATTCTACACTGCGTCCATTGACTGGATTATTTATAATTTGTATCATGGAAAAAATGTGATTCATTCGAAATGGGAATACAACTAGGCAGGATTATAGGTTCTCGCAGTTTTTATAATTTTTCCTATAAATTTATGTATTCGATCTTTCCGTGTATCAGATATACATGATGAAGAAGGGTTTCCGCTTTTCAATTGAAATACAGTCTAGATGTGTTGCGGATGAGTTTATTTTTCTTTTTGCAACGAACATAGACTAACGACAATAGCCGAAGGGGCCAACAAACTGAGAAATGTTGTGAAAACATGCATTCCAGGCATCGGTGGTTCAAATGAGCTTCATTTGCATGTATTTCTCATTACTTGGGCGATGTGTCTAGTTATTGAGAGAGCTGTGCAACTTTTAACGTTGGGTTGGAATTCCAAATGCACCGAAACGTCGAAGGCAGAGATGGAAATATTTTAAATGAAAAAATACCAGTAGTAGCGAAAGAATATAATCATCGAATAAGAAACAGTATTCATTTCACAAAGAATATTTTTCGCATGAGGAAATTATTTTGATTTTATATTTAGTATTTGATTACTATTTATGATCCTTGGAATCATTGATGTTGAATTTTGATGAATCGGCTTACTATTTCATATTCGTCTTATGATTTCAAGCTATGAATCATATTGTACTAATAATATGAAGAATATCCGTTAAAATAATAATTAGTAGTTGAATCGTTAGTTATGTTACGTTAGAATGATTGAGTCAGCATTTTCTGGTATTTTCTTAGTTCGTTTGTAATTCAAAAATCACTAACACGCTACCTACAAAATATTTATATTGAGTAATATTGTATAATATTATTACTCTTTTTTTATCCTGAGCTGCTTTTTGGAGATTTTGTGCCATAAGCGACATGGATTATATTCACAATATGTGACACAAATCACATAAACTGGTATCGCTCACCATTTTCAAAATTATGGATTTGAAATTATATTTTTCATTTGAGCTATACCAACCAGATGTTATGATATATGAAAAATTTTCTTTAGAATTTCCTAATTGAAACTTCACCCTATAAAAATATCGGTGACGTAATTCCTTTCACGCAAATTTTTCTATTGTTATAAATAAAACAGAAAGCATCTTGAATAAAACGTGGGGGCTTTCTATCTCTCTTCTGGGATATGTTTCTGTGAATTTTCATTTCTTTTCGACACCGTATTCCTGATATTAGAATTTTATGTATATGAGGGAAAAAGATAATCCACCTATAACATTCCATTCAGAGAGAACAATCATGGTGCAAGTTCACGAAGTTTAATGCCCCATGATTCCATGTCGTAATCACAAATTAACAATCACGTATGCAAATAGCGACTACCGGAATCACCACGGTACTTTTCCCAACCAATTTTCTACTACGAAGACGTTTTCTCCTACAAATTGGAGCCACGAACTTTTAATGTGTAACAACCGTGAAGAGGACAAAAAATGTAATGCCCGACGAGAGGTAAAATTGAACTGTCTTCTTTTTCAGCCTTATTAAATTAGGTCCTGTTCTCGCCGCCTTCTGTTCCCTGCTGTACTTCTTCATTCTATACCCCCAGTGCCGGATTAGCCACGTAGCAAGAGTAGCAAATGCTACGGGCCCCGAGAATTTGGGGGCCCCCCGTTCCAACGCCTGTCTGACCGTAATAAAAAAATATCAATTTCGATAAAAGCGTTAAATATCTTGCATGCCCTTAGGCTATGTTTCACTTCCACTTGAAAATCTAAAACTCGATTTCGTTACGTTAAATCGTAAAAATAAGTAGAATATCCTGTTCCTCAAATAAAAACGAGGTGGAATTTTAGTGTCTATTCGATGATAGATAGTGTTATATCATAATGCTCAGCTGAGATTGTTAATATAGTTATTTATGTATTAAGGGAATTATGAGGGCCTTAATTACCGATGGCAAAGTTTGCGTCCAGAGGGCCTCTGGCCCGAGGGACAGCAATTGCCAGAGGTTAGGTTAAGGCTCTATAATCCCCGTGGTACATAGATAATTTTATTTTTGACCGATTTTCATAACAATATGTCCATATTTAGAACGCAATAAATGTTTAAATTCATAACCTTTCTGGTATATTTGAATTAGGTAGCGTTGATTGTAGCATTGTTGGTTGTTGCTAGGTTGTCGCTATGTTACATGTTTATAAGCAAACATTCTTTATCAATCAATGTTTTTCCGTTAAAAACGTGTTTATTTTTTACCACAAATCGACGATCTTTTTCTGATATAATGGAGGATATTATAAAAAAAGCGGAAAAAGCAAGACAATCATTACTTCCATCGAAAAGTGAAGCCCTATATCGAAAAGAATACAATTTATATCTGAAGTGGCTGACACAGAGAAATGTTGTGTCAAAAGATGCCAACGAAACTGTCTTTCTGGCATATTTTCAAGAACTGGTAATGTATTTTCAGTATTTTCTGGTAGATTTGGTAATAATTGTATTTATTCGTTGCAGTCAGAAACGTTTAGCCCAAATTCGTTATGGACTAAATGATCAATGCTCAAATCGATGGTGACCATATATGAGAAAAGAGATATCACCAAGTTCAACGAACTAGAGGCTTTTTTGAAACGGAAAAGTAAGGGGTATAAACCGAAAAAGTCTGCTGTCTTATCTTCTAAAGATGTCATCAAATTTCTAAAGGACGCCCCTAATGAAATTCATTTATTGCATAAGGTAATTTTTTCTCATAATTTTCTTTTTCTTTTGTTTTATTTGTTATAGGTTGTTCTAATTATGGGTTATTTTGGAGGATGCAGAACTCAGGAACTTCTAAATATGAGTATAGCAGATATAGAGGACCGGGATACTGTTATGGTAGTGAACGTACCGGAAAGTAAAACTGGTGTATCGAAGAAATTTACAGTTGTGGATGAAAAAGTGTTCTCTGCTTTGCCTTTATTGAGACTTTATATGTCCTTGCGTCCTGAAGGTACAAAACGATTTTCTATGAGCTTCCGACAAAATAAATGTACAACTCAGCCAATTGGAAAGAATATGTTTGGCAAAATTCCCAGCAAAATCGCAATGTATTTAGGATTTCCAAACCCACTAACCTATACGGGACATTGCCTTCGTCGCACTTCTGCTACTGCCCTAGCCAATGCAGGAGCAACTATGACAAACTTAAAAAGACACGGAGGTTGGAGAAGTTCCACGGTGGCAGAGGGGTATCTGGAGGACAGTATTGAATTGAGAAATAAAACGGCGCGTATGCTGTCTACTTTGCCATCAGAAGAGGCAGGCACCTCGACTGTAGTGAACAGCAACAGCACCACCCATAAAAAAGAAGAAATTGTTTCCAGCGGCGGAAGTAATTTTCAAGGAACATTTGAAAATTGTACATTTATTATTTGTAATGACGTGAATAAGGAAAATATGTCTTAGTTTTCATTACATATAAACGTTTATAAGCATTTCTTGTATCATTTTCACCTGTAAAAGGTAAGAGGGAGTTTTTGAACCTTAATATCCCAAGGGAGTTATGACCCTCATTATAGATATCGTAACTATGACGATATAAGCTTATAATGTCACTGTCAGAAATGAAAATAATAACAAAGTATCATTTGGCCCAGTATCCGTCACATCAAAATTGCAGCTACACCAGTATTCGTCATAAACGTGTCTGAATATCCGTCAATATGTTGAATGATGAAATATTCCAAAGAAGCATTCAAAACGTTTCATTATTTTCGTTCACAGAATGAGCAATACAATTTTCTGCACCCTTTGATGTTTGCACGAATTGCACTCATCAAATATTTATAGGCTAGAAATTGATTGTATCATTTCGTGTTCGAATTAATCTCCACATCAGATTTCGCAGTACCATCTATCTGAACAATCAATGAATCAACTGAACAATTCTCCGTTCTCTTCCTTTTGTTTTTTCCTATTCTATTGAGCTTTGTCCTGTCCCTTTTCCGAGAAGTACTGTTGATTCGCGTCTCCAAATTCATAGTAGAAGTAGGTATAGACGGCCAATATAAAGATTTTTATATGGTTGTCGGGAAGTAATTGTTTTTCAGATTCCATCAACAAAGCTTCTGGTGGTGACTGATGCGAACTAAACATTACTTCCTGAATTTGCTGATGTGACAGCACTATATTTCTACAGCCGATCCAGCATTTTTATCCATATAGATTCAAAACTCTCTCCTACACAAAATACACATAAAACAATATGACGAATACTGCTCCTCAGAAACTTCAGAATTAGATGAAGAGATATTAATAGCAGTTTACTCATTGTGATTATGATAGGAGATTCAATTCGCAAAAATCGTCAGAGGTGACAAATACTGGGACGTAACGCAGTTTACTTGTACCAGTGTTCGCCATATTAGTCGAAATATAATAATTTTCAATGTTTTACCAAAAATTTTCAATAGAAATAACCTCTTTGAATACCCAACATCACAATAAAACCATAACAATTCATCTTCATGCTATCTGTGAATGTTTGAGCAAGTTCAAAAATTTCACTCCCTTTAACAAATTCACTAAGAAATCATGTGAAATCTGCAATTCCACTATTTCACTGACTATTATAGTTGTAATGAAATGTTAAGATGTACTGGAGCATTCATAATTGATTATTGCTACGCTAGATATCACCACATGCTAAATAATAGACATAATTGTCCGATTGTGACGAACAGTGGGTCACTGACGATTATTGGTACTTTTACCTTATGTCACGAACTTTTCAACGTTAATGTTCTAATGTTTGATTATAATCGACTAGCATTTATTATACCACATTTCTACTCTTCAAGCGGCAAGATCTTTGTTTTTTTTACACAGGTATACATTTATTTTGCGAGTTTACGTAGCCGAGAGTGAGAAGTATTTCGAGTATAAAGGCGAACTATTCAAATTCAATTCAATCTACTGTGGTTGGTTGATCATGTTTCAAGATTATTGAAAGCTAGGGACGGTAGATTGATAGCAAGGTGTTTCAGAGTCGATCTCAAGTAAGAAGGCGGGTAATTCAAAAATGAACCATTCAAATTATAAATAAAAAGTTATTCAATTAAAAATCACACATTTCATGTGTTCGTCGACATTCAAATTCCTTGAATATCTTTACTATAAAATAAGTGCTAAAAGTATGCAAATTTGGATATTTTGGGTTTTGAACTTTTTTAAATTGCAGAAGAGATTTAGGAAAAATCCTCAAGTATGATGCTTACGAAGATGAATGGTCAATGCTTACGAAGATTATTTGGGGAACAGCCTAGATGGCGAATTAGTGCAGTTCGCAGAGCTGCTGAAAACATGTGGCTACTGTGCTTCTGGAACAGCAATTTTATAAACTTTCATTTAATAATCCTTTAGAATCGTGTTTTCCAAACTCAGGAATTGCCTTGCGCATTCACTTATCTCTCATGATCACTAACTGCAGTGGTAAACGTTCTTTTTCAACATTAAAACGTATATTTGAAATAAATTAAGGAAAACGATGGGCCAAGAACGTCTTAGTCATCTCACTTTGTTGAATATAGAGCATCATGATTTGTTCAAAGAAGTCGATATTGAAAGTGTTATCTCTAAGTTTGCCCATATCAAATCCAGAAGAGTTTATTTGTAACAGTTGTTTTTATCTAATACCGTAAACTTGAGAGAACCTAAAGCAAACAAAGGGCCCCTTGACAGAATTTGTTACAGGCCTCGCGCTGGCTTAATCCTGCACTGTATACCCCTGTATAAAATAACTTTCACTGAAGTTTTCTCGTGCTGATTAACATAAATATTCTTCTTTCGCGACTGGAAGACAATGAAGAAATCATCCAGGATTAAAAATCACCAAATCATCATTTGAACAATCAATTACTATTATAATAAGGGTGTCATTCCTTTTTCTTTAAGTCAGCTCCGCAACTCAAATAAAACGGAGATAACACGATCAGGTGGGGAATGAGAAGAATTTCCGTGATGGAAAATATGTATTCTCTTTATTTTCCCCAGAATTATTATGGATAACTTTTCGCAAAAGGGTAAACTTAGGATGACTCAAATCGGTGAATCATTCATTGAAAGTAGTTGAACTGTAGCTCTATGTAAAACATCATCAGGTAGAAATTTTCAAAATAAAATATTTACATGAAAAAATGTTTACAGAATGATGTTTTGATGGGCATTCCGTTCTTCAGTTTTTATTGATAGGAAATCAATAACAATAAGTTGACAGATTATCGAACAAAACTCACTGATAACAAAACAATAATATACGAAATATATCCTGATGTACGGTATGTTCCTTTATGGTTGCACAAAACTTTGAGATGATATTTTTTGATAAATGTAAAAAAAAGTTCATATAAACATAAGTCAGAAAACGATCCCTGATACTGGAAGACAGCCTGTTGAAGAAGAAACTTGAGAACGAGAACGGTTCAGATCATCGAATGCAACAAGTGATCCCTAGGAGCCGAGTTCCAGAGGTACTGCGCTACGTACACGATGCGACTTCAGGAGGGCATCTAGGAGTGAACAAGACTACAGAGAGTTCGTGAGCAGTTCTTCTGGATGAACTACAGCGATGACGTCAGAGAATGGTGTCGTAAATGCACCGTCTGTTTCGCAAGTAATGGACCGCATCGAAAACCTAGAGCCCCCATGAGGCAGTACAACGTGGGTAGCCCTTTCGAGAGGATTGCCATAGACATTATTGGGCCATTTCCGTTAACCGATGAATCAATCGATATATCATGGTTTGCATGGACTATCTTCACAAAATGGGTAGTGGCGAATGCGATTCCTAATCAAGAAGCTGTAACAGTCGCTGATGGTGTACTATTGAAAGAACTCATTAGTCGATTTGGGGTACCCATGAAACACTCTGACTGAGGCCGAAACTTCGAGAGTGGTGGAGCCCACGAACCGGACTTCAGGAAAATACCTCTGCAAAGTCGTGGATCAACATCAATTGGATTGGGACCAACATTTACCCTTCTTCCTGATGGCCTACCGATCAGCAGTGCAAGAATCTACAGGACATACTCCAGCGAAGGTGCTGTTTGGACGAGAGATGAGGCTTCCATGTGACCTGGTATCTGGATGCAGACCCGACGTGGCAGGTGAAGATTACATAGCGAACTTGAGGAGAAAGATGAACGATATACATGAACTGGTTCTTTCTAATCTTCGAATCTCCAGCGAACGAATGAAAGAACGCTATGATATTAGAGCTAATGACAAATGCTACGCAGAAGGTGATTTGGTGTGGCTTCACAATCTACAGAGAAAACGGGGACTATATCCGAAGTTGCAGAAATCTTGGAAATGACCCTACTGCATTAAGAAGAAGATCAATGACGTTATCTACCGTATCAGCAAAGTTCCCAATGGTAAACCAAAAGTCGTTCACTTCAACAAACTTACACCGTTCGAGGGAACGCTGGATCAACAAGTGCAGCATGTGAATCTGCAAGACTTTTTCATAAACCATCCTACAAGGACCTCTGGGATGCATTAGTCAAACTGCGAAGCGCTGTACTAGAAGAAGGAATACAGACAGTAGCTATTCCAAACCTGGCCTGAACTAGAGGATTGTCTGTAACATGCTGGTGGTTGTATTCAGATTTACCGGAGTTGGAATCCCAGGACGAATCCAAGGAAGAAGACGGTGCCATGTTATTTCCATCAAAAATCATATTGCCGAAATGGACCTTATTGCTCCTATAGTCACCATAACTAGAGTAATGCATTCCAGGAGGAATGCCTTTTAAGGATGGGGCAACGTAATGGAATTCGGCAAAGTCATGAAGAAGTATTGCCGATATCAAAATATCCTCCTGTATTGGACATTCCAGATAGCTCTCCATTGTTCGTGAAAGATCTAGAACAGAAAAGGATGGAATATTCTGGAAGCTATCAGATGGAGAGAGATGACTGAAAAGTGACAGTTTCAGAAGGTTCTAGAACAACTCAACCACGATATATATACAGGGCCAGATAATGGCAGAAGTCAGTCAAATACGAAGTTGCATTGTGTGAACATCGTCCATAACCTCCAAAATAAATATTCGTTATAAATTAGTTTGTAATAAGTGTTAGTGCTTGTTCAGATAAATTAGTTATCAAGCTAAAACTTGGTCGTCCTTCATTCTACCCACGAAGATCGTTACAATATTAAGCTCATGAGCTGCTCAATGAACATTGTGGAAGTATGATGGTTCAGCTATCAGAAAAAATATGCCAATAATAGCAGATATGCTATGGGAGTTCCCGCTCAAAATCTCATGTTATTTCTTATGGAGGTTCATTCTGGTCAGCGTATAGTGGAGCGGAAGCAGAATCTTTTTGGTGAGGAATGATTTCTAACGGAAAGTGAGGCAATCTTATCTCGATTTGTGAGGGTATAAGTGGTTCTAGTGATATATAAAAGATTTATTGCTTTAGAGGATGTGTTTGAAAGAATGACACGTGTTCATTACTTCTGTTCAAATGCTCCAAGTTATGGACACGAAAAATACTGTGGTGTGACGCAACAATGAATGATAAACAACGCACGCTCGCTTTTCCCACTCAAACAATGTTCAGTTTTAACCAGAATGAACCTTCATAAGAAATAACATGGGATTTTGAGCTGGAACTCCCATAGCCTATCTACTAATAATGTCTTCCAGATAGCCTGGAAGTCACAAGCCTCCCTTGGATTACGTCAGGGAATTGACGTACTTCAGGCAACTTCAATGGAAGTATACCTACACCAACACAACTAAGTTGTCGAAATACGTATTTGGTTTATCTCAAATATTTTGTGGTTTTTGGGTTATATTTCTATTTGGTGTATTTTTTCAAGACACATCAGTCTCCAAATCTCTACTTTTTCAATTGAAGTATCGACATTTGGTTCTCACATACATTCCATTCGTCTTCAAACTCATAAGGTCTGGAATGACTCATATGACTGAATACAATTTCAGCTAGACATATTCGAAAGAATCATCACATAATATAATACTGCATTGCGTTGTGCCGAAATAATCGGTTTACCATTCCCCACTTTTGCATAAAAAAGACATGATTAACTGCATTATCTCTTTGGAGTTGCTCCAAGTTTTCTCGCGTTTTATATAAATAATCCAACAGCATTGTTTAAATTCAAAAAGTTCGAACTATAAAGAGAAATGTCTGCGGTTTCCTCGATGGAATTCTAATTTAATGGAGCCTCTTCATCTAGACAAATCGTGATTTATTTCCATACAAGCGCTGAAGGCAAATCATCTTGATAAATCGTTTCGAAAATATTCTTAATCTCCACAGTACATCAGGTGGTTTGTGGAAACATATGATAATATAAAAAGGGCATTTCTGTGCGGAGGTGTCATGATGAAAGAAAGATGAAGTATAACGTGAGGAAGTCTCAAGCCATATATAATGGCATGTTTTATTTGACTTTTGCTCAGAGCATTCGTGATGGGGATCGGGGATGATACCGGCGTGTTTGTCAGAGGGAATGAATAAATAAGAGACAATGTTCCCGCCTTAGGCAAATCTGGTGCAGTTCTAATTGGAATAGACCACAGTTATTTTTCAACGTTTGCTGGCAGTGTTCGAAATATATATACACGCTAAGAAATATCCATCTGATGACTCACAGTTCCGGCTAGTGAAAATTTCCTGATACTGAGAAAAAAGTTTTCCTCAATATACCATTAGGAATGTATACTAGTCTGAAAATGACATTTCATTCAAAGTATATACTATACCGCGTAGTAATGTTCATTAATTTACTAACAAGAAATCGCAGGTGATGTAAACTCTGGTATAATCTGTCTGAGAAAATATTGAAAATCACTGTCAGCAGTTCTTGCAATGTATTCAGAAATATTTACTATCACATAAGTGATATTAATCTCAGAAAATGATAACCTGAACTAATCCAAGGAAACTGAATAACTATATCGACAGTTTACATTTCATAACACATTCAAAATACATGATTTGCATAGTAAACTCAACTCAGAACTGAAAATAAGCACTTACTCTTCCGAAGCAATGTTATAAACTATTCGGCGAGTAATAATTGTTATAATGCTGTTCATTGATGAATATAATTGAGCAACAAACATTCAAATAGTCGTTTTTCTCCATATGGGTTGACTTTTGTCATCAGTTACTCATTGATTCTTGTCGAGATAGTAAATTTGTTTTGCAGCTAGTGTGCCATCATAATCGAGGTGAGATGAGATGTTTGTGTTGTTCAGCGGTATTTGCTTCATTGAAGGCACCCATTGAACATTTTTGAGGATTACACACAAATCAGAATATGAATATAATTATAATCGACTTGTATATTTATTTTTTCGAGAACATTTATGATATCTGTAGGTATACAGGGTAGGTTGTTTGTCAAAAGTGGCTCACCCCTACTGTTTTGTTTATACCAGGTGAACGAATTAAATTCGGTGTATTTGCATTGTACATCATCGTGCATCGTCATTATAGTCGTTATCAGTTTTATTAATACATCATCAGAAATTCAAAGTGTACGTAACTCGGTGGAATTTTTCGGAAATGATAATGAGCCATCATCGTTCTATAGTGGTATACGTAACAATTACGATTCTGTAAATTCTCTATTCAATTCGTGAAACAAAAAAAAATACAACTATGGTATAGAAACTATTTTTTCTATGAAATATTGATCCAAAATTAACCCCTTCAACTCATTCCAGATTGAAGTAAGGGTCATTATCGGTCAAACATGAAGCGATGAAAAATAATTTACTATGTACTAAACCTATACACATCGAATTTCCATTGTTTATATGTAGAAATAAACAGGTTGAAGAAACCATAAGTTTTCGTTACTCTTAGAACTAAGTTCTGAACTGGATGACTTGTTCTGAATAGAATAGTTGCACTATTTTCCTTGCGTCTTTTCTGAATCATTATAATCCAATCTATACCGTTTTAATCTAGTTCTACCAAGACCAATAGAGAAAAACTAAGGTCAGAGTAAAACAATATTATCAGTATGACATGATCTTCCTTTATTGCTCAGCAGGATCTATAACGCTCTATCGTTAAGTCTATATTAATATCAAACAGGAATAATCTGAATTACCCGTGACAAATGATGGGTATACAAGGGCTGGCACTGAATTATCATTGCTCTGTTTCCAAATAAGGGTAATAATTTAACAAAGGCTCGTACGTCTCGACGATCGATATCAACAGTTAATTATTATTGCCCTGCGTTAGCACAGTGAACATATTATATACCAATTTATTTTTCTGTTTGATGCTATATAATCAGCATTTTATATAAAAAATAATTGAATTCAAATAATGTATATTCCATATGTGTAATTAAAAGCCTTATTTTCCATTTCAGAAAGAGAAAATAGTCTATCCAATTTGAATATCGAACATAGTTTGTTTTTAACTTTGATTGATATTCTAATTGGATAGACTATTTTCTCTTTCTAAAATTTTGGTCCAATTTATGGCTTTTCCATTTTTCAACCATTTTTCATTCCATAATATACAAATGAAATTGAATTGTGATTATTTGTTAATATTTTAAAATCTACACTGTTGGAAATTAGTTGTTACTTTCAACAACTTCTCATATCGTTAAAAAATTTTAGTCAAATTCAACAACAATTGTGTCTCAATTTCACTTTCACAATTTTCGATGTAGTTGTTAAATCAGTCAGTTATCGAATTCACTACTGATAATGTCAATACAACAGCAACAAGTTTGCATCAAATGAACAGATGAAATTCCTGTCCAAACAACTTGATATAATCTGTAACACAACAACAAATAATTGTAACTAGAACTTCAATAATGGTTATTGAAACATAGACAGTAGAACATCATCTAGTTGCTAATACATTAATATTAAATAGCGGTTTTGTCGCACTCTGTTGACAAATTAACATCACCTAGTTTTATAATTTGCAACAGTGTGTGCTCGGTTACAAAGATTTTTTAGTTCCGATCTCTTCGGATATATTCGATACTTTTTGTTTGTCTTCTCACGAATACCGATTCCTTACAACTTCCAACCCAAGTTTACTCAGTTATCTGCTGTCTGTTGCCGTTGTAGAGCATTAGAACGAATACATTAGGTTTTCCTCTCGTGTAGTCAAGATATAAAAAAGGTAAGTACCTACATGGAGTAGATAGATGTGGACTCGTACATACATTTTATTTACTCATGCCAATATTAATATTATTTTTGTTTTGTTTCAGTTGAGAATATTTTTCCTGATCTAGAGCAACAAATAACAATGTTTCGTTGGAATCTGCAAGCGCAATAATTTCACATGATTTGTTGAGAATTTTTCTTGGATTCTCTCTGTGATTATTGAAGTTTCGCTGCAAAAAAGTGAGTATAATCATATCAGTTTAATATTCACATTTTGAAATTATTATTATGGAAGTTTTACTACTTCTCATGCATATTTCATATATTTTTTACTACACTAATGAAGATAACTGCAACATCTAGGTTAGAACTGTTGAAGTTGTGATGTGATTATTTGTACAACTCTTCATTTCAGGTATCTGTTCGATGGATCGATTTTCACTTTCTTCGGATTTTTTCAAGCTACTACTGGGTAACAAAAAAGATAACAAAAACTGAGTTAAGTTGAAGAGAAATTAATGTACTGGTAAGATTTGTTCTGAATTATATTTTGAATGATAATCTACTATTCAGTTAATAAATCCAAGTGATTTCAAGAGTTGATTGGATTAAAAAATTCATGACCAAATGAATCCAAAATGAATTATTAATATAATTTTTGTTTCAGCAATTGAACGAGAGATACTCAACACTCCAGGAGGATAGGAATAAGTTGTCTCGGATAACAAACACAGACAGAGGTTGACCAGCATTGTAGTGAATCACGTGCCGCGATGTTCTTTCGATTTACTGACAGCTTTTGATGTGTTTTTGTGCCAATAGTGGATTTTTTTCGTATTGTTGATATGCAGAAAATAAAATGTCTTTCATGATATATGGTTATTTCAGTATTTTGAACTTTGAATTCTAGCAGTAGAATATTGTTGAAAATACACTGAGTTGTAGTACAATCGACAACTTTTTGTAGCTAGAACTACATTATGACGTAGGACTCATAACAACAAATTAAAGTGAAAATGACAATTTTTAATTGCTCAATTAACTTCAGAGAATACTGCGAACAGCTATAAGGTGAAGTAGAATTATTAACTTACTGTAGTTAATTCACCAATAAGACGTAGTAGCCATACAAAGAGGCGGTTGTTGAGACGAGCAATAACCATTATGGTGAAAATTAACTTCAAATACTCTTGATATTTCAACTATAAAATGTTGTAGACCTACTGGGACTATATTTTTTTGCTGATTTAGCAACTAATTTCCAACAGTGTATAATCACCAGTGTGGTCCTCATTTTAAACATTTTTGGATCTTCAAACTTCAAGTTTTGATTTTCTACCTTGAATTTTACCCGTGCCAACTTTCAATGTGACCAACAAGGGCTTTTCGGAAATTGAGAACATTCAAACGAAAGAAGATGTATGTACCTGGTAACTACAGGCCTACTGCGCTATCATTTATCATCTCTGAAGTGATGGAGAAAGCAATCAATATAGAGCTCATACAATATTTAGAGAGATCTGGAATCGTGAACGATCGACAATATGCCTATAGAGCTAACGTCATCAAATGAGACCTGGTGGGGCAACTCTTCAATTGTTTCAGCAGACAAATACTTGATTTGAAACAATTAAATTTCAGCTCATTACGGGGGGTTCTTAGATACAACAAGAGAGACGTTACGGTCTGAAGATATTGTAGACTTGCAGCTTTTGGTGAAATGTATATAAAGGACCAGATAATTAGTACCAGAATATATCAGTTCTTATTTTTCATACAGCATATCTCAGATGTCATATGTGTCATAAGTTTTAAGTCATACTATACGTCACTTGTCATATACAAAAAGCAGGGGCGTACTTAGAGTTTACATTAGGTACATGTTAAATTGCCCATTATACATATGTGGTTTCCAACAGATATTTGTACAATTTTGTTTCAATCATTATCGATACATACTCGCATCGCACTCATTGGAAATTGGTTCCATGGAATGGTTAAAAACAATCGCAGATATCATTCGGAGACGAATATCCATACTTTTGTACTGGTACAGGGTTTTCACGTATATTTTGAACCCCCATTCAACTTCCTTTTCTACTGTAATTTTCCCTGTAGATTTCATATATTTCACTAGAAAAGAAGTTGAAGGACTACATAAGAAGTTATGAGGACCAAAAATAATTCTTCAAATGAAACACCCTATATATTTTGTTACTATTGGATATAGTGTATTTGTCTGATTTCAACTATGAAAACATTATGTCATGTTATCTCTAAGAAATGTCGAGATGATTGAAGTTGAAATTAAGATTTCTTAAGCTAATCATGACATAGATAGTCAAGGTAGCTATGGAAATAATTGAAAAATATGTTGCCCGATTGATTAATGCTATATAACTGATATCATCAGTTATTTGTGACAGGAAAAATATGATATACTATATCAATATATTTCTTTAAAATATTGATACATTATTGAATGAGAATGCTACACATCAACGGTACAGTAAGGCGGAAACTCTTGATGAGGATTCAGCTGAAAATTTGAGATAAGGATCTTGTGATCTCGAATGAAGAAGTGTTTATATGTTTAGAGTTCAGGTCCCAAGCAAACGCTGAGGCTCCAGGAGTGAACTGTTCTTCTAGTTGGTGACTCTGCAAGTACATGAATATGTATTCATCAACATCTCTATAACGTCGCAGAAAAGCAGGCAATCTCTCTAGATTTTATAGATTTTTATGTTCGATACTCATCGGGAATCATGTCTATCATTCCATCACGAGTGATTTCGAGCAGGCAGACCCTCCATCAGAATAATTTTTTCATCGAACGACGAAGTTGTCGACTTTATCACTCAGTGAGACTAGTCCTGATGCCTATATAATCTCCAAAAATTCAAGGAAAATTCCGATACCCATTTCCTCTGCCGTATCCTTCTACACGATGTTTCACCAAGAAGATTTCAGATTTTCTCTTCATGCAGTCAAAAAATATCAAATAGAGTACAATAAATTTAACATTCCAGTCTTTATAAGTACTAAATATTTATTTTTATATGCTATAATTGCATGGGGTTCTACTATAGTGAATTTTCCAGTCTCTGTGCATGACACAAAAACGAATCATATAAGACTAATTTTCAATATTAATCGCCTGGAGAGTTGTAAATCACTAGATATTTATGCGTGAAAATTTCTTCACCAGTGTATATTTTGAAATTTATTAGATTTGCCAGAACTAAAATTAACTTGAGCTGGATAAGAATTCAAATGTATACACCTACAATATGGAACATAATATCCTATATTGTAGATTCTAAATCACGAATATGCAATATATAAGATTTCTCCATTGTAAAATGTTGAAAGATAGCTGAGCTACAGGAGGGGTCCCAACTCGGGTCCCAAAATGCAATATTTTCAATTTCGCACTGAATTTCAGAAACGAAGCGGGCTATGGAAATTTTGTTTGCGCTATTAAATGAGTTTCACGAAAAAGTAGCCAAAGTTCGCGAAGACCGTAAGGACATCGAAAATGGGACAGCCTGTACTTTGTTAATATTATTAATCTATTCAATGTACTGTGATGATACTTATAATCATTGAGATATTTTTATATATTTTAATTTATATTTTGTACGGATTGTACCACAGTGGCGAATATAATTTCTATTATATTCTATTATGGAATCTTCATATTCTCGGTATCTTCTCCCGTGTGTCCATAGAATTGATTTTGAAATCAAAAATCACTTTCTTGAATTCTGAAGAAGAATAAAGTTCGTACTTCTCATAATTTTCATAATAACGTACCAATGAACTTTTCTTCGGAATCTATGTCGTTTACTCATATACTCACATCATAAAAAATAATAAAGAATTGTCTTGGTTTATGATGTTGAGTGAATCGTTTATATCAGCCAATAAATATAACAAAGAGGGGAACACACAGTGTTGTGATCCAAACCAAAATTGACAGAATCAATAATCTTTGTCATAACCTTTCAATGTGTGATTTGGTGGAAATTTTTGACTGGACCCATTTCAGATCAGATTTGGTCTTTCCCGAAAAAAAAAACACAGTGTATGAATATATTCGTGCTGTTCTGTATTCTGAAGAGCCAATTTCAGAGTCCATTCTCTGAAATGTAAATTCAGAGCTTCCGTAACAAGATATCCCAAGCGTAGTATGTGAGATATGATCTTTCGTAAATCAAAACATTCTATTTCTTTGCAAACACCATGGAATTCTCTGCTAACAAAATTTGAATGAAATAAACGGCTTCAGTTGCACAATGAAGAAATGTTGTTCCTGTAGATATGACATTTTGTTGGATTCAATTTTTTACACAGTAGGAAAACAATGGTTGATGTATGTTTGGGTTTGCTTTGAATTGTATTCACTTCAAAGGAATGCGATTTTTCGTATGTCACAAAATCAACTGCATACCTACCTATTAATTGTGTTACTAATTGTGTTATGTTTAAATTTTGGGTAGTTCTTGATGATATTGTTTCAGATAATGATAACATGATTAGGGTGAAATGGACTTGTGAAACAAAGGCCGCAGGCGCATGAGACGTTTTTCTAATTTTGATGAAGAATCTATGCTTCTTCGTTATACCCACTTAATCATCTGATCCCAAATACTGTGTGACACAGCAACCCACAGAATAATAATAGTTGATCAACGAAATGGAATTTTCATGAACTAATGCATTAGTCAAGTTTGTGAACAATGATACAATTTGCAATCAAAAAATATTCATCCTCACGTTTCCACTCCGCATCTCCACCTCCAAAACAATATCTCTCTGGTACCTAAATATCTCAGGAGAACTGAAACTTGAATTCCCTTTAATTAGCACTTCCAGAGATATTGCATTTGAAAGCAGGAATTTCTGGAGTTGAATATACAGCAGAAAACAAAGAGACTTCATGAGGAAAGGTATACCTATTTCATTCACTTTGAAATTGGTATATGCTTCTATCATCAGAGCTGCAATTCAAATATTGAACGAACCTCGCGTATTATGGAATTACATTCTACTCTGAAGAGAAAACGCCCTCCTGATGGTTCTTGACTTCTCATCATTCAAGTCGTATCAAATCAAATAAAAACTGCTTCATTGTCCAAGAATGAACATTTAATTTAAATATCTATGTAGAGGAAAGATCAATTTCGTCCGGGTACAAAGAAAGGTGAATAAATAAAAAACATAATCAATACAGAAATCATAATCAAACAATGGAAAAATATAATAAGTATATAGGAAACTAATATTGTATATTCAATGATATATACACATACACAATCTCAAATCACATTTCATTACATGAATATATCATGATCTACTGTTTGTCATCATTAAATCCCTGAAGGGCTGATTATATCGAGTTTTTTTGCTATTATCAAATGACAAATAGTTATAAATTTTTCTGCTCTCACATACAGGGTGTTTCATAATATGTGGGAGGCACTTCTTGGGGTGCTTGTATGTCCAAAAATCTTTCTGAATTACAGAATGTACCAGAATGTATATTATTTTCACAACAAGAATACAACATCATATAACTCAATAGCTGTGAATGAGATAGACATAACATCAGTAGTATCCTTGGGCATCGAAAAAAAAAGTGATCCATGAATTATAATCCTTTCGCTTCGAAAAGAAATGATGGTCCATTAGTTCAATTAACATTAACATTATAGCAAAGAAATAAAATTATCACACGGAAATATATGAGGTGAAGGTCTGAACAATCAATTTGTGTCCTCATCAAAATAACTTGGAATTATGAGAATTTGATTGACTTATTTCCTCATGGGTTTTAAAAATACTGCGCTCACTAATCCATTCATGATTCTATGGCCACGTTTATACCGCGCGCAAATTTGGTACTCTGACCAAATTGATCATACCAAACTCTAATGTTAACTAGGGCACTGTCAGTTCAGAACGCCAGAAGGTGTTTACACCATCTTGATCACATAACTATTGTTAGCGACTAGCCATAGTCCGGAGGCCCCGTATACAGAATGGCTATCGTATAGAGTTAGTCATGCTATCACTTAATCATTAGTGTGTAGTAGTGATCGTGTCTTTATACAACCCCACTAGCGCTAATACTATTTTAAAAAATTTCGGTACCATACCAAGCTGAGTACCTGACCAACAATTACGTTTACACCAACATGACCAAAACTATTTGGTTGGCATTAAGTCATTAGTCTGCTTACCAAGAGACGGTATAAACGTGGCCAATAACACTGCAGATAGACTCCATTCCTTTTTATTTCACTGCAAGCCAGCATGTATCATATATGTGCCAAGTAGATAAGCGAATCCTCGGTTGAAAAAAGCATTATTCTTCCTCTGAATCCAAGTTGAATTTGCAGAAAATATTTCAGCAAATATGTTGGCTTCTTCTTGGTAGTGTTTCAGTTAATGTGCCATCTCCCCTGGTTGAGGAAGGAAATCGAGCAGGAGTGAAATATCTTCCAATTGCCTTCAGCTTTGATCCTATTTTAGCGTCATATGCTCCTTTTGTCTATTGTCTGATTATGGAGTTTTCTGCTATCGTCATACTATATTTATACTATCTGTTTGTGGATGGACGGAAGCCCTCGGTTGTGCCCGCTATGCACCTACCGCTTCCAGGAATTGGTTCAGCCATTGTATAATAGATAACCCCTGTGTATCAAGTGTTGAAAACGGTTTTTAGCGCCATCTGCCAGAAACCCAAGAAAATATCGCCAAATTGTTGTTAATTGTAATCAAGAAAGACACGGATCAAGTGGTTCTGTTAATATTCATATGCATAAAAAACACATAGGTATATAATTTATATTCAACAGATCCAAACAGGAAAATATTTAATACGAACCACTAATTCACTATTACAACAAATTCGGACCTGGCATCTGCAGAATAATTCAACTCTAGGTCAGCAGATCAGGCGAGTTTTGCCAAGCGATTCCAATGAAATCGCAGGCCTTCCTCGATAGACCTGCCTTTGTATCCAATGAAATTTCCATAAGATAATACTACTATCTAGTCCTTATACAATGGTTCAGCCTTGAAGGTAGCCTCGCGAGCGAATGTGGCTGACCTTTTTCCCGATAACCCCCTTACAGTCCCCACACTATTCGGGTGCAACAAAAAGCTTCCAGAACACGCTTTTCTTAGTGCTGCCACTGTTGGGCAATCCGTGAGAATCCGTGGGTAGCTGGATCCTCATCCTCCAAGCATCACCTGTATTCAGTATCGTCAGTGATACGCATAAAGCTCATTGCCCAGATGGTTTTCGTGGCAGGAGTACTATCACTATTCTAATTATCATCATCTATTAGAGGGGCCTTCTATGTGGAGTTTCGATTGTCTCATGCCAGGTGCTTCTTTCCATGCATCCTGGAATTTTGCAACCAGAATATGCTTCATAGTTGAGGTGATCCATGACCAAGTAGCTCCCAGGATCGGTCCTGGTCTACATGCTGTAACTACAGCTTCTGAACAAATTTTATTCAACCGTTGTTCACTAAATGGTGTTTTGTTGGTATTGGGTCACAGTTTCTATTTTCAGCTTAATGGTCTCAGAAATATCTTCACCATTGTGCGTATAATCCCCAAATTCAGAACATACTTTTAATCAAGGGAACTAGGAGAAAAACATCATCAACCCATCGACCGAGCTGCGTGTCGATTTTAAACTGGTTCATGGAGTGCGGGATAGGTTGAACGTATTAGCGTATCGACGGTTGATATCAGGGATCTGTGTAGGTTCATCTGTCAGTTGCTCTAGAGTTTATACCGTAGGTGGCGAATACCTCTCCCTGTCATCCTGTGTCGTCCGTCTTGTTGGAGAATTTTTGCCAAGCAGAGTTGTGGATATTGGAATCTCCCATGATTATTTCAATTGCTCGATGAGCTCAACTTTGAGAGTAGGTAATTCGATAAGCCGACTCGTTTGGTGGTAAGGGAAGACAACAGAGAACTCTTGTCTGTTTGTAGTTAGTTATCAAGTCCTTGGTGGTATTCGAGAATATGAAAAAAATAAAATATCGACTATAAAACTGAGACCCTGGAGCAAGGTGAAATTTTTACTGGCTGAAATATAACCGACTCAAGAAATAAACAACAATTATTTCTGTCAGATGCTCAATTTATTTACCTATTTTTTTATTTTCTCAGATTATGATTCGATTGAGTTGCAATCGTAACGATTCAGAAAGAAAGCATCCGAATTGTTAGGTTAATTCCATTGTCAAATGTATTTTCTTCGTATTTTCATATATATGTATATGTGCTATTTGATCGTATTCTTGAGGATTGTGCATAGAAATAATTGGAGTATTTACATTTCTTCTATATTTCGTATGTTCACTAGTAGAATCTTTTTGCGTGAGCAGGAATTACCGGTGCACTTGCAGGGTTGTGGCAAAAGTAATCTGTTCGGTTTTAATTCTCTAAGAAGATATGCGCGTTAGAGTACGTAATCACTTAGTTTCATTGGCGTCTCGGAGGTTTCCATACGAATAATTATCATAAATTACGTCGGATTGGATTGCTCTCAAATTTCGCAGGCACTTTCCTGAATGGGGGACTGATACTATATTTTTTTATTCGCAATCTTAGGTGAATCACGTTATATCAATCTCATTCCGAAATTATTTCACTTATATCCGTAGTATTCTTTATTATCATCGGAATAATTCATAGGTTCGAGTATATAGGAATTATCGTACTTTTTGTAACCGTTTGCAAGTTGAAATTCGATTTCAATTTGTATTTTAGCAAATCTTGAGCCAAGATATTATGGTATAACCCTGAATTAATTCAAAATTTATTGCAAAAATAGAATCCAATTTTGAAAACAATATGATGTTGATACATATTTCAATAAGAAACACTCTTCCGAGGTTATTTAGGTGATTAATTTTGAGAAAGTGAGTTGTGCTGCCTCTTGAAATTGTATCTGGATAAAATGATTACACAAAATCATCAGTGTAGATACTTTTCATTTAAGAAAATCCCTAACATGAAAATGTATTTTTTGTTATCTTTTGCTACACGAATATATAATAAAAAATATAATATTATCTGATACTATGATGACTCATCTTTCACGACTATAAAAGTCACATCTCTATGATAAGCTTTTTAGTGGTTTGAAGAAATTCGGAACTATCAACCTCTATCCGAAAATTGATTATATTAATTACATTTATAGTTTTAGTAGATATTTCATTCAATCTTCAGATTCTTCAATCATCAATTCAGGATATTCGCGATCTTTTCTGGTGCAAGTTGAATCTAATATGCAATAATTATTCAAGATATTTACAGAAATGGGACATGTTCAAAACACTGGAAAGTGAGGAAGAAATATGTTACAAATTAGAAACGAGAATTGTAGGCTCACAATCATATTTATTCAGAAGTATTACTAGCTCAGCTATTGGCAAATTTAATTAAAACTCAATCTTGTATAGTTAGGGTTCACAAGAAAATGATTTGTTCACAAACTCATATTGGCTTTGAAATCAAAATATATATTATCAAGGCGAATTATTATTCCATTATTGATACCATTCCACAAAGATTTGTCAACAGGGAATATTGCATCGTTTGATCAATTATCCTAGATACCTTATGATTGAACCGATTTTCTTGAAAATCATCTTCTAACTCATGAGGTTTTAATCCGACGAGCTATCGAAAATTCAAAATTTGCCGAGAATGTTCAAATTTTGACAAATGTTGAAAAATAATTTGAGCGATAGTAGGTGAGGACAGATCTCCATTCGAATAGGATATTGTTGTAAACCCCAAGAAGATTACAACAATATCCTATAATATACAAATCAGCTAGAAAATATAAGGAAAAAAAGTACTGTTTGATATAAGATAATCCTAAATTATTAAATATTTTGTATAATGAAATAGGTACAGTTCAATTATTCTTTTGTCTATTTACACTAACACAGTCCAAAGCTGAATCGTGTGTATGGAACAATATCTCCCTCCAGCCATGGTACTCATAAATACTTACAATCAATAGATGCCTCGCTCTCTGCATCCCGGAAATATAAATAGAGATGTCTATGCAAATAAAACGGGGAAAATTGAGTGGCAATCAGGTGTTGAATCGGCAGAGTTTACCCTCGCATATACCATCCGCGAATATCTGGATGAAACGCGGCCGCAGACTGTACCATACAATACGTTTCCTCAGCTCAATGAATAATTTCGAGGAAAAATACCCCAGAGCGATATGAGCGCATTGTTCGGCTCAAACCGAACTTTGGTGCCATGAATTACTAACAGTAACTCGATGCAGCATTCGGGGAGAGTTAACTAATAATTTGTCGACACGTGTCAGGCCAGGTGGTCACAGACTAGCGTACATGTGCGTCGTGCATATTTGTCATACATGTGTGACGTACATGTATGGAAATGGTTATTAGCCATAGACATTCATGCAAGCTTGCGAAGATGTTAGTTCGCAAGTGCATGATGAGCAGTGATGAGGAATATAAATTCATTAAGGAGAAAAGAAATAAATCAGTTTCCAACTACGAATTTGAACAAGATGGATGAAAAAGTGTATTTTAAAATGCTCAGAATATACCCACATGAATCTCCTGGAAGAATTACACTTGGAACCTGAGGACGGATGAAGAAAGTTTTAAAACGCTTTTAGCATTAGTGACTCCTATATAATTGCAAAAGAGGAAACTATTCCGGGGGCTGCTTTATCACCACATGAGAGATTGATAGTCACACTTCGCTATTTAGCCGCTGTAAGGGGGCTGCATCTTTTTTATTTCTATTTGCAAATAAACAAGGATAACCTTTGTATAGTTCAATGAAATCTGCAATGAAGGCTTTCGAATAATGTCTCGAATCAGACATTGTGAAAATGTTTGACAAACAAGAACTACGCACATGTAGTCTGTGGCCACCTCTTAGAAACGTTCACACGAATCTTCACAAAACACATATTCGATTGAACGTCCTGAAACGATATGAATTAAGTGAAATGAGTCATGTCTATCAAGTTTATGATGAGATGAAGGGTTATATTTCGAAAAATGTTTCTCTAAATCCATCCAGTGATCTACTTATTTCTCCTGTCAAGGTATATCAAACCCACATCAAAGGACTGAACCTAAAATGTTTTGACTTGCCCTCCTGTTATTGGTTATTAGAGAGATATTCTCGTTATATGCTTCGAAGATGAAGTGCACCACAATAATTTGGTTTTGCACAAAATGTTTTAGCTACTTCAAGCATTTTTCAATTTTTCAGCCAGACAATGAAAATTCAGTAAAGCTTTTAGATATGATTCGGTTAATATAGATTCCAAAAACATTGAAATATCAAGGATGAGTAACGTGTAACGGTCGAACTGTGAGGGAAAACGGGAACATATAATCGATTGATGGAATTTCATTATATCAGTTTCCGATACACGGTTCTGTATATACTACGTATTGAAAATATTAACCAATATACAGCATGCTTTCGAAAAGAAAAACGTGATTTATTCCAAAATGAATCGACTGCTGGTTGAAGGAATTCTTGTAATTATTTTTTTAATGACGAACATTACGAATCTTATTGCTACTTGTAACTATGTATGGATGTAGGAGAGTCTTTGTAAATTTGAAATTAACCGGTAATATCAATTTGAAAATGTTAGAATCAAAATGTAAAATTTAAAATCTTTTGAGGTTACAAAGTAATACAGGAATCATTGATAATTTGAAATATTCTAGTTGAACCTACTATAATCACGTGGTTTCACCATACACCAAAACGAAATTTTACAACTTGACAACTATGACAATTCAGAAGACAAATTGCCAACTGTTTTCAATATTTTCCTGAAGAGATGCTGAGCACGTTATTGGTACATATTTTCAAGAGTTTTCAAAATCCATCTCCAAACTAGTGTAATGAAAATTATTCATATGCATGCATATGCAATTATTATCGAATTTTGCTTTGTGTGAATGAAGCGTATTATTATTATTATGACTGAATTCAATCGGTTACAGTAATGACTCTACGGTTCCGACACCTCGCAGAGTCGAGCTGGAGAAAACCAGTGACCACTCCTCATGCCATGAGGTGAATGATCACTAAGATCGAGTATCGATGCCCAAAGTAAACGCGATGATCCCAGGATGACGGCCTTACGCATTGCTCCAGCTAAAACGTGTGCCTTTTGTCGACAAGCTGGAATTTTCTGGAGGTCCGAGAGCAGCGTCTGTCCTGTACCACCGAGGGAGCCTATTATCAGGATGACCATTTCAACAGAATGGTCTAGATATAGTCTGCGGAGTTCGAAAAGAAGATATCTATATTTTGTCCGTTCTTCCTCCTCTTTCAAAACGATGTTCGGTTCGGCTGGTGCCGAGAATTCTATAACGAACATCGTTCTGATTTGATGGTCGAGGAGGACTTAGTCAGGCTTATTGGCTTGTATCTACCTGAGGGTGGGGAATGAAAAGTTCCAATAAATTCAACACCTCTCATTCTCCACAACGGACTCAATATCCCCTGGAGCATAAGGCAGCACTGGAGTTTCGTCGATACCGTACGAGTGCCTCAGATGATAATGCTTAAAGCAGGTGATGCATCAGCGTTTCCGGCGCCCTACTGCAGGCCCTGCATCCTACATCAGGGACCTCTATACCCATGACTCGGCTTCGGTTTTGCAACATATTCAAAACTCCATCCTGGCATGCCATAATGAACCCCTATATGTTTTTGATTTGAGCCTGCCTGACTTCAGGAAATGCAAAGGTCAGCTCTTTGGATGAACCCCTGTCTTCGATGTTGTTGAAGAAGACAGAATTTGGGGGTTTATCCATGTGAAGCTGCAGAGTTTCATCAACTTCTGCAGCTTTGATGCGGGCTTTCCTTCAAACGTGGTCGAGCTCAGTAACTGAATCACAAGTTCTCCGCTCGGAATCGAAAATCAAAGAGAGTCCATCGGCTGCTCGGTGTGCTGCCTTGAAGAGGAATGCTCCTACTCCTGCATCTTCATGGCACTTGATCATTCGCAGGAAGGGATCCGAACTGCTGATTACTTTGCAGGCATTATCCAGAACCATTCTGTTATGGAGATACTCCAAACTTAAGAGTCCACGGCCTCCCTGATCTCTTGAGAGAAATAACCGTGGAACGGACGATGTTGGATGAAGGCTCCTATTGAGGTGCGTCATCTTGCGAGTACTAACGTCAAGTTGGCGCAGCTCAGCTAGTGTCCACTTAAATACTCCATTGGAGTATAGTAGGATCGGAACAGCAAGCATGTTAGTAGCAGCGACTTTAATCTTTCCTGACAGTTCTGAAGACCAGATTTGGCGAAGTCGCTGCCGATACTTACTGCGTATCATTTTTATTATCGAAAGATTGAATTTAATCAATGTCATTTCCATCGGAATCGGAAGTCGGCCATTTTTACATTATGCATACGTCAGTGAATTGGAAATTTTGTCTTGAAGGCTGATACCCAACCATCAACAGACTACACTACAGAGTCAGTTGTCATATTATTATTGTGTGATCCGGGATCGTAGAGGGTTCCACTTGCGCCGTTGCCAGATATATCTCTATATGTGTTCTCGAAAATAAATTCGAAGGCAATCCATGAGTTCAATCAGATTCATCTCACCCCAAGAGAAAATTACAACTCAGTTAAATTCGATTCATATTAGGCAAGTCATAGTCCTCGATTATATTGCTGCATAAACATAAATTTTTGCATGCCATATTACATGTAATATTTCTTGAAACATACCTACATATATATGAGATTATAACATAAAATTATGATAATTCATGAGATGGTATCGCACAATCTATTACATATTATACATCATACAAGTGAGTTTTCTTGATTATTTCGGAAGAAACTGAAAGCATGTCAACATTATATGTTTGCACGCTAAATCGCAATTTTATTCTGTGAGAACGCCGATTTTCATTTGCAGCGTAATTAGAATGGTGAAAGAGCCAAAACTAGTCCTCCAATTTTTTGAATCAAATAATCGTATGTGATAGTGTTGGAAACTTCCCTATTATAGGAAAACAACGTAAAGCTGTAGGTATACAAGCATCTTCATCGCTGCGTGTCAAAAACCCTTACTTTCATCCTAAATTCACCCTAAAAGGGTCCGCTGTGTTGTACAGAATTTAATAAGCAATAATAAATATAACAGGCCGTTCTTAATAAAATAAACTCGCCTATATAGCGTTTCAGACGTGACTAGCAAGGCAAGTAATTAGTTGCAGGACGCCAGATGTCCTGAAGACTGGATAGGCGCATTCCTGTAGTCGGAGCGATAAGATCAGAAAATGACTTCGGATGAAATTCAATTCCGCTTCGTTGGAACGGTCCCCTATTATCCATTTTCTGTCAACCCCGTAAGGAGATGCAATGATAATAACGAATTGGTATCAAGAAGTGAAACGAAAGCTTCAGTTTTATATCCAGCCCGGTCTAACAGAAATCTCTTAGAAAGAGAAATTAGTCTATCCAATTAGAATATCAAACATAGTTTGAAATGAATGTCTGGTAGACTACGAGCAGAAAACAACTACTTTCCTGGTAAATACCACGCAGAACATTGAATTATATCTGCTCGTAACCCATGCAACGATTCACACTGTGAATGCAGATCCCAAATGTTTCTTTCTTCCTAAGACGTGACAAATTCACATCGGATTACGAGCAGATATAATTCAATGTTCTGCGTGGTATTTACCAGTAAAGTAGTTGTTTTCTGCTCGTAGTCTACCAGACATTCATTTCAAACTATGTTTGATATTCTAATTGGATAGACTAATTTCTCATTCTAAAATTGTTGTCCAATTTATGGCTTTTCCATTTTTCATTTATTAGCTTAGTCGAGCTATAAGCCACTTCCAAGTTCTGTGATTTGGGAGATTTAGTTCTGGAGTGTTTCTTTCTTCTGCCGCATGGTGTCGCCACTTCCAATTGTCTGTTGGAACGCGGCTCAGTGCGGTCAAATAAACGCGACGAAGGTGCATTGGGACAGGCAACGCTTCGAGTGGAGATCTTACGGTCTCTACTCGGATAACTACCCTGCACTGATGAGGGCCAATAAGCCCGAAACCGGTCTGTAGGTTGTTAGGCGTGCCTGTCCCGATGTGAATTTGTCACGTCTTAGGAAGAAAGAAACATTTGCGATCTGCATTCACAGTGTGAATCGTTGCATGGATTACGAGCAGATATAATTCAAAGTTCTGCGTGGTATTTACCAGGAAAGTAGTTGTTTTCTGCTCGTAGTCTACCAGACATTCATTTCAAACTATGTTTGATATTCTAATTGGATAGACTAATTTCTCTTTCTAAAATTGTTGTCCAATTTATGGCTTTTCCATTTTTCAGAAATCTCTTATTGACGTGAACATCGAGAGTATTATTATTTCGTTCAACTATACATGAAACCTACAGATGGTGTAAGAGGTATGCATTCTTATATGCTTTCTTATACGGTTTCTGAGGATTGGCCACATTAGTTCTTAGACAACACGGACTAGAACATATTGATTTGAATAAAAGAAAGACAGAGAGGAAAAGAAGATATGACCATCACATAGATATTTCATATTAACAGGAGATAAAGGAATATCAGCTAATACGGGAACTTGATAAACGTAAAATAACACATTTTGTATTTTGTTCCTAGTTTGGCACGAATGCCTTCTTCATATTCCGTCACAATAACTCTGTCGTTCACTAGAATGCCTAATTTTGAATAGGTCACTACACGTGGTCATTGATAGCCTATATCATTTCATACATAAATGCCGGTGTTCCACAAGGATCCGTTTTGGCACCAACTTCGTTCCTGCTACATATAAACGACCTGTTAGATGACCTGACCATAGCTTTGCGGATTATAATACACCTTATCTAGAGCCCCTGATAATCTAGGGAAGCCAGAGGTGCAAAGTGTCACTTACGTCACAATGATGAATATGGAAACAGATCTTAGTGCATGTGAGCACTCCTTTAGTATAGGTAGACAGTTGACATTGTGTCTGTCCAGTGTCATGCAATCGAATATGTGATCGATGATGAGTATGTTCAGATGTAATGTCGTTCAACGAAGCTGATAACAAATTAATGAAAGCAAGTTCAGTATCATAGTCTATTTAATAATAACTGAAAGTACATTCAGTAGGACAGACTGCAAAGATAGGTCGATACTGTTACGAAAGATTCAGATAAAATTGTGGAATGTGATTTTGACAATTTGGTGGAGTTCAATGCAAAAGAAACACAAACCTAGGTATTTCATCCGAGAAGGCGTACCCCACAATGCCTGATTTGATGATGTCAGGTATGTCAGGAATAGTCGCAGGAAAAATATATGGGATATCTCGTATGGAATGGTCATTTCTCACTCATATAATTTACTATCATCAGATATGTGAGAAATAACTATAATTTCGTGATGGTTAAACAACGAAGGACTTATTTTTGAGTATACAAACTGTTTCATTCCATTCCATTCATCAAACAGGAAATATTTCTGGATATAAAATAAATGTGGATATAGCTTATGAATCGATATTAAAAATTTCGTAATATAATTGGTGTGGAAAAATTAGACCTGATGGAAAATTATTTAAACAGCTATTGTACATCGAAATGATTTTGTAACGTTCAATACAATTTGGAATTTCCTAGTTTATTTTATGAACATAACCAAATATCTATTAGGGCTGCGATATTGATTAAAGCCTAGAGGGAACCGGATTGCGTACGGTTCTTGTGATGAATAATAATTTCGCTACAGAACTTTATAAAATTTTCAATTCCCTGATTTAAAATTTAATGTAGCACAGTCAGGTAGAAAAATAAGCTCTCGTTTAATTACGTACAGTAATTCTGTTTCCCGATCACGTCCGGGCCCTGAAGAAACCACTTTATTTTAGTTGTTATAGATAAGGGAATACAATTAGCTGACCTCGCTTGATAAAATTATACGACATATATATCGTTTCATTGTAATTATGACTATGTGCAATATTTGAAATGTTGTATGTTTTGCGAAAAAATGTTTTGAAAGAAAAATGCACATCACATGGAGATCAAAATGAGTAAGAGATTAGAGCATATCAACAGAGTAGCAAATGTAACGAGCGATATGAATTTTTGAATGAATGAATTTGGTGGGAGAGAACAGATTGATCGAAAAATGAGATTTGCTCGAAAATAATATCGTTTTCTGCATAAAAAATATTTCAGTTTTCATCTGCCATACTTCAATGCAACATAGTGCTCATTGAGACGGAAAAAAAAGTTTTACTGTTATACACGGTGTTGAAGTTTCAAAAAATATTTCCAATATAACAAAAATCCAGATACCAATTATTTTGGAAAATACAATGCTTATTTGATTATATACACTGAAAGATGTATTTCAGTATAGAGAAAAAGTCTACCAAGTTTCAAAAAAATTGGAATCAGGGGTTTCAAGATATTGGAGATGAAACAATTATTCACTTCAACACCTTGTATAAAGGATCTGAGGTTTCCAGATCTATGTTTGTTGGACTTTTTTCTCGTCCCAATAAGCACCATGCTCCATTCCAGTATAAAGCAGATAAAAAACTGAAACACCCTGTGTATAATGGATGAAGTAGTGGATAATATATTGTGTGAAAGGAATCACAATCAGTTTTGAAATGTGTGGGTTTCCCAATAATTTGAAAAAGTGCATGGAATTGTTTTCCAGTGATCCTAATATTCGTTCTCTATTCATTAATATCTCTCGATATCTCGCTCTACCTATTCGAAACTGTTTCCGAGATAACATATTATATCATCCAAATATTCGACGTCAGCATCGAAACTCGATTGAAGATGGATAGATACCGATGGATTCAAACTAAATATTCCATATAAATCAAAAACAGAGACTGCACGGATATCAATCTATATATTTATTAATTCAGATTGCATGACCGATTCATTTTATTCGAATTAAATCTCTGTTTTCAATCGGACATTCATTATTTTCGAAACACAACAATTAACTCACGAAGCATTCTACGAGTATCTTGAATAACTAATTAAACCAACAATATCAAAACCCACAAGATTCAAGAGAGGAACTCTTATATGAAAGGGGTTGTTGAAAAATTGTTGAACAGC
The DNA here is from genome assembly GCA_029955515.1 of Chrysomela aeneicollis. NCBI lineage: Eukaryota > Metazoa > Arthropoda > Insecta > Coleoptera > Chrysomelidae > Chrysomela > Chrysomela aeneicollis. Next base: position 3,106,822 of record JARUHQ010000015.1, read on the forward strand.
TATAAGGCCAAGTCATTCAAAAGTTTGGACTCACTTTACTTATGAACTTTGGAAATCTTTATTCAATAACTGGGATGGTGGTCTAGTGCGTGTATCGCTGGCTTATAGTCTAGAGGTTCCGGGTTCGAATCCCGGCGGGGCTACTAGAAATTTTATTTATTTCTGTAGCATCGTTTAGCGGAAGGAGATAGGTGACCAACCAAACATTCTTGGTACCCAGATGTCAATCCTTCGGACTCTCAACGATAACCAGTCGAGTAGTGCTTCGGAAGACACTTGAAAAGCTAAGGTCCCAGTCTTCCTTACTCATACAAGTCCTAGACTTACGAGGGTTGCTTTGCAACTAAGTTGGCGGTTGAAATAGTTATTTATGTATTAAAGGAATTATGAGGGCCTTAATTACCGATGGCAAAGTTTGCGTCCCGAGGGCCTCTGGCCCGAGGGACAGCAATTGCCAGAGGTTATTAAGGCTCTATAATTCCCGTGGTACATAGATAATTTTATTTTTGACCGATTTTCATAACAATATGTCCATATTTAGAACGCAATAAATGTTTAAATTCATAACCTTTCTGGTATATTTGAATTAGGTAGCGTTGATTGTAGCATTGTTGGTTGTTGCTAGGTTGTCGCTATGTTACATGTTTATAAGCAAACTTTCTTTATCAATCAATGTTTTTCCGTTAAAAACGTGTTTATTTTTTACCACAAATCGACGATCTTTTTCTGATATAATGGAGGATATTATAAAAAAAGCGGAAAAAGCAAGACAATCATTACTTCCATCGAAAAGTGTAGCCCTATATCAAAAAGAATACAACTTATATCTGAAGTGGCTGACACAGAGAAATGTTATGTCAAAAGATGCCAACGAAACTGTCTTTCTGGCATATTTTCAAGAACTGGTAAAGTATTTTCAGTATTTCCTGGTAGATTTGGTAATAATTGTATTTATTCGTTGCAGTCAGAAACGTTTAGCCCAAATTCGTTATGGACTAAATGGTCAATGCTCAAATCGATGGTGACCATATATGAGAAAAGAGATATCACCAAGTTCAACGAACTAGAGGCTTTTTTGAAACGGAAAAGTAAGGGGTATAAGCCGAAAAAGTCTGCTGTCTTATCTCCTAAAGATGTCATCAAATTTCTAAAGGACGCCCCTAATGAAATTCATTTATTGCATAAGGTAATTTTTTTCTCATAATTTTCTTTTTCGTTTGTTTATTTCGTTTTATTTGTTATGGGTTGTTCTAATTATGGGTTATTTTGGAGGATGCAGAACTCAGGAACTTCTAAATATGAGTATAGCAGATATAGAGGACCGGGATACTGTTATGGTAGTGAACGTACCGGAAAGTAAAACTGGTGTATCGAAGAAATTTACAGTTGTGGATGAAAAAGAGTTCTTCTCTGCTTTGCCTTTATTGAGACTTTATATGTCCTTTCGTCCTGAAGGTACAAAACGATTTTTTTTGAGCTTCCGACAAAATAAATGTACAACTCAGCCAATTGGAAAGAATATGTTTGGCAAAATTCCCAGCAAAATCGCAATGTATTTAGGATTTCCAAACCCACTAACCTATACGGGACATTGCCTTCGTCGCACTTCTGCTACTGCCCTAGCCAATGCAGGAGCAACTATGACAAACTTAAAAAGACACGGAGGTTGGAGAAGTTCCACGGTGGCAGAGGGGTATCTGGAGGACAGTATTGAATTGAGAAATAAAACGGCGCGTATGCTGTTTACTTTGCCATCAGAAGAGGCAGGCACCTCGACTGTAGTGAACACCAACAGCACCACCCATAAAAAAGAAGAAATTGTTTCCAGCGGCGGAAGTAATTTTCAGGGAACATTTGAAAATTGTACATTTATTATTTTTAATGACGTGAATAAGGAAAATATGTCTTAGTTTTCATTACATATAAACGTTTATAAGCATTTCTTGTATCATTTTCACCTGTAAAAGGTAAGAGGGAGTTTTTGAACCTTAATATCCCAAGGGAGTTATGACCCTCATTATAGATATCGTAACTATGACGATATAAGCTTATAATGTCACTGTCAGAAATAAACGCTTTTTTAATCTGAATCAAGTATAGTACATTGCATTATGGATCTATAAAAGTGTATATTACAATGACATGATGTGAAACAAAAATATATGACATATACTTAAAAAAACACTCTTGCTGTAGAGCTGGCTGTTGTTGGCCTCTGAAGTAATCCACTCTGCGAACGTTTACAAAATAGAGATCAACACCAGCTTCATAGGGAGCAAGCCCTTTTAGCTGGTTTTGGTAAGTCATTGACGGCTGTCAGAGATTTGATATGTGGTTTTATCTGTGTGTGGGTGTGTCGGCAGGGTTATAGGGGAAAATAAAAATTTGAAGAAAATAAAAACCCCTTTTCAACAAAAAATTGGAGGTTATAAGTCTTAGGGAAAACCTCACTAGGAAGTGATCTTCACAACTTCGCCGTTCGATAAAAAAAATAATTTTTGAAGAGAAGTTCATCAGGTTTCCAGCTTGACAATAAAACAGGTATCCGCATGATGTTTCCTCTGGTCTGCCTGCTCAGGAACTGCTCGCAGTGGGATAATCGATATGATTTCTGATGATCATCAACCATGAGAATATTTATTGAAAATACGTGCGTAGAGAGTAAGATTCTTGCGTTTGCCAAGCTCTATATTGTGCCTGAAAAGATTTGGAAAATCTCAAAAACGAAGAAAAATATTCTGACATTTCGAGAATATTTTTTTTCAAATTCATAATAATACGTACACAATTATTATTATTCATGTTATCAGCACAGCTATGTGAAAATGAGGTATTCTTGTTACAGGACTCACATCCAAGGTTATTTTGAATGGAATTATAAAGTATGAAAAAATATACAGAGTGGGTTTCGAGATGAGAAAGCTAGAGTTACTTCCGGTTAAACAGTGTGTGATTTTCGATTTACTTAGTTCGAACAAATAATCTTTGAATGAATAGAAAATCGTGGGGAAATAATTTGTTGACCATTCGAAATAACTGAGATATGCCATCGGAACGAATATGTGAGACATGCTGAGATACTAGATAATTTTTTTTTCAAATTCCGGATAAATAATAATAATAATGTTTATTCAGAAAAAAAAGGGAATCACATTAAATATTAAATACATAATACATAAAGAATTGTAGAATCAAATAGACACATAATTAAAAACATTGGTGAATAAACTTGAGAAAAACCTACTAAAACCAAAGTTGTGCGTAGGTTTCTAAGTCCATCGCCCTGTGTCGGTGGAATTGTTTTAAATTTGCTTATTATTAGGATTTAAAAAAACTAAATGTACAATATAAAAAAAAAGATATTAGTAGACAAGTGAGTGTTAGTGTTAGTTGGATTTGAATGTTTTATAATGAATTTGGATTAGAAATATTGATATTCTTACAATGAAGGAATGTTTTTTTTTTTCTATTTTCAAATTACTATGAGTTTATGAGCAGCTGATCTTCCTATATAGATAATATGATGCTTGAGCCTTCTTTTGAGTATATTTATTGAGTTCGAACGAGTGATAAGTTTTTTAATTTCCATGTTAAGAGAATTATATATTCTCGGGGTAAGATGAGTATAGCATCGCTGTCCTATCGATTTTTTTGATAGATTGGTTCTCACATTCTGATTTGTTTTTTGCCTGGTCGAGTAGGAATGATTTAAAAAATGTAAGGCATTTCTGTTTTTAAATAGATTCATCAATATATTTTGGAGAAATAATTGCCTCAGGTCGAAACATTGTGTTTCGGAGTACAGTTCATCTGAAGGGTAAGTATAGTCTTTCTTGAATATTATCTTCAGAAACCTCTTTTGCAAAATTTCTAGTTTTTTCAGATGGCTCTCAACTACTCCTCCCCACCCAAGGATGCCATATTGTATCCGACTTTGTATTAGAGCAAAATATAGTGTTTTCATTTGGCGAATATTCAATATATTGCTCAAAAGTTTGAACTTATATAACATGCGTCTCAATGTAGTTGTGATGGTATGTATATGTACGTCCCATCGCAGGTGACTGTCTAACGTGATGCCTAAGTATTTAATGTCTTCTGTTTTATTTATGGTTTTTATGCAGTTATTGGTTACTCTAATATTCAGTGTATAATAATCAGGAAGATTATTTTTGTACGGGGTGAATGTCATAAATTTTGTTTTTTCGTAATTCACAGTGAGATATTTGTGATCGAACCATTTCAATATAATTCCAAAGTCGGATTCTATTTTACTCTTCAGGTTTTTCCAATTGTCCCCCTCATAGAAAACTATTGTGTCATCTGCAAAACTATTTATTTCGCCCTGAGATTCCAGGGTGAGGAGATTATTCAGATAGATATTAAATAATATTGGTCCCAGTACGGTACCTTGGGGAACACCGTATGATATGACCTTTTGGGAGCTGGTACTTTGTTCGATTCGCACACATTGTTTTCTGTCGGTAAGGTAACTATTGAATAATTCGAGAGTTGTTCCTCTTATTCCTGCATCTTCTAAAGCTTCTAACAGTAAGTGATGGTTCACTCTGTATCGAAGGCCTTTGAAAGGTCTAAGAATAGGCAAATTGCTGCTTTTCCATTTTCCATTGCTTTATATAGTTTGGAGGTTAGACTGACTATCGCATCTGTTGTAGATTTGCCCTGTCGGAAGCCAAATTGCTTTTCTGAAATTAACTGATATTTTTCTATGAATTCTGTTATTCTCATCTTCAAACTTTTCTTAAATATTTTGGTGAATACTGTTATTAGTGAAATAGGCCTATAATTTTCTGTTTTCGTTTTATCTCCTTTTTTATATATTGGTTTCACAATTGTGAGTTTGAACTCTGAAGGACATATGCCCATTTCAAAAATGCTATTGATTAAACAAGAAAGTGGCTCAGATATTTCTTCTGCTATTTCTTTTAGTGTTTCGGCTCTGATTCCATCATATCCCGGCGATTTGCAATTTTTCAATGATTTGATGGTTTGTGTTATATCATTTTTGTCAGTTGGTCTTATGAAAATGGAATGTATAGATTGTTGTCTTGTAGGTTGATCGGTATCTGGTATGACGATTTTTTCCCCAAGATTTTTTCCTACATCAATGAAATAATTATTGAAGCTTTCTGATAGTTCTTGTTCGTTGTCGATCGAAACCCCCTCCTCATTTAGAATCTTTTTTATTTTATTATCTTGTTTTTCGGTACCTGATATAAGTCTAACCGTGTCCCAGAGTATTTTCGAATTATTTTCCCCTGTTCGATTTTCTTCGCATAGAAATCCTTCTTTGTTTGTTGGATTAATTTTTTAAGAAGACTTCTGTGCATTATGTATTCATTTCTATAATTTTCCGGATCTTGTTGAAACTTTTCGAAGAGTTCATTTTTTTTTATTTATTGATTTCACTAGTCCAGTAGTGATCCAGGGTTTTCGTTTTATGAGATTTCTTTCCTGTTTAATTATTTTTGTATTTCTTTCTATGGTTTCAGTTATTGTTTGTATGAATTTTGTTGTTGACTTTTGTATTTCTCCAGTTGTTATAATATTACTCCAATCTATGTATTTCAAGTCCCCTTTCAATTTTGAATAGTCAATATATTTTTTATAAATGTTACAGTTGTTGTCTTTTTCTTTTATGTCAAATGGTACTTCGAGTATAGTTGTATAATGGTCGGTGATACATGTCCTGATTATTATCGGAGTACTATTTTTTAGTATAAATTCTGATTCGGATTTTAGAAATATATGGTCTAGACAGCTTCCAATCTGTCCTTGAACGCGCGTGTTTTTGTTTATCATTGACAAAAAATTGTGTTCTCCTAGTAGGTTTAAGTAATTGTGTACAAGTCATCGTCAGTGTTCAAAATGTTTATATTCATGTCTCCAGCTAGTATACGATAGTTCACTTTGATAGATCTTGTTTGTTCCAGATATGACTTTAGACAATCAACATATATTTCCGGGTCTGTCGCTGGTGGTCTATATATCGCTGTGAGTGATACATTCTCAGTTTCATTTATTTTGATTTCCAACTCAAGGAATTTGTGGATACCTACATGAATTGTACGCGATACATACTCAATACCCTGCTTGGTGAATATAATCACACCATCATTTTTGTTTATTTTGCTTTCATTGTATATGATGTTGTAACCCTTCATGTTAAAAAAATTTAGTTCCTCTATTGTGAACGTCTCCGTGAAAATTAAACAGTCTAGAGCTGTACTCATCTGACCAAGAAATATACTCATCTCATCGATATTTTTACTTGAACTTCTTATATTCTGTTGTAGTATTTGGAATCCATTTTTTTTATTCTTCAGATTGAACATACTGTTGTACTTATTTACATCATGGCATTCAATTGTGTTTATGGAAGTGAAGTTCACATCTCTAATGTAAGGATCCATGATAAATAGGAATCAGCAAATACATACGCAAGAGTATAATGAATGTTAGAGAGTGTAAAATGTTAAAAGTATGTTGAAATTGTAATGTTAAATAGGAACAAAATTTAAAATTCTATATGGTATCAAGTGTTTATACAGTGTGAGATACCATAAGGATGAATTTGAAATAAACTAAACCAAAATTCAGACTTAGATGTACATATAAAAAGATTATTCGGTTTAGTTTAGTTTATTTCTTACTGCGTGCAGTCCTGTAATACGTTTTACTTCTTCTGGTCCCAGTTTTTCTTCGCACTTCCTTTTCTGTCGTGATGCTGATGGTATCTCGGTTCCTTCTATTCCTGTTTCCTCTCCTGGGTTGATGTTGTCTACCGTAGGTATCTCAATAGTAGCTTCAAATGGGTTTGGTGTTTTAATTAGATCTTCATAGCTGTACCTTTTGTCGCCAACAATCAGACAATTTTTTTCGATTTTTGCCTTGAGTTTATGTTCTCTGGCTGTTTTGAGATTATGTTGCAATACTTTCCTCTGTTTATAATCTGATGTTGTATAATCGTGTGATATAAACAATTTGGTACCTTTAAGTTTTTTGGCGTTTGCTAATATCTCTGCTTTTAAGTAGTAATTTTGACATTCAATTGCTAGGGGTCTTGTCTTATTGTTGTTTTTAGTGCCAATTCTGTGGATATCTCTGAAATCATCAAAACGAGAGCTCAGTTCTAGATTATTTTTCAGTATATCCAAGAAGTTTTGAACGTCCTCTTTCAGGTCTTCATTTTCTTCCAATCCATATAGAATAATGGTTTAATTTTTTGTAGCTCGTTCCACAATTGTTAATCGGTTTTTCAGTTCCTTGTTTTCCTCTTTCAATTTATTGTTCTCTTCTTCTAGTGCTGATAGGTTTCCTCTGATGTCTTCTTTCAGTTTTTCAATTTCATTTTCGAATGTTTCTCTCAATTCTTTGTTTTGTTTGTTTATTTCTTCTGTTTGCTTTCGTATAAGTTCATTTGTTTCCTGGACAGTTTTGAGCAGATGTTGAATCACTCCATTATTCAAATTGGTATCCTCAATGTCTCCTAGCATTCTGCGTGGGCCTTCTTGTTTATATAAATAATAATAATAATAATAATAATAATAATAATAATAATTTATTCACTAATAATTGTACAGTGAGATGAAAAGAATGGCAGAATGGCGAATAAACACAATCCACAAAGGGATGAATCCCTGTGCGTGGATGAGGTAGGTATTCTGTGTATAAAACATTATAAGTGCATAAATATAAATAAATTCCATACATATATAAAAATATTATAAAAAACTAATGAATAATAAATTAATACTAAATTATAAAAATATTAAGTATAAGAATAATGCATTCAAGAACTGACACATTATATATCCTGAAAGTAGTGGGTATTTTTCCTATCAATTAGTTGATGTACTTTTATTCTAGGTAATCTCTGGATCCATACTTTGACTTTTTTTTTGAATAGTCCAACTGAGTTTATCTGTCTCAACTCACTGGGAATCTCAGAATATACTACCGGACTGAGATAAGTATAACATCTTTGAGCGATAGTTTTTTCGATTTTTGGAATTGCCGTTGTTTTCGCTTTGTGCCGTGTATCATATTTGTGTTCAATTTTTCTCATAGTGTCTTTCTCTCTGAAGTGCTTTATCAAAATTTTTTGAAAAAATATTTGCCTTGCATCTAATACCTTACTCTCTTCGTATAATGCTGCGCTAGGATATGTTAGTCCTTTGTTGTGAATTACTTTCAATATCCATTTCTGAGTATTCTCAAGTTTTTTAATATGGTTGTTAGTAACTCCTCCCCATGCTAGAATCCCATACGAAATATGTGGTTGGACTAATGCATTATAAAGAGTCTTCAGATCCTTGATGTCGAGAATGTTTCGAAGGAATTTGAAGGTGCCTATAAGAGATCTTAATTTTCTCACGACATCATCAACGTGGTAGTTCCATCTCAAGTTTGAATCGATTATTATTCCAAGATATTTGATTTGATTTTTTGAAGTTATGTTCAAGAAGTGGTTAAATTGATTCATTTCTAGTACTTCAAAGTTAGGTAGCGTATTTGAGGAGCATGAAAAGGGTACGTAAAATGTTTTTTCCACATTCATAGTCAGTGTTCTACTATTCAGCCATCTAGTTATGTTTGGGAAGTCATCTTCAACAATCTCTTTTAGTTGGGACCAGGTATCCGCATGATAAACAATTGCTGTATCGTCAGCAAAGCTTACTATATCACCAGGTCCACTAAGTTCGAACAGACCATTCAAGTATATATTGAAGAGAATGGGGCCAAGTACCGTTCCCTGGGAACTCTGAAGGCCATAGATCTATTAGAACTCACTTCATCTCCTATACTCACCCTATATTGCCTCTCTTTCAGATAACTTGTCATCAGGTCGAGAGCAATACCTCTGAATCCGATTTTTTCCAGAGTAGTCAGTAATTTTTTGTGACACACAGTATCGAAAGCTTTGGCCAAGTCAACGAATACACATAGTGATGGTTTGCTTTTGTCGATGAGTTCGTAAATTCTTGAAATCACATACGTCATCGCATCTTCCGTTGACTTGGCCTGCCTGAAGCCAAACTGATTATCTGATAATATTTTATGTTTGTCGAGATAGCTGGAGATTCTTGTTTTCAGTATCTTTTCGAATATTTTGGCCAGGTTGCTTATCAGGCATATTGGTCTGTAATTAGTGATAGTTTCCCTGTTTCCGGACTTGTAAATTGGTTTTATGACTGCCTCCTTGAATGCTGTAGGAAATTCTCCTGACCTGATGGCTTTATTTATAAGATAGGTTAGTGGCTGTCGGATATATGCACTCGCTTTCTTCAATATTTCTGATGTCAACCCATCTGGCCCAGGAGCTTTTTTCGGTTTTAGGCTGTTTATGATTTCATCAACCTGTATCCGAAATGAATATTGAATTCCTCAAATATGCTTGGTGAATTTCATAATTTGCATCTGATGGATAACATTTTTCAGCTAAGTTCTCACCAATTGTGCTATAATGTTCTATAAAGTTTTCGGCGATTTCAATTTTGTTCTTGATTATATTTCCATTGGATGTTTTTATTTGTTTGATGTTCTCATTCTTCGAATCATTTTTATTTCTCATTTCTTTGATACATTTCCATAATTTGTTAGGACAGTTTCTATTTAGTTCAAGTTGATGTTTATAATAATCAGCTTTCGTTTTCAGGATGATCTCTTCCAGTTTATTCTTGTAAGTTTTGAATTCTCTCCTGAAAGCCTCATTTTCTGGATTATTCTGCATTTTTTTGTACATTTCTGATTTTTTGTTCACTGATTTGATTAGCCCGTTTGTAATCCACTCGTTTCTTTTAATTTCGTTTCTATTTTTTCTCTTCTTGAACGTTGATTCTGTAATTTTATTCTTCAGAATATCAACAAATTTATCGGTCGCCTTGTCTAATTCCAATGTATTATATACTTCACACCAAGTTTCATTTTTCAACGATTGTTCTAGTTTATATTGATTTACTATAATCTTGTAATTCGGGTTATCTATGTTTCTCGTTCTTTCTTTTCCATCAGGTGGGTAGTTGATTTGTAAAATTAGTGGGTAATGATCTGTCACATTAAGCTGTAGGACTATTGGCAGGAATGATTCAAGAGATTTCTTACTATTTATGAACACATGATCGATACACGATTTACTGCTCTTATATATTCTAGTATATTCGTTGATGGCAGATATATAGTCTATTTCGCTCATCATATTCAGGTATTGTTCAGATACGTCGTTACTGTCTATCAAGTCAATATTAATATCTCCTATCAAAATTCTCACATCTGATTGTTCTTTTTTGTTTGTGTTCAAATATTCATGTAGATTATTGATGAAGGTTATTGGTGATGTCGATGGTGGTCTATATAAGCAGTCTACTGTGATGGTTTCATTCTCGTAGATGATTACAAAGTGTATCATAGAAATATTGTCTAATTTGATTATCTGGTAGTTGTAGACGAGTTCACTTTTTATATAGACGACCACTCCATCATTCTGGTTTATGTCACCATTATTGTATATTAGATCATATTTTGGGAAACTTAGTATATCTAAATTAACGACTTTCCAAGTTTCTGTGAAAACTATCAACTCGAAATCATCCATGAATTCTCTGAGTATTATTCGCATTTCATCTATATTTTTTGTGATGCTTCTGACATTATTGTGGAAAATTCTGAACTTCCTGTGAGTATGGGACAGTAGCAGTTTGCTATCTTTTATGTTTTTAGCAATATTTGTTTCTATTGAATTTGGTCTGAATTGTTCTATGTATGGATCCATGTTCCAATTATACAATGAAATATAAAGGTGCTATAATGATCAATCAATAATATGGTGATACAATCAGTGATTATTTAATAATTGACTAGCCGGTAAAAAGCTATAAGTGGTAATAATAATAATATAATAAAAACAATAGGTGAACGAAAATTAAGAAAATTATTATGTTGTTCACAGATTTTATAACTTATTTGTTTGCCTTGTCAGCCTCTTCGATGGAATATCGTCGAATTGTTGAGGTCTTTTTGCTGAAGATTGTGTTGTCGGTGGTTGACTGGAAACTGGAGTAAGATCTCTATTATCCGAGTTCGGTTTCGATTTCGTTGTTTTGTTATTTTTACTTCCGGTTGATGTTTGCGCTAAATCTTCCGTTGTGTATGTGACACCATTTACAATTAGGTGATTATTTTTTATTTTTGCATCAAGGTTTTTCAATTTTGCTTCCTTTAGATGAGGGTACAGGACTTTACGGGCCTCGTAATCTTCTTTGATATAGTCTCTGGATACAAATATTCCACTACCTTTCAAAATTGAACTTTTTTCGAGAATCGCTCCAATTAATTTATAATGAAGGAATTCCACCACTATTGGTCTAGGCTTTGCTTGATCACCACTAAATTTTCCGATCCTGTACCAATCTCTAAAATCATGAAACCTACATTCAGTTCCACATCTATTTTCAATGAGATTTATGAACTGTTCAATATCTTTCAACTCATTCTCTTCTTCTCTCAAACCATATACTATCAGGTTAAACTTTTTCTGTTTTCTCTCATTCATGAGAGTTCGCTCCTTCAGTAAACTTATGTGTTCTTTCAATTCAGTATTCTCTCTTCTCAGTTGTTCTATTTCTTTGTTGTTTTCGTTCTTAATATTCAAGATTTCGTGTTTTATTTCTTCATTTTGCTTCTGTATTTCCTGGTTGCTCGATAGTACAGATTTGAGTAGAATGAATATTTTTTTATTGGATATATTCTCTTCATCTACATGATCAGCACCCTCCGAATCCATCGGGTGTATCATATCTTTGTTTACAAATATCCGAAATCAGCGGAATCGGCCCGTAATACGGTTTGTGAATACCTTTCGATAGTACGGTGAAAAAGCAACCACATAAAATCTATAGGATACTCACAGTTCGTTATCAAGCTATGGTAAAACAGAAATTTATCATCTGTTTTTTCCACTTTGCAACATGGTTTTTTCACTCAACTTTTAGAGATTATAATTGTTTGATTGTCTATTCACACAATTATTAGGACATAAATATTCTTAAACACTTTTAACTACAATCACGAGACGGTTTTCTTAGGAGCTCAAAATGGACGTACAACTCATTTTAGTTCTATATATACTATATATAAATAGATAGGTAAATTGAAATATGTGCGCTTTTTCATATGAACATTATAGGTAATTAGTGCATAATAATTGAATCGAGCTTAATATGCTTTGACAGTTCGAAAAGGGCGCAGTATGACGTTATTCAATTTGTGAGAATCCACTTTATATATGCATTATCAGCTACATCAAATATCACACTACTATTGAATAATAAATTGCTTTTCACTTTATGCTACATTCCTGAGTGCTATTAATGACATTATCAAAGAAAATGATTTGGTGGAAGCTCCAGAGCGAACCACCAAAAAGGTCAATAAAAAAAGCATTTATTTTCTGATATCAGGAAGTTACAGGCCGCGGCCAGTGGTCGACGTGAAAAGCAATATTATTATCTCGAGGGTGACTGAATATCACCTTAGAGCTTCAGAAATATAATAAGAGCTAGTAGAGAAATTGATGCTAAACTCCATTTGTGGATAAGGAAACTGTGATGATTCGGCATTGGCGATATATTCACAGTTCATTTCTTATGTTTTTCCGAAGACTTATTTATGAATGATGTGGTTGATAACCATCTATTTTGAGATAAGAAGAACACTCACAGATAAAAGTGTTGGATTCAGTAATTCTGAAAGAGAAATATATTGTACGAATATAATATCATCTTCTTCACAACTAAATGAGAAGAAGGATACTGAGACCTAATGCTGAGAGAAATTTGAAATAACAACTTGCTGCTCGATGTCACGTGATCTTATCTACAGATGTTCGAATAAATCGAACCTATTCAAAATGAATCATGCATATATATGTGCAATTTGATACTGTAGTGGTGTACCATAAATCCTGATGTGACTTTTTTTATACACTGAACAAGAACCGCGAATACTTTCCTGGTGAGGAGGAACCTCGTCATGTCGAGTGTATTCAGGCTGATATTTACTGATTCATTTGTCACTACAGAGTTCATTGTGACATGAACATTGAAATCGAAAATTGATACACGTTCTAAAATTTTATAACAGATTTCGAAAGCTTGTTGATTGGAAACAGATTTTCACAAAAATATAATTTCACATAATCATATTAAACTCACGACATGTTTCGCCAACACAGTAGCTTCTTCACTAATGTACAAATTATGTTTGCGGAAATCTAATCGTTTTGTTTGTGAAATTTAAGAAGAGCCAATTATCCCAAAATAAAATGATATAAAAGGTGTTTTATTTGATGTCACTTCTGGTTGAACATAAATGATAGATGGAAAAACTATCGTTGATATTTTTCACTCATCAGTCATGTCATCATCATCAGATTGGTTGAAGTAGGTCCAACACACTCACAAGATGAAAATATAAAAATAATATTTTCATGTGATCGTACTCAGATTCGATTCTAGAATAGAGAAAGAGGAAAATATGCTGGACGTTCCATTTGCAATCCCCAAGTTAGGGTAATTCCTGTTGAAACTGCAGGTGATGACAGATCAGGAAATATTGTCTAACATTTCCAATTCTGGAAACCGTCACCTCTATCAAGTTTGAATTTTATGCCCTCAGAACTCTGGAAGCCATATAGCTAATACATTGACACCAGGTATAATCATTTCGAGAGGGGCATGACCAATGATATATTACATCTAATACATACAGTAAATCTCTAAGGGCAGCAACACTGACTGCGATGTTTCTCATGTTGTGTCCGTAGGATCCGAAATAATGGAAGCACCCTTTCTTAATATGTTTAAGTCACACAGTATTTTCTCCTAGAAAATCCCTTAGCATTAGTCGAAAATTTATAGCTGGCAAAAGATCCCGGGATCAGGAAATCACTGTGCCTATACCTTAAGTAAGAATGCAGATGTTTTTCTCGATTTTATTCTCTCATGACTTGTTGCATCACCTTAATAATTCTTAACCAGTTTATGGATGATGTTAATTCATACGCAGGGTGATATGGTTAGTGAATAATACAAACATTGCGAAAACTCCGAATAAATGTTATTGAAAATTAAGTTTTTTATCATTGGATTGCACGAGAAGAAAACCAATGATGTTCATGCAGGAACATCTTGCAAGCCAGTGGAAAGATATTGAGGACGGAAATTTTCTTGAATGTTTGAGGGTGAAGTATCAAGAAAAATCTCTCTAGGAAGTAAATTTCACACACAATTCAGCAGGTCTCGAACAATTAAAATAAAAAGGTGTCCAGCATGAGTCCGTCTGGTCTGCCTGTACGGAATCGCTTTTTGTGGATAGTTATTTCTGATTAACATGAAGATATCTATAGAAAAAGGTAGATCGCCCACTTTCCTGTCATGTTTTAGAGAGGTCAATGAGTTCGTTAGTGAAGGAATATGTGCTTTGTTGGTTATGAGAATCTGTTGAGGTGTGAAGTAGCCCTAGGCACAGAATATAAAACAGAGTTTTTTGGAAGCAGTTTCATCCATGAACCTCACATGATCATCCCATGATGAGGTATTTTTGATGTTAATACCGAACATGGATATTGAGGATTTCATAAGAACAGTCGCGCTCTATCATCATACTAACAAGGCTTCATAAAGTCCGCATTCTTGAAGAAAAAGCAGGCTTTAGTTTTCGTTGCATTGAACTCCACCGGATTATCAGATCCTAATTCGAAAGTTCAGCTGAATATTCATCAACGGTATCGACCTGTCTCCGCATTGCACCTCTGACTTCCCTATAGATAACACAGGAGCTTTGGATGAGAAAACGGTTTTGAGTGAACAAAAGGTCAAATCGTTGATGTATAGCAGTTGCTGTCAAAACAGATCCTTGAGTAATACCAGCACAGATGATAATTCCATCAAATTATATTATTGAAATCGTTAATAGGTACCTTTAATGATCACTATATCAATATTGGCAATACTGTCAACTTCAATTGTCCATGCCAATTTCAATTGCAATTTCAACATGTTGTCCAAAATTTTTTCCAACTTATTGGATTTAAAGTTTGAAAGGGGTATTGTCCCTTATAAACTTCCTTTACATGGTTCAATTTGAATTTTAATCATGTTTATTCTTCTTTTATAAGTTTATCAATAATGGTATGTATTATTGAAATTTCGTCCTAATCACCATATTATATAACACCTTTCTAGGATTTTTATAGTCTGATGATGGCTATGTTAGCCGAAACCGGTTACTAATTTCTTTGGTTTTTTAAAATACATATATTACGTAGTCCATATTGAAAAGTGGTATCACATAAAATTATAACATGGGAGATAAATTCATGATGTGATATTTCGTACGCACAATATGTATCAAAACATGTAGCATTTCCTATGGCATTACATTACCAACGATAATGATTTCACTTCATACATTTTTTTCAGTGCATGAAATATTTTCCCCAGCTTGTGGGAAAATGAAAATTGAATAATGATGTGGTTAGCAGTTTTGACAGGTGCAATTTGAAGATTTATCTTTCCACCACACCTCCATTCCGAATTTCAGACGGATAAGGAGATGAGATTCGTTCAAACATTGTCGCTAACTGTTTATTTATCTCTGAACACCACCGACTAGAAGTTTGCACCGGTTCGTCTACAGCCCTTAATCCTCAGGAGATGCTGAGGCTCTGATGAACAGTGCATCGCCAACTTAACACGGTAGACCACAAACGGGGAGATTTATATCTGGGAAGGCGGCGGAAACTCTGAGCACGCTAGACAAATGACTGATAATAAAAAGGAGATTCGGTACCTACCGCTAATCAAAACATGAAGCGCGTCTACTTCGACTTTGGTAATTAGCTCGTTTTCCAGCATCGCTGCTTATTTCTCCATTCAAAGTTCATGCGGGTTCATTATTTCCTGACGAGCTAACTGAAAGGGATATTATCGAACCATCCGATATCACTTGGCTAGAGGTTTGCAACCGATCTAAGGAAGCTTCACTTCAATTATTGGAGTTGGAACTTCATGCTGTGCACGTAAGACACATATGGCAGACGTCCAACAAAAAATACGGGGAGATGAGTCCCTGGCTATACAGTGGCATTGAATATATTCATCTGAAGTGTTTGATTGAGTTTGGCATGAAGGCCTTTTTGGAAATCTTTCTTCATATATAATAATAATAATAATAATAATAATAAATCGTCTTTATTTATAGAAATATAACTTACAATAAATGAATTCTGACAAGTTATCACTATGGGGCGAGATTTAGCTGAAGCTACTCTTACATCTAACCCCATAATGACCATCCTATAAATGAAAAATAGCACATTTCGCGAATAAATGCAATCAATATATCAAAAAGAACAAAAACAGACATGTAATAGGAATCTTAAATCTCAACGCTCTGATAAGAGTTTTTTTTTCAGACGAAATTTAAAAGTGGCTTTATTGAGGTGTCTCATGTCCTCACGTAATGAATTGGAGACTTTTATGGCATTGTATGTGAACCCTTTCTGAAAGAGACTTGTCGAATGATGCGGTATGGCAATCGTATTCTTATTCCTGATATTGACAGAGTGTGCATGTGACCGGGGTACAAGCTTACTTTTAATATCTTCAGGACCCGTTGATATTATTCTATGTGTGTAAGTTGCCAAATGCAACTTCCAGCGACTCTCCATGTTCAACCAATTGAGTTCAATCAGTTTTTGACTCACATGATCATATTTTCTAAGCCCAAAGATAAAGCGTATACACTAATTTTGAACTTTTTGTATTTTATTCTTGTATGTCGAATCTAGGAAAGGTCCATAAAGAAAATCGCAGTATGTGAATTGAGATAATACCAGGCTCTCTGACAGCTGTTTCCGTAATTTAAAGTTGAGTATCTCCCTATTGGAAAATAAAATCTTCAAAGTTGTATAAGTTCTTTTCAGCAAATTATTTATATGGGATTTAAAGCTGAGAGTATCATCTAATATCAAACCAAGATTCTTTGCTGAATGCACAATGTTCAGGTGATTCCCATCAATGATAACTGATAAGTTTGAATTAATATATTCGTAATGATTGCGAGGAGAGAAAATAAGAACCTTAGATTTATTTGAGTTCAGTTTTAGATTGTGCGACAAACTTTTAGAGAAAATTATATCAAGGTCGTGATTGAGCTTAAGTTGTGTTTGTTGTAAATTGTCGAAAGGAAATTTGATATAGATTTGTGTATCATCAGCATATGCACATACATTACAATTACTTATAGATTTCAAAATATCAGAAGTATAAATTACAAACAATAATGGACCGAGAATGCTACCTTGTGGTACCCCTGTGGTGATATTGACATATCCAGAGTGTTTACCGTTCGACAAGATTTTTTGTTTTCTATCACTGAAATATGAAGTCAATAAAGATCATGCGTCCTGAGAAAAACCATAGCAAACCAACTTGGCGAAAAGAAGTTTATGATTTATGGTGTCAAACGCTCTAGAAAAATCTAGAAGCACAAGCACCGAACTATATTTTTTATCTAGACCCGAGATGATATCATCCAATACTCTAACAAGTGAATCCGAAGTACTAAGAATCTTTTGAAATCCTGTTTGACATGAAGGAATAATATTCATAGCAACAACATACTCTGTGATTTGGACAGCCATTAGTTTCTCCAAAATCTTTGAAAGACATGGTAGAATACTTATAATTCTCAAATCTGAATATGAAGATGGTTTGGATATTTTTGGCAAAGGTCGTCCGAGAGAGATTTTCCACAACGAAGGCACAGTTTTAGTTTCAATGGAATAGTTGATTAGATGTGTAATGAAGAGGTCAATGAAAGGACTGCAATATGAAATCATGTTGACAGGGACGCGCCGTCCATATGGGCAAAGTCGTGCGGCGCACGACGGCGCCAAGACCAAAAAGGCGCCTACGGTCGTTTTGAATTTTCATCACAAATCAACATACAAAAATTATCAAACCGGTGGTGAAAATGTACTATCCACCAATACAGTTCGCCGATCGGCGACCGGTTGATTTTTCATTATTGTCGCAATAAGCGTCTAAGACGTATAGAGTGCCTTATTTGCTATTATGTATCTGAGGCAACTGTGAAAAATAATTACAAATAGGGTGAGTTAATGATTAAGTAAGTGAGATTTCAGTTGGGCGAAATTTACGATGCTCTTTATGAAATTTTTTCCGGAAATGATTTCGACAATGCTACAAAACATCTAGCTACTTCCTTAGGTAAAAAAATTCAAAACTATGAGTTTGAGTGTATGGTAGTCTTGTAGCACAATATTCTAAATAAAGTGGATATTGTTACTAAGATTCTGCAATCAAAAACATTCAATATTTCCCAGGCTTGCGAAGGTTTGAATAACCTTAATGAATTTCTCAAACAATATCGATCTGACAAAGGCTTTATTGACTTATTAGTAATTAGTAGATGCCAAAAATAGCTTCTCGCTTAGAAGTTGATGCAAAGCAAAATTTATATCTACAGAAGTGTTAAGGCAACGAAAGGTTGAAAAACTTTCAAACTATTATCGTGTAATTCCGATGTTTTTAATTTTTTGTGGAATGTTGAGGATTTCGGCAAATATTCCGATCGAGATCAATTCGATTTTTGTAAGAAACTGGAGGAGACCTTAACCGACAAAGATCAAAACGAGAAAGATATAGATGGAACAGATATTTTACACGAATTACAATTTATGCAAAATGGCGACAAAAACGCGATGTCTGTAACAAATAACCTAACCCACTCATTTCCAAACATTACGATTGCATTGCGCATATTATTAACCATATTCCAGTTTCTGTAGCTACAGCCGAGAAGTCATTCTCTAAATTGAAGTTGATAAAAAATTATTTAAGATCTAGAATGTGCCAAGAACGGTTAAAAAATCTTGCAATTATTTCAATAGAGTCTGACTTTTTAAAGCAACTCGAAATGGAAAGTATTATTGATGAATTTGCAAAAAGTAAAGCTATAAAAGTCCAATAACTGAAAAATCTCTCCATCATTATCTGTTCCAAAACAAAATTGCTATTCTATTTTTGTTTTGTTAAATACTGTTGTTTTATATTCTATTGATATTTCTCGTGTATTTTTTTGTCACAAATAAATGTAGAGATTTGACTGAAAAGTATAGTTTTATTGAAAAAATTCAACGATCAACTAGGAGAGAGCAGGGGTGGTAATTTTACCTCAATATTATGACGTTGGTTATTAGAGGCGCTTATCATTATTTCGCACGAAGGCGCCGAAAATATTTGGCGCGTCCCTACATGTTGATAGATATATCATCGATACCGTACGCCGTAGATTTAATATCGATAAGTAAATTATGGATTTGTTGGACAGTTGCCATGTTGAAATCGAAGTTTCCATTACCCTGAACGATAGTATTATTTTCATAAAAATTAATAGCATCTTCACATATTTCGTTAGATGTTCCAGACCAAATCTGGGAAAAAAAATCATTAATATCATTTGGATCGCAAAGATCATCAGGAATTGAGTTGTTTTTATTTGAAACTACTTTGAAATTTCTCAACGTTTTCCAAACACGTTTACTGTCATTATTTCTACAAAACATATCAATATGGTTTACCGTCACAACTGTATCGTTTATTGAAGAGTTTTCACTTATAATACCACTATAGGGCTTCAATTATTACTGGACATTTTTTCGTCAACACGAATTTTCTACAAAATATTCGTGTTGAAGAAAAAATTCACAGCTTTTGATGAAAGCTATTAGGGTGGTATTCGTTAAGAAAAATTCACACCGAAATATTATTGAAGTCACAGCGTTGAAGAGATAGGGAAGGTTTGATCCACGCTCCTCATTGGTCTAGACGCCAGGCCAGCATACATAATGTTAATATTGTGAATGAAAGTGGTTAGTTGACCGGACGGCTGTGTATGAACAGTAAAATAAAATTCGAAGTTGTCGAGATTGACTGTTTGTCTACTTTCTATTATATTTACCATGAGTTCCGTTAATGAGATGTACAATTTCAATAACTGCTGAACACGAATTTGATTCTCATTAACACCTGGCAAATTCTATAGTCAGCCGTTACCGGTCGAAATATTTGAAAGAACTTATATTTTGTCACAGGGTGCATTTTTTTTTTGCAACCCCAAATTAATTTGCCTATACAAGGTATTCACCACTAGCTGCCCCAGAATCACTATATTTTATCAAGGAACATATATATGTAAGAGTCTCTATGTTTTCCTGCACTAAATGTTCTATCTCACCTGTTTCTGTCAAATTCAAATTTCTAGGCATGTTCAAACCCTGTAACTTCGCAGGGAGAATTTCAGGACATATCCATTTTTCTTTGATGAGAGTATAACAATATATTATATTTCAGATAAATTCTAATTAATTACTAGGAACTCTCCATTTATTCCATGAAAATAAATTATTTCACAAAAAGCACAAGACATTTGAATTCAAACAACATTTTGTGAACAGAAATTACTGAAAAGCGAAATTTTATCATCTATCGAGGAATGTTAAATCTGACCACATGATTAACATAAAGTTACAAGGAATAACGAGATTCACAGGTTTACTCCACCAAGAAAATATTTAAGGAATGTTGTCAAAGGGCATACATTGGGGCACGAGCCAGGTTTCGATGAATTTCCACATCACCAGCTTACTACAAAAAAAAACATATATCGTTGGGGGATTGATTATTTTTTGCAAAATTCAAATGGAAATGGTCTTTTTTCGTGTTTCATATTCACGAATATAACAATTCCGTGAAGCAGTTGATTTATTTCAACAAACATAAACACACATTTCAAAAATAAAAAGACAAGCGATAGTCATGACATTGAACATGTCACATCAAGATTTTCTAATAAAAATGTTTGTAATACCTACATATTAGAATTATTCTTCGCACCTACTCGCTGTTACTTCAAAAGCAAATGCCGTACTGAGCCTTGATTAGACGTGAGCATGACAAACCTAAAACCCAAACTGATTCCCCAGAACTTATCATCGATTAATAAATAAAAATTTTAATGAGTCGATTCCGAAGAAAATTCTTTGCGATGATATTTTTGAGATAAGTGTTTGTCCAGAGATATCCAAAAAATTAGTTTTTTTCAGAGTGTTTCACCAATTTTCATTTGAAGGGCATCAATGTTCTTACGCTGATAGTGTATTCTTAACATTTGAGTTTTTTGTAAATTCAATAATAAATTTCTACAGATGAAGAAGGTAAAGACATTTTGATTTTTCCAATGCATCCTTGGCAGGTATCACCAACGAAGAGTCATCTGCATATGCAGTATAACTTCTACCACCAATAATAACATCAAATTCGTTAACAAATAAAATGAAGAGAATTGGGCCCAGGATAGATCCCTGAAGGACACCCATTTCAACTACCCTATATAACAGTAACACAATTCGTTCTTTGTTCTCCACGAGAGATGAAATTCAATTTAGGGGGATACGTCTTATTGCAAAATCATCAAATATATCCACCAATTTCTTATGGTATGAGAGAAAATAGTCTATATCCAATTGAAATATCAAACATTGTTTGAAATTCAATGTGTGGTAGACTACCAGCAGAAAACGTCTACTTTCTTGGCGAATACCACGCAAAACATTGAAATACATCCGCTAGTAGTCCATGCAACGATTCACACTGTGAATGCAGATCGCAAATATTTCGTTCCTGCTAAGACGTGACAACTTTAGATCGAGACAGGCACACTTAACAACCTACAGACCGGTTTCGAGCTTATTGGCCCTCATCAGTGCTTCCAATGCATCTTCGTCGCGATAGTTGGAATTAGCGACACCATGCGGCAGAAGAAAGAAACATTCCAGAAACAAATGTCCCAACTCACAGAACTTGGAAGTGGCTGATAGCTCGACTAAGCTAATAAATGAAAAGTGGAAAAGCCATGAATTGGACACAAATTTTGAAAGAGAAAATAGTCTATCCAATTAAAATATCAATGATAGTTTGAAATTAAATGTCTGGTAGACTACGACTCTAATTTCACACAGTCGAATGCTCTACTTGCAAAATATTGCAGCAGAGAGAAATCTACCCAAAAATTGATACTATTGCTAGACTACATGGTATAGTCACAGGGCGATCATTTTCTATGTCATTTTTCTTGAAGACCGGAAATACCTTGCCAATTTTGATATTTTGGGAAAATACACCGAATTCCAAAGACATATACACGCAAGTATTCCCAAGGGCTTCATGATCAACCTCAACGCTCTCTTCAACACAAACCCTGGAACTCCATACAAACCTGCGGATTTTCTATTTTCAACAAATTATGTACAATTCATCCCCAAAAAATCACTCGAAGAATATTAACAATTGAACAGTTTCTAAGATATAGAAAATTGATCATCAGAAATATTATTATGTGACGATTTCACTGGTGCATCATTGAAAAAATCATTAAATTCCGCTGCGGTCCTTATTTTGTCACATTTCATTGAACTTCAATCCGAAATATTCTGAAGCGAATAAACAAAGCAAACAAACGACAAGTTTGTTTCAAAAAACATATTGTTACGAACTGCTAGCATTTCCGAGAAGGCCGGAAATCATCATCTCGACACGTGACTCACTGCGAAGACATCGGTCGCAGACGCACCGCTATAATTAGCGGATGATTCATTGCCGTCGAATATGAAGAATACCAGTTTATTTCTGTTATTTTTGGACAATGATGTTTGTACCTATATAAGAACCGCGGTTTCGCAGACAAGTCAGATTAAAGTAGTACAGTGAACAGTGAGATTTATAAAGCGAATATCGTTGTGATTTAACTAAGTGTTTATTGAGTTGTATTTAGTGTGTTTAGTGAAATAAATTGATCGGTTTTTTACTGAGTGTTTTGAATTCACGAACCCAAATAGAAATATCGTAACAATATCCTCGAGTTGCACACCATTTCATTTTTTTTTCCAAATAAATATAATTCGAACAGATGCGATTTGTCCCCGCCAAGGGTAACGTGTTTCTCTTGTGTGCGATATCTTTTCACGAGCAACAATCGAATTCCGCGAGAATGGCACCCCCAATATCGAACACAAATGCCGCTGGAGTTTTCAATTACAATACCACTAGAGCTTCAATCATTACTGGAAATTTTTTCAACAACACGAACATTTTGAAAATCCTCCCGAGTCGAAGATGAGAAAATATTCGTGTTGAAGAAAAAATTTACATTTTTTGATTGAAGCTAGAGTGGAATTCGATAAGAAAATTTAACACCGAAATATTACTGAAGTCTGTGCGTTGAAGAGATATGGAAGGTTCGACCTCGTTACTCATTGGTCTAGACGCCTGGCAAGCATACAAGTGGTTAGTTGACCGTAGGGCTGTGTATGAACAGTAAAATAAAATACAACTTTGACGAGATTGACTATTTAGGTATTATTTATATTATATTCACCGTGAGTTTCGTTAATCAAGATGTACAATTTCAATAATCGTAGGACACGAATTTGATTTTCATTAACACTCGACAGTTTTCATAGTCAGCCGCTACTGGTCCACTAACCACCAAATCCGTATAGGCTAATTTGAAATATTATCGTGAATTGCGAATCAACAATTCAGTTCATCATTATTTACCGATACCGTCCGGATACATTGAATAATCATGACAGAAAACAGTGTAATGTAATACCATGCTCCTTCCCCACACGGTCCTTCCCCAAAGGAAGAGAGAAAAATTTCCGGAAACCGTTCTGGTTGATAGATAGATAGATGTTTATTTAACCACGTTATGCAATATACAACATTTGTAGCAAGTCAGTTTTGTAGGTATCCTCAAGTACAATGTATCTGAGAGAACAAATATGTCAGTTTTGTCACTATTTCAGAATTCTTGAAATTGGAGTACATTATATAGATAAATACGAGACAAACATGAACATCGATACAGTTTCAATACATCGATACAGTTTAAAAACTTTGAAAGGCGACATAATATTTTATGGCAATCAATTACATTCAAAGAATATGCATTGTTCCAATCTATTAACTGTTGTGAATGGGATTTGGAGTGAATATAATCATGAAATCATGGTTAAATGATAGGAATTCTTCCGATGGGTAGAAGCAGTGTAATAAAAAGTGCCTTACACATTTCTTGAATTGATTGAACTCCAATGATTTTACCGTTGATGGTAATTTGTTGAAAAATCTGACATTCACAGAATTTTGCTTAGGGACAGACAACCTGAATTTAGGTCTTCTAAGTTCGGTGGATGATCTCGTAGCATGGTTGTGAATATCGGCGTTTGTTGAGTATAGTCTTATATTGGAATAAATTTCTAGGAGGGTTTGGTAAATATATAGGCAAGATTCCGAATTTTTTGAATGAAGGCCTGGTAAGTTGCACCTCTATGATCCTTAATGCTTTTTTCTGTAGCCTGAACACTCTAATCGAATGTGTTGAGATTCCCCAGAGAAGTGTACCGTAGTTAAGGTGCGAGTGAAAAAGAGAATGATAGGAAGATAATATAGTATAAGAGGGCTCAATAAATTTTTCAGTTGTCTCAATAAAAATAATTGGGTGGATAGTTTTGAGCAGAGTTGGTATATGCATTTCATTTCAACCTGTAGTCCAGAACAATGCCAAACAGATTGACTATGCCACAGATTAGAGAATCTTACAGATGAGACACTCCGCCCATTTCGTTTGATGTACCGACATCCGTTTTCATTGACCTCGGATCTTTGAATTTTGCGCATCGCAGTTGCCGGCCAATCGTTGTCACCGTTGAAACTACTGATGTGCAATGTTGTCATTTTAGTAATCAACACCAATATATAAGATCTGTGATAAAAGGTTAGGTACCTACTTCTGAATGATTTATTATGAACAAGTTTGTCATCAGAAATTAGTGTCTATTAGGAATAAGATAGATTCTGAATGAATTTTACGATTAAATTGGAATAATTTGAACGATTCAATTGCCTAATGAATTATCAGAATCTAAATTCATCAACTTGAAATGTGATATAGCAGGTATAGGTATAACAGGTATAGGTATAACAAAAATGGTGATATTCTCATCAAATGGAAAAGTTTGATAGCAGTCAATAATATTACTTAATAAAAGTACTCACATTTTTTCGTCCTTGAGAAAACAATGTGATTTGATATTCCCCGATGTACATATTTGAAAATTATTTGCAATAATCTTGATATAACATTTATATACACAGTAATGATTGCCAATAAACATAAACATATTATTGTACCTAATTTACATTCCAGACAATGAAGGGATATACCTATGATCACAGATTGTTCGATTTGTGCTGTGATAATCCTCGAAATATTTATTACTTCTCCTTTTGAATTATATTTTATGGAAAATATGTTATACATTGTCAGAACATTAACCCATCCCAAATATTGGATCGTGAATCGTGTAAAGGTGGATTTATGCAGCAACATTTAGCAATTATCAAGTAAGATTTATCAATTAACAATTATCGATTGAGAAGTGGTGAAAATATTGGCATTTATGCATGCCAAATTAACAATTCATGAAGAAATAGTACGCAGGCGTACTTGGCACAACTGTCCCTGCCATAACCTCATATTTTCATGTTTGTTGATCTTTCGGAAAGTAAATACAAAAATAACTTGATTATGTTTCCTGATCTAGAAGAAACAGTCACTTTTCATCATAATGATGTTATTGACTGCGAGTTTTTTATGTTAAAACAGAAAAGGCATAGGAGGTGGTCTATCAAGCCTGTGAATAGACAGAGGAAAGAAAAGGGGCTTTTCAATAACTTGATCAAATCAATGTACTTGCAAGATTTGGAACCTTACCTTCTGCTACCATATGTCAAAACAAAGTTCGGGCCAATCTTATGCTTTCTCCTGTGAATCATGGAACCAATCAGAGCGATCATCTACGTACTATTTGCGCAGTAGAAGGAAATTTGGTTCAAGTAGAGTAACAAAGTTAAAAGTTGGCCATCTTCTTACTTGTTACTTCAGAATTGATAATTGTTAATTGCCTGCATAAACACAGTCATTAAAATCAGGGAGTTCAACTCATGATTGCTAATTGTTAATTGCTAAATCTTACTCGATAATTGTTAAATGTTGCTGCATAAATCCACCTCAAAACTAAAACGTTTGTAACATAACCAACAAAATTATGACAACGATGTATTCGATGTGAACTGACTGACTGACTGGACCTTTTAAATCTTGCGCTTTCGACATCTCTCTCTGATTTTATTCGCTCTGTCTGACTGTCGCATCTGTAAGATTTTTTTAATCTGTGACTGTAAAATTGTTGTTAGAAGAGAAAGCATTTTATCTTCATTTTATTTTAGATTATTTGCTATAGTAACGATACAAATATATGTAGGCTTTCGGTCGAAAAAGTTAGGTGTGGAATTTTCAGCACCCACCTCAATTAGAGAACGAGAACACATTTCAGCAATCAGCATCGAACTAACGGGCTATACGCCTCTGCAGCGCAGTCCGCTGGTGGCAGATGTGTTGCGCCTTTAGTGGTCAACCCTCGCACTCCATTCTGGCCGTGTTCATTTATAATTTAATTGAAATACTGCCGACTGGAAATTTTCAAATCACGCTCCCCATAAATATATAAGGTCCTGTGGTATGCGGAAATCGATGGGATTATTCTCTCCATGATTATAAGTACACAGAGCCCCACAAGATGAGAGATCGAATCAGGAATATGCTCACCAATTCGTGCTAGGCGAAAAAGAAAAGGGGCCACTTCTATCAGCAGTTTCTCATCATCATCATCATCATCATCATCATCATCATCAAATATACTTTATTGTCCAAGATATTATCTCATTGACAAAGCATTGTTTCGGAAAAACACAATCTACATATTAACTGAATAAAACGAAATATGCATATGGTCAAACTTTTTATACTTACAATAATACATAAAAACTCAATGAACATCTTCCAAAAGGTGGTAGATGTTCCTGTCATCACAACTAAAATATACAGTGTATAACATATAAAACATATACTGTAAAACATATAAATTATCAACAAATGAAAGAACAAAACAGGATAAAGAAAGCATAATGAAAGAAAACAATTAAAATCGATAAAATTTAAAAAAGAAAAACACGAATATAATTCAAAGCCATTTAAAATTGTCACTGTTATATTCCTGCAGGCCATAGTAACCTTTCTTCGAAAGTTCACATCTGAGTGATTTCCGAAAAATTGTGAAATTCACCATGGTTTTAAAAATGTAGAGTAGGTGGTTATGAATATTTTTACTCTTATAAAGAAGGAAATTTTTGGCCAGTGTTGTTGTCGGTCTAGATAGTGCGATATTATCATTTTGACGAGTATTATTAGGTCTTACAGTGCTCCAAATACTGAGCTTTACACAAATACCTGACTGCTCTTTTTTGTAAAACAAATACTGAATTCATCAAGTGGATGTTGCAGAAACCCCTAAAGGCAATGCCATCCATACCTCAGGTGAGATTCAACAAGAGATAAATAAGCCATTCTTTCTGTATTGAATCCAAGTTCCCTAGTGTTAATTCTGATGGCATAGCAGCCTGATGATAGTTTATTTTTATTATTCAGGTTTCTGATGCGATCCTCAAACCTCAGCTTATTGTCAAGGTAAATTCCCAAAAATGTTGAACATGATTTGTTTTCAACGGTGTGGTTGCCTAAAGATAAGTTGCTTTAGTCAAACTTGAGGGTCAATATGTTCGTTTTATTCATATTAAAGCTCAGTAGGTTAGAGTCACACCATTGTTTCACTTTTTCCAAGTCGGTCAGAATATTTACTTTGAGTGATTCTACATTCTTTCCATGCCAGATTAATGTTGTGTCATCTGCAAACAAGGTAAAACTTCCCTTGATATCGAGTTTGCTGAGATCATTCAAATAAATGAGGAAGAGAATTGGGCCGAGTACTGATCCTTGCGGAACACCATGATTAATATTGGAGGGATCTGATAGTTTTTTTCTGAATTTTCACCATCTGCACTCGGTTGGAGATAAATGAAATCATAATAGTATATAGCTTTTTGTGCAATATTGTGTGATTCACGAAGTCAAAAGCTTTTGAGAAGTCACAAAAGACTGCTCCGACAGCTTCACCTTCATTTAAACTTGTATACATTTCGTTTAGCAGATTGAAGATTGCATCATTCGTACTTTTACTTGACTGGAATCCAAATTACCCTTTTCTTTACCAGCTTTTCAATTATTTTTGAGAGGGTTGATAGTAACGCAATAGGACGGAGATTTGAAGGTTCGTTAAGTTGACCTCTTTTATGCAGCGGAATTATCAATGCAGTTTTCAGACAAGATGAAAATACACCAGTCTCAAACGATGTGTTGATTGCTTCGACTAAGACAAGTAATGCTTCGTCTGGCAGATTTAATAAAGTTGTCACTGAAATTTCATCCACACCACAAGATTGTTTTTTACATCGTTCAAAATTAATTTGAGTTCAGTGATATCAGTATTGTTCAGGTAAAAACTATCTGATAGTGATATACCTTAAAGATATTGCATAGGGTCATTTGGGGGTACTAACTCTGAGATTAATTTTTCAGCTATAGTGCAGAAAAATTGATTGAGAATGTTTGGTTCGATATCAATATGATTGGGAAGCTTTGTATTTTTACCCCTTATGTTATTAATTATAGACCAATTTTCCCTAATTTTATTTTTTGCATTGCCTATCCTATATTTATAATAATTCTCCTTCGCACTTTCAATCACAGATTTGTATATGCATTTTTATTTATTAAAATAATTTATGAAGTAGGCAGCAAGTCAGTAAACAACCTTTTCAGATCGATGAATTAGTTACTTAGTTAGTAGTGTATTTGTTTTTCCAGATCGCAAGTGGCCTAGGAAGAAACCAAACCTAGAATAGTGACAAGAATAAATCGTGTTTTCATTATTAACCTCCCGCAAAATATCTATTCCGCAAATATTTCATTCGTTTTGACCCAACTTCACGTGATTTAGGTTATCAGAGCTGTTTTCAGATAAAACAAAAATGTATAATGTTTCTCAGTAAGGGTAGAGGAACAAAAATTATATTTTTGATTTTATTTCAGTCTGGTTCAAAATTGATCGTTGGATTCCAAGCATATTTTTCCGATAAAAATTTTTGTCAATTCGACCCATTCATTGGGTGCCAATGAATGGGTCGAATTGACAAAAAGTTTTAGTGGTGCACTGACAACTTTTTCTTAAATTCCTTTCAAATATGAGGTCACGTTATATAAGTCGTAACGGATTTTTTAGTTGTCAGACATGCAGAAACGAACCGCCATCAGAGTTTTTCAGAAATATTGATTTTTCCATATGTAGCCAACTTTATAGCGGACACTATATATATTTATTTACCAAGTATATGGTGTCCCAAAACTATATATGGTGCGGCATTGAAATGAAGGATTTCCCTATAGAAAAATAAATAGGACTGTCCTGATCGAATATTCCTTTTTGCAAATCCGCTTCATCTCCAATCAATGTTTCGATTATAAATGTTTTCATATATAAAAGAGGTTGGTTTTTGATATCAAGAATAAAATAGTTAAACATTCCAAAAACATACTTGATATAATATATTTCAAACGTTTTTTTGAAGCATTCAATTCTATGCACAGTTAAAAATGACTTCTTATCATAAGAAAATATATTATCTTGGCTGTTAATTATCTTCAACTAAGGACATATATTCAATTGAAAGTCATATATACTTTTCAAAAGAGATTTAATGTTCTTCACAAAATTTCCTAATTATCTTGACGAATTAAGTCCTTGTTCTGGGGAAACCGTCCTTGGGAATAAAATTTTCAATCAATCAGTTCGTATCTGAAGAGTACGTCATAGTATCAAGATAGTACGTCCTTGATCCCAAAACCACGCATGCGCTACACCCCTGTTCGTGGTCAGTTGGTCAATGGTCATCAATTTACTATCACAAGTCGGTCGGCATCGGTTGTTGTGATTGTTACTGGCACTGCGAGTATCTGCTTGACTTTATAGCTAATTTCGTGTTTATTCATGTATTCTATTATAATTCAATACATTCTGATGACCTTTGTATACGGCAAGCTGCGAGTTGATGTTCTTTTTATGAATAGTCATCACAACGATCAAAATGGATGATATTTCTGTTCCAGCATCCTTTAGTTAGTACTTATCTTCCTAAAAAGCACTATATTATCTCACAGCATAAAAAATGCTACATGATGGTAAGATCAAAATTTCAAACGAAAGTTAATGTACTTCAAATAATATAATTTTCTCTTACCAGACAAATATTTGCTATTTGCC
The DNA here is from genome assembly GCA_029955515.1 of Chrysomela aeneicollis. Taxonomy (NCBI): domain Eukaryota; kingdom Metazoa; phylum Arthropoda; class Insecta; order Coleoptera; family Chrysomelidae; genus Chrysomela; species Chrysomela aeneicollis. The sequence goes on from JARUHQ010000015.1 coordinate 3,137,267, forward strand.
TGGTTGGTGATACCACAATAACAAAGTTTCTCACTTTTCTACAGATACTTCCATGGACAAATACATTCATTGTTAATATTGAGATTTGTCCAACAACACTGTATTTTTTGTATGTTCCATTCAATATATAAGTTTGTTTTCTATATTATCGTAATCCTATCTTAAAAAGCTCATTTATTATTCCTATCAAGAACATGTCTTTGAGGTTAGTAACTTCATCTACGTTTGGAAAGATCATTCGCCTTTGAGTCACGATTAAGATGCTTGGATCAAAGAAATGATTACCTTCGGATTAACTAATCAATAGTTTTGCTATCTCTGAACAAGATAATGAATCGTTGAAATTAGGTCATATGTCCTTTTAATTGGAGATTTTCAATAGAATACAGCCAAGGATGTGGTTGATTTTTGTATAGAGATAATATTCATTTCGCCATATCCAAAGACATTATCTGTGTACCTTCTAGCACTGCTCCACTACTACCACCTAACCCGATCTCAGATAAACTCCGAACTGTGATAACCGATAGCAAAGGGCTTTTATATTAGTTTATCCCTACTATATAACTTAATAAAGGAGAGCTGTCTCGAGAACTCCTGAAATAACATAATAATCCATTGAGGTTCGGTGGCATGTGGCCTTAACGGCATCAGCTTGCCACTCGACAAAATTCTTTCATTTCACACAAATGGTCGATTGGTTTGATCAGCTACGAACATCCAGGCGATGGGGGAATCTACCTACTTATAAAATAAATATGTCGTCAGAGCCAATCAGAACTAGAACAATATCATGACAACCATCGTAAATTTGAAAAAAGTAGTAGTATTTCATCAAGATGATATTTTAAAAGCCAAGAAATTATCCATCTGTTAAATTATATGAAAATACTAAAATATTAGATCCTCGGCAACTATTCTGTCTTGAAATACTATAGTAAAACAACACAAAGAAAACTCTTAAACCAGCGAAAATTATAACACAAAAATGTCACACATATCTAGGACTCAAATCATACAACACCTTGAAAACCGAAACAAAAAAAATCAACTCTATTGCCATGTTCGGAAATATTATTAGAAAAAAAATAGATGGATTTACAGTTACTATAAATACTACATAAGTACCTAATAAATCGACTTATCAGGGATTAAGATTCGAATTATCTTCGAAATGTAATTTATCAAACAATGATAAAACACATAAGAACCATGCACTGATACGAAATAGTTACAAAAGTATAGATACCTACATCACTGTTCACAGTTTGAATTTGTTTATATCAACGATTTTTTGAATGTTAACTGGATAAGTTTTACCAACGAAAACTCAAACTTATTATGTGTAATTATAATGATTCACCGGGTATGTTTTAACAAGTGTACTTTTCAATTTCGAGTTCAGGTAATTTATTTTTATAAATTTATTTTTCCAACATTGTGTTATTATAAATTCAAATGAATGATTTTATTATTATTACTTCGAATTAAATCAATTCCAGTCACGACTCTACGGTTCCGACATTTCGCAGAGTCGAGCTGGTGAAAAACCAGTGACACCTCCTCATACCATGAGGTAAGTGATCACTGGGACTGAGTATCGTGTACCCTGAGTAGACGCAATGATCCCAGATGACGGTCTTCTGCATGGCCCCAGCTAAAACGTGTGCCTTTTGTCGGCAAGCTGGAATTTTATTATTAGTATCGATTATTATTATTATTGCTGATAGATTGAATTTGATTGATTCAAGTCACGACTCTGCAGCCTCCGAAACCACGCAGAGTCGAGCTTGGATAAACCAGTGAACACTCCCCACGCCGTGAGGTAAGTGATCACTGAGACCGAGTATCGTGTGCCTTTAGTCGGCAAGCTGGATTTTTCTTGAGTTCCGATTATTATTATTATGTGCGGGAGTTTCATGAAATGGCACAAATAATGGATGAGAAATCATCTATTCAGAAATAAGAGATTTTTAATGAAGATTACTTTGTGATTTGTTGTGTAACATCAACATCTCGCGAGATTTAAGAGAAAATAAAGCACAAAAAACACAATTCATAGTCAAATATAATAGCGCTTTTCAATTCCAACAATCTGTATCTTAGAAATCGTGCCGTTACGACTTTTGAATCCTTAGATCATAAAGGCTTATGCTATAGATACGGGATTATGTAGATTTTTTTGGTATTAGAGGGTTATTGATATGAGAGGGGGTGAAGGGTGAAAAAGTACTATGATACATTGGCGTACAGTTGAGATATTTTGGTACAACGCACATTTAATATTTGTTCATCTAATCAATAAATTCCCGGAAGAAGCAGCAATTCACACAAGAGGTATTTGATATTTCCGAAGGCTCTGGATATCTAAACGATTCAAATTAAATCCAATTAGAGCATTCATAATTTACCTTCAGTTTTTATTATCACTTTCTATCGAATCCAACAACACGCCGATAGATTATGGAATACAAAATTTGGCAGAATGTGTTTCTGCAAAACAAACCGAACTTCGACATTTTAATCGAAAATGCGACTTTTCAAACTGATTTTCGAAGAAAAACACTCGAAACTATGTAAATCAGACCCGATCGACACCAGAATTCGCTAAAGGAGACAATATTTGACATTTTTTGGAGATGTCATTTGTGTCAAACTAACGCGTGATATTGTCAAAATTTTAAAACGACCAATCGATGGCTCAGTAGTACTTCAGAATCCCCCTGGACCTATACCAAAGAAATAACCTGGATGCCGCATCTATAGCGTAAGATTCAATCTGATCCTAATCAGATGATATATTATAGGATCATTTGGACATCTGGACATCTTCTCGAAACTTTCAAGATTATGGGTATCAGGTGATGATTTTGTCAACTAGAGCTGGGCAATATTTAAAATTGGATATCGAATATCGAATTTGGAATATACCGCGACATATTATATATACCTTTCAAGTCGAATATTTGGTATATCAAATAAGTCAAAAAATATTTGATATCGCGAATGGATTCTAGTATTCTTCGAATAACTATTTTTGCTAGACTCATATTCATTCTAATAGATATTGATCGAGTAATTGACTGTGAAATAACATCGTCCTGCAAAAATATTATTGAAAGAAGGTATTTTTTTCCCGTTAATTTTTTTTCTCACAGTTCAGAATGCATATAGTGAATGTCAATTATTCATGTAATAAAAGTAGATACGTTTCAACTAGGGAAAATAGCATGCAATTATGAAGGAATAAAAAACATTAGGAGTAAAATTCATGAAATATTCACATCATGTATCATTGCATATATTATATTTATATAGAAATAAAAAAACAAAAACATGGAAACTTCTCTAAAAAAAAATTCAAAATATCCCCACCAATTTGAATATCGTATATCGTATATCCGATATATCGAATATTGAAATATTTGATACATCGAATACCCGATATGTCGATATATATCGAATATTCGATAGAATATCGATATACATAGAAAATTGATTACCATTCCTACTATCAACGATTCGCTATTCTCGTGAAAAACCTAATTATTCAAACATTCAAAACTTCGATAGTCCCGAATTTATTTCACCGAAACATTTTCATATCGTACCGTACTTCATGCCCCAAAAAACGGTCCCTCCTAAACAAAAACCATTCCACGTAATCAGATTTCACTTCGTGCATCTCGGATTCGCTGGCTTCAATAAGAAATAACGATTTGTCGCGTAGGAGTCGTGCCACTATTCGAAGCTCGATAGATGACACTCTTGCAGTGGTGTAGCTACCATAGGGCTAGTCGGAGCAGTGCCCGGGGCCCCCAAGTTCAAGGGGCCCCTCGGACTCTGACTCACAAACTATAAATTGAGCTAAGTAGTGATAATTTCTCCCACATGCGGAATATAAATGAAACAGATTCCAGGAACGCGCCTTTAATAATGGCAATCGAAAAAATACAAGGAAATTCCCAACTCGTCTCGTACATCTGTACGAAATTTGCCGAAAACTTGAATGAAAACTTCCTATGTATTAATTTATAATAATGATGGTGATTTCAACCTGAAAAGTGAAAACCCTGAAAATCTGAGCTTCTTTTGGGCAAAAGTCGAAACGCAATCGACTTTTTGGCAGATGACCTTGATGCGCGCTCACAAAGATCGGCCAGCTTGTGAACGCGCCATTAGGCTGGTTTCACAGTCGCACCACCGAATAGCGCGTTTCAGCCTTATTGTACTTATAGTGGACTGATTTCAAAAACAATATTATACGCTAACTTCCAATAAGTCAATATTTATGTTGTCGCAAAAGAAATAATATGTTATGTAAATTGAAAATTTATTCCAACAAAAACCTTTCAAAGCAAACTTTGTCACATTTTTGTTTTTTTTTGTTTACTATTACTTGGAAAATCATATTTTTACTTGAGAAACGAAACAATATTCTTTAGTACATGACATTCCTACCATTTCGTCGTACTCCAGATTGGTCGTAAAACGTATGGTCGGTCAAGAAAGTAGTGATTGGTTTAAAAATATCTACTTAATCAGGATTACGAACCCAAAGGGTGCTCTACTCAACGGGACCCTATCAACGTGCTTCTGCTTCTGAGTGTCTGTCACAGGACTGTATTTTTTGAACGGTAACAGCTAGATATTTTCTTTTATTTCCATAAAACAGTTTTCATCTGTTAATAGAAAATAAGTTACAATTCATATACATTTATATATGCAAGTATTTCGTAATTCGGAAAACGACGAATACGGAACAAACGATTTTGAATAGTACAGTTGGGGCCCTAGTTTATTTTTGCCCCAGGGCCTTCAGTCACCTAGCTACGCCACTGTACCCTTGACGCATTTATTTCCCATCTGTGCCATGAATATCTCTATATACGGTTTTTAATTTCAGGAATCGATTGGCCCGATTCGCGCATATGGAAGTGTCGTAGGTGATTTCAATTTCTAGGACGACAATATGTTTGGAGGTGCGGGACAGGAAAATTCCATTTGTACATGTTGTGCGAGCCTTGAATACACCACATGTTATGTAGTGAAGTTGAAAGAACAAAATCTTTCGCTGAGGTTAATATTCCGGAGTCAGAAGACATTGCACTGAGAAAAATAATCAGTCATGAATAACTGAAGATGGTAGAGTAAACCAGACGTTGTGGTTAAATAGGCGCCAATCACTACTTTCGTCGAATATAACCTACTACAAAATAGTATAATTCAGACAATATTACATACTAATGCAGCTAGTATTATGTACCCTACCTGTTTGGTTATTATTTACCACTACAAACTAGCAGTTTTTACTATATCAGTTTGTTTATACCACCACAGACTAGTAATTGATACTATATCAATTCGTTATTTATTTACCCATACAAATAAGTTATTTTTATCTGTTGATTTGTTCATATTCTTCTGTATTGGATGAAATGAGGTACTATTTATTTACCACGTAGTGGTAAATAAAAATATTGGAGAAGTAACACTCACCACCAACATAGTACCACTACATGAAATATTTTCATCAATAACTGGATATAGAACAAGTCAACTGATGAAAGGTAAATAATAACTGAAATTACTATTCGGAGGTGGTATGCAATAGATCCGTCTACGTATTGATCACTTATGTAAATGATATCGGAAAAATACATTCTGTTTGATTAAACTAATTCCAAATTACTATACATTCAGTAGAAAAAAATTCCTTTTATTTTCTCAGTGTGTCCGAAACCAGGGTTCAATTGGTGAGCTATATCATTGTCATGGGTGGTACCAAATGTGGATATTGATGGTATCACCACAAGATTTAAAATTTTCAATATCAATAGAATAGTCAAGATTTTATCCTACAAGGAAAAGAGAAGTGGGGAATTATATATTTCATCGATATTGATAGTGATTGATCTCTGGTATTCAGAGAATGGTGTCATGAAATATGACGGTATCATATAATATATCCGCAAAACATTATCTTTTCTTTGATATCGATTGAAAATAAGTCATACACTTACATTGAGAAGAGTATTAAGCCTAACACTATACCTTGAGGCACTCCACACTGAGGTAGCTTTCAAATAATTTGGGACAGTCACTCCTCATACCAATATCTTCGAGTATCTAAGCCAATATTTCGTCACTTTCGGTATCAAATGCCAAAATAAGATCAAAACTTGTTCTAACGGATCCCGTTTATTTTGGTCTTTCGCCAAAGCTGTAGGAAGAAATTTCACTTTCAGCTCATTTCCTCCTCTAACCAAGGAAGATGGAACTCTGGCTACGACTGCCCAGGAAAAAGGCCAATATCTTTGCGCACCTATTTGCTGGGAATTCCATTCTGGATTCATCGGGAAAACAACCCCCGAACATTACACCTATTGAGATCACCTTTAGCCAACGTACTATCAGAAAGATTGTGTTGGGTCTCAACACCCACAAAGCCTGTGGATCTGACGGAATCCCACCGATTGTTCTCAAGAAATATGCCCCCGAACTAACACCTGTTTTTTGCAAGTTGTTCGACCACTCTTACAATTTGGGGGTCTTTCCGTCCAACTGGAAAATTGCAAGAGTACAACCAGCCCCCAAAAAGGCAAAAATACCTCACCTAGCAACTACAGACCTATCGCACTGCTATCAATTTTTTCAAAGGTCATGGAAAAAGCCATCAACATCGAGCTCATGAAATATCTGAAACACTCAGGAATTGTCAACGATAGGCAATATGGCTTTCGTCTTCAGAGTACAACTGGTGACCTGCTCGCTTACGTCTAACATTTATGGCAGCTATCCATTGAAAAATATGAAGAAACTTTAGAGGTAGCATTAGATATTTCCAAGGCATTTGATCCATTCTGGCACCAGGGACTCCTCGCCAATCTTCCATCTTATTGTTTGCCCGCTCAGCTGTGTTCTCTGCTTGCTAGTTTTTTTTTTCAAACAGGTATCTCCATGTAGTGGTCGATGGAGTTTCATCTGATACTCTACTCATGAATGCTAGTGTTCCGCAGGGATCAATTTTAGCACCAACACTATTTCTACTTCACATCAACGATTTGTTGAAAGAAACTTCATGTCCTATGCACAGCTTCGCGGATGATAGTACCCTCCATACCGCTTTCTATTCCAAGGCACCTATATCGGCCCGTCAAACCAGATATGAATGACGAAGAAATGTTAACAAAACAAATATGGACTTAGCAACAATTCTCGAGTGAGGATCTAATAACCTGGTAGAATTCAATGCAAACAAAACACAAGCATGAACGAAGAAGAAATGTTAACAAAACAAATATGGACTTAGCAACAATTCTCGAGTGAGGATCTAATAACCTGGTAGAATTCAATGCAAACAAAACACAAGCATGTCTCTTTTCTAGAAGCCGATCTCACTGTGCCCAACATAATTCAGTCAGGAGTAACCATACCATTGAAGTCCATTTCGATGTTTGGCGTTACTATCAGCAATAACTTTTCTTGGGAAAATCACGTGAGGTCCATTGCCAAAAGTGCTTTCCAAAAACTTGGATTTCTGTTTCGAGCCAAGAGCTATTTCGCTCCTAGTCTGCTACTTATGATCTATAAGGCACAGATCTGACCTGTCCTGGAATACTGTTCCCATATCAAAAAAGGGCAATTCGTCTCGTCGGTGATGCCTCGCTTACAAACTCGCTCATTTCTCTGGAACACCGCGATTTATCTCTATTTTATAGATAATTTCTTGGGCGATGCTCTTCTGAAATATTAACAATCGTTCCACTATTAGAAGTGTCTTCGAGATTAACCCGTCAAGTTCAGTCTTCACACCTCTTCGTGGTCACTTCAGAGACCTCCAGAACGTCCCTTTCCAAAGACTCGTTCATCCAACAAACATCGAGACTTTGGAACTCATTGCCTAGGGAGGTGTTCCCCGAGGCGTACCATCTCCAGAAATTTAAGAAGAACACCAACTCCAACCTTGTTTCCCTTGGTTCTCACGATGTTCTCTGAACATTACAGGATATCCCTTTTCGTGAGAACCAAAACATAAAGAAAATGCCTCTGCAAGGTCTACGAAAACAGCAAGGCATAATTATTGTCCTTAATCTAAGGCTCCATAAATACAATTCTCAAGTTTTCGGTGGATTTGTTTTCCTTGGAGCCGAAGTGCATGTCGAATAACGTCTATATAACTATTGAGTCCATTTTTCAAAACACTGATATTTCACTGAAATTTGTGATCGATGAGATTGATCTATAGTTTTTTGTATCTGCAGTATCCCCTGATCATCTCAAGGAGAAAACAGTTAACCTAACTATCAGATGGTGATAACTCACTTCAATATTATAACTATTTCATGACCTCATGTCATGAGGTGAGTGATCACTGGGACCGAGTAACGTGTGCCCTGAGTAGACGCATCAGTAATCCCAGCTAAAACGTGTGCTTTTTGTTGGCAAGCTGGTATTTTTTAGAGTTCTGAGAGCAGCGTCTGTCGTGTACCACCGAGAGAAACTATTATCAGGTTGTCCATTTCAACAGAATGGTCTGGATATAGTCTGCAGAGGTCGAAAAGAAGATCTCTGTATAGATATAGAAAGGGAGATGAAGAGGGAGAGAAATATAGAGGGAGAGAGTGAAAGAGAGGGAGAAAGAGAGAGAGAGGGAGAGAGCGAGAGAAAGAGAGAGGGATTATTATCATTATTATAATATGTATAATTTTTTATAAAGTTTTCGTATATTCCCTATGGGTTTATCCGGAAACAATAGTTTGAACCAAAATTGTTCCCAGATGAACTGAAAGTTTTCAACACAGAGGTAGGTGCACTGCAACGTGTAACAATCTATCACTATTGTTTTGCTTATCTATTCATGAGTAGATTCGAAAATGGAAAAGAGGAAGATAGATATTTCCCTAGGGTAAGACTACCATACCTATATGTTAACGAAGTCTTTGAAACAAAGAAATGTAATGTGAATGATTTCTTGTCGACTTATTTCTTGATTTGATTCAATCGAATTCACTGAAGAAAAGGAGAATGACAGATACATAGGGATGATAAATGTATAGTTATGTGCATAAAGAAGTACCTGCCGTTGATGTTCCAGATTTCATTGAACAGTAGTGCACGTACACATTTGAAACCTTTGTGACAAAAATAGTTTGAATTTTGAAGTCGATAAGCAGTTTGATCAAGATTGACAAGCCTGACTCAAAATAGCCTATAACTGCTGTAAGACTTCTTTATGCACACAACTGTACACATAGTTTAATACCAAGTGAGTCCCAATATTGTATGCAACAGTAATACTCAGCTCTCAATTAATTGATGTGGTTATTTATATTATTCATTATCTCTCCTATATATATAATAAAAAAAGGAACAATGTAGTACACTAGACAAAGAAATATTGTACCGGAAACCTTGTGAAAATTTCTTCTCGATTGGTAATTTTGAATTGCAGAAGCCCAACATAGCTTCTACGGTAGAATATACCATTCGTAGTTTGATGAAGCACGAATTTATGATATACAATATGGTATCTGTGTAACCTTTTTTTAAGGCAGACATATTTTGTTGCACATTTTTCAAATACTCATCAACAAGATATTTGATGTCATTCTAAATGAATGAGTAACTAATTTTCTTATAAATTGTGTTGCATCAGAGAGAGGTGCAAGGGCAGATTGTTAGGGAATATGCACTAACTAATTATTGAAGTAGACTTTATACACTATGTTTCTAAAATGTGCTTTAAAGCAACAAAAATTGAAGTAGGTATTATATTGGTCAAACATCATGGCACTCATAGCATAACATAGCAATCATATATTCAAAGAACACATCGATTATTTCAGATATATTCGATTTGACGCATCAATTTGGTTGTCCAACATATTTATGAAACTGCCAGGAAAGTTCGAACTATCCAAACATCTAACAAACAATAGGGTATTGAATATGTAGTTCGGAAAGTTTTTTCATAAATCGTAATGAGAATCAACTGATGAACGAAGATCTCAGTCATATCCTGAATAATTCCATACTGTTTGATTCACTTGAAACCTCGCTTGAAACACAACTGTCTGGATTCGATGAACCGGAAAATAATCTATGTATACTTCGACAATCATGAACACTGACAATAACAGGTAAATTCTGGACAATAATCTGACTGATACTAAGGGATCAGTTATGATTTATATATTGACTGCATGAAAGAAAAAACGTTCATGCACGGGGAATATCGTGCAAGCCAGTAAAAGAACATTCAAAGAAGAAATAAGTACTTATTGGTATTTTTTTCGATAACAAATAAAAAGGATAAACAGAAGTTCTGAAGTTCAGGAACTTTTCTTTGAAAGTGTGGCTATACAGTCTGTGGCCTTCTGGTCTGCCTGCTCGAAATCCTTCGTGATGTGATAATAGACATGATTTCCGATGAGCATCAACCCTAAAAATTCATTTAAGGTTCACTGAAGATAACAACTTAGTTGCCAAAATACGTAGTCAGTTTTATAAATATTTTGTGAGTTCCAGGGTAAAATTTTGTATTCATCCATGGATTAATTGCGTTACAGAGTGTTACCTAGCTTCTGGATCAAAAGAATAATAAATTCCTGCAATTTGAGTAAACAGATAATATATTTGATATACGGCCATAAAACACGTAAATATACCTACTCGTAACTACTAAGGTGATACCTTCATCAGATCAAAAACATGAATAGTGCGAACCTTCGAAAAATTCCCAATGGAAATCGTGTGCTTTTCTACATGGTGCATCTCTCATTTTTAATTCATTCGACGAACACCACGGGCGGTTGGGGAGTTTATTATGAATCAAAAAGTTTCATGAACATATCTTGTTTCCTGATTTATCAATGAAATTTCCATAATAACTTCTGTAGGATGAAGAATAAAGCATTGAAATCGTATGCCTTATTCAGATAGATTCAGCAGATGAGTATATTCTATATTACGATTTCCATCATCATAATTTTATGCATCATTTGATGAACAGAATGTTACTTTTGTCCTGACCACCTCGTTGATATAATTCGACGTTAATACACGAAAGCAGAGATGCAATAATTGTTCCTTCACCCCTATAGTGAATGATCTGCGAATTCAGAAATTGATAACAACAATAGCGACCCAACTATATCGAATCGCTATTGAACCAGCGAAATACTTATAAGAACAACAAAAAAATTCACCTTGAAAATATAGTTTGCAAACAAAGATTTTCAGATCTCTTTATCTCTGGCTTTATTCGCCTCATTTGAACCACCCTTGAATTGTGTGTACGCATTCTAGAATATAATGCCCAAAAAGTATGGATTTGAAATGTTAATCTTTATCGCGGGTGGTTGCTCTGCACAAAATAATGGAATTGTCAAGATCGGAATCCATTTCAGGTATACACCGACGCAGTGAATCCTAATAAAAGTAAGAAATTGCACCGCAATAAAAAAACACACATAACAGTATTTCGGATGAGGATCTACGTGAATATTATTTGTGTGAAATATTGGAATGGTTTCGGAGCTCTTCCGCTGTCTTTGAAGCCATAAAGTGGTTGCAGAGAGGAATTTCGAGGTGGCAGCGCTCTGTTTCTTGTTCCAGCGAGAATAAATTAAGAACGGAAGTCTGATCCTATAACACCACGTCTTCCCTTCGCTATGGATATTTTGTGAGCTGAACGAACCTAACGATGCCCGAACGAAAAATTCCATAGTCGACTCGAATGAATATACAGAGTGCAAATTATTATCATGTTTATTGAAAACTCTACCCTAATTTGAATATGACTCCCGGAAACTGCTATTTGTTGCGTTCGTGTCTACTCAGATTCTAACCAGAACTAATGGATGACGGGGGTTCGACGCCAAAATGGCCAGAATTATGTGTTTGCTGTTTTTGTTTTGGTTTAGATAGGAAGCTTTCAAGACCATGCACTGAGGAAGAATAAGATGATCAAAGGGAAATATACCATAAAAGTATTCAATCATGCTTTTAATGTATTCTCTCGTTTAGTACACTAATGGTTATTCTCGACTGGGAAGATACCTACTCATAATTTGCTCTGTGAAAAAATAATGGACCGTTCGTGGTGGTTTGAAGGTATCAACCTTCATTAACTTCGAATAGATAACTGTCAGTACACCGGATATAACTTGGCGTGGAATATTATAGTACACCTGGATTTGACATACGTACCACGATGTATTACCAAGGTTGTTACATATCATGTACATTAATTGTTTTTGCATAACTCATTACGAAATTCTGAGCATTGTTATCTTCTGAAATATAGAAAAATCATACTTGTAGATATGTATTGAAGCTCCACAATTTCCTAAATCCTAAATTCCGTTGAAGAGGTATGAATTACCAACCAATCTGTTTTTCTGAAATGTACCTTCCATTATTTCAACTCCCTTGTTCCAGCCAATTACTAGAATTTAATATGCAACCATTAAAATATGCCATGAATCCTCCAAAGTAGGTAATCATTATTTTCAACATTCTCAGAATATTGTAAGTAATTGAAATTCCCATTTTATTATATTGATGATTGATTCACATTGTGAAGCCAGCGACTTATACCACCAATAAAACTTTCCATTTATTATTGTTTTTTTAAGCCATTTATAAGCACCGATAGGGTAGTGTGTGAGTCCTTTGAGTCCTGAACTGAATCCCCTCAGATATACCCACTGGACATTCACTAAATCGGAACAATTGATTTCCTTTGGAACTGGCCAAATAATATGAGAAAACAAATCAAAAGGAGATGAATTTATAGGTCTGGTAAAAAAACGATATATAGATAAACTTATATCGATATGCCTACAGATATTTATTTATATATCGATTTTCATCGATATACCGATAGATATTGAAATATCGGACAAACCGATATATTTCAACATATCGACAATCGATTACTCAATTCCAATATCGCACAGCCGTCCCCTTAGAACGAAGACAATATTCTCACCCACTCAGATATACATCAAAATTCCATATATACAAGGGATAGTGAGAAGTTTTCAGAACGTCGATTAAATCTTATTACTTAATATAATAAATTGCCAGTGCATGCCAAATCAGTCAATAATTTCAGTTTCAACGCAATTATCAACCAGTATCTGATATATCTCATTGTTTTTATTCAATCAATGAATATATGGACTGCCCCTACTTATTAGATAATAGACAAATGCAGAGGACATTTGGGAAAAAACTCCATTTGCACGCCACTGATCAAGAGTCTCATCGAACCAGTGCTGGTTTACTCGTTGTGTCATTTGGTTTTCAGTTTTACGCAGAGCGCGATTCACTTTTGTTCCATCTATTATGGCGCATGAATATTCAGTCTACATTAGAGTACAGCGTCGTATTGGAGTTTAGCTATGAAGTTTCAAGACGCTGCCTTCTTCATGAATAGATTTTCTTCGAAGAAATTTCGAGCATATCTTGTCATTCGTTTCGTGTTAAGTAGATACATTATGTTCGCTTCATAATTCGTAGGAATTAAACGATAATACATTCTAGATTGATATAAAATCTAATATGGTATTCAAGAAATTCGTTAAAAACCGGTGTAAAACATCATGAATAGATTTTCTCCTAAGAAATTTCGAGCATATCTTGTCATTCATTTCGTGTTAAGTACATATGTTCGCTTCATAATTCGTAGGAATTAAACAATGATACATTCTAGATTGATATACAATCTTATATGGTATTCAAGAACTTCGTTAAGAACCGGTGTAAAACTGCAGGAAAACCTGAAAATCCACGAGTTAATAATTATTCCACATCTTAATTTATTCATAACATTCTTCATAACGTTTTCTCAGGGTTCGTGTTTTCAAGAATCTTGGAAATGTGGAATGAGGAAAAGCGTTTCAATACCTATTCATACAGAAGAAGTTGCATAATGAGAACATAACGGTGATTTCGGGCAAAAATTGGAATTCAACTTGAATAACAAAGAGTAAGACTTTTCAAAACAATTCAGTATATCGAAGATAGGAATGAAAAACAAAAAACTACTGAAATATACGAACAAATTCTCGATTATGAACCACCAGAAAGAATAATTTAGCTTTTTCATGACATTGAAGTGAAAGTGGTAAAATATTATTTATAATAATGGTTATTCATTTCAACATATCACAAAACTATAGAAAATTATAATGTTATCGAATATGTCTGTGGTGATTGGAAATGGCCCGTATCGTGTGCCAACCGTTTGGAGATGATCCATTCTGTCAAATGTAATTGAAATTAATATATCAAAACTAATTGAAACAAAAGCTACTCATTTGGCTGGCATATCTTGGATGTGCATGTCTGAATAGTGAATGCTTGTTCAGCTTATTGAACCGGGTACAGACCAGATGATCTGTTGAGAGCTAATCACATGACTTTAGTGAATGCCGTGAGAAGTGAGATAATTGCATGTTCTTCCATTCGTAAGATAATAGTGTTTTCCGCATTTTAGGATAATTTTCCTATATACAACGCACATACCAGTTTCATTGGTGCTTCCACTGAAGATGGCCACTCAGTTGCCGAAATACGTATTTGGTTTTTTGAATATTTTTGTTTTTTTTTTGGGGTTAAATCTCCAGTCCCGGTAGCTAAATTTATTTTGGTAATTTGAAATTATCTATTATAACCTCCTGAAACCTGAATGAAGTCAGTAGTTCAAGAGGAGAGGAGACCGAGGTCCGTGCCAACCTATCTCTCCTCGTGCCTTTTATGTGGCCAGATCAGAGAGTAAGGCTTTCGTATTTTGATTAAAAACCTTATTTAGTTATCATTTCTTAGGAAATCGCCCATCCGAATCTATTTTGACCATATAATGCTTGCTGTATCGCTTTCCACGAGTTGCTTAGACTTCCCTGGATTGATTTTACTCGAACCACTCTGTTAATACATATAGGCATTCTGATTGATCGACACCTGAAACTCAGGTCGATGTGGAATCGATCTGCATTGTATGTCCTGTGACATTTGATTGCGAATTCTCGTATGTATTCCATGATATTCCTGATATTTGTGAAATTAGTTGTCACCAGTCATTTTCATCCGTTAATTTGTTGGATCATACAATGAATACTCTGGCAACTATTCACGATGTTTATTAATTATATGTTCTGGATTCTTTCCAATTATATACATCAACTTTTTTTACTAAGCTGTATAACTCTCTCATCTGTGTCCTAATCACAGTCTAGCTAGAATAAGGGATTGTAATTGATTTAGATATATTGTCTAACCATCTGACCTCTGGTTTACACAAGAGGGTGCATTGTATAGTTTTACATTGTTTCCCTTCTCCAAAGATTGCTACCCAAAGGCCTTTCAACAAACTTAATAAAAACTGGCCCTTGAGCGCCAGTTTTTTAACCAATCTAACTTCAAGATAGATCTTGTCCTCAAGCCCTCTTGTATCACTCGAAACCGAATATCTTAGTAGGTGTTTATATGATTAATCTCACTCATATTTACAGAATTGTAATACACACGGTTAAGGCATAGTGAGCATGCACACAAGTATAAATATATTTTTTGTGAAGTCAAAATTAAAACAATTCAACTCATTTCAATATTCCAATTCGATTATCAATGACGCTTCATTTGTATAAGTAGTAAAGTCAATTGCAAACATACTTTACGTTCATTGGATTTTCTTCATTTTAACAGTTTTCATTCTCTGGTGACATCATCAGGTACCACCCATCCAAGGTAAGTCAATGTATTTTTCCCTTGATGAACCGCAGAAATGAGTTACACATTGTTGTATCTTGTGATTGTTATGGTCAAATAGGAAATTGAAATATATTACTTGGAATATAAATTATATTTGCAAAAGAACAAATTACAAAATCAACAACATGAAAGTCACGTAACTTGATTATATATATATAAAAATAATAAATCAACATTGAGTGTTCTTCAATGAATAATAATACCCCTAATCATAAGAATCGAACAGGGCGTTTATTCAAATCAATTCTGAAGGAGATTTTCTATTTGGACTCGGAGGAAGTGCTTGACCCTCGACTTGACCCGAATCATTAATTGAATAAGGAAAATCTGCAATAGTTTCTGAACTTGATTTTCTTGAGAGTAGTGTTTCGGATCGTGATGTCTATGAAAGTGTGGAGGAATTTGGCAAACTAGACGTATGCCAGTCAGTCATTTATTCTCTGATCCTCTAAATTGATAATCTGATTCAAATGTCATTTCCAAACCAGATCCTCGTCAAATACCTCACACTTCAACGTATTATTTTCCAAAATTTCATCAATGATGCACTCCGACCAGGTCTTACAATTCGGTTTTCTGTAATTCCTGCAAAAAACTATTTCACGGATAAAAAATCTTGTATCTTGTTTACCACTATGACATATCCATCCTTTTTTCCTACTTGGAGGATTATATCTCAAAACATCTAATAAAGTTTTTGCACGGAGAAGAAAAGTCACTAACCATAAGTGAATATTTAATAAAGGCTAGTGAAAACTTGAATACTATATGGGACGAGGAAACAAGTTGATAACCCCAAGAACATTTGTGTTCTTGAAAATGAACACTTACCACTATTGTTTTGTTTTATTATATAAGAGATCGGTACTCATTATTGAACACATCACTTGCTGAGTGTCATCTAACTCACTTATAGCAAGTGAACTGTTTTCCTATCAGTATAATACACGTAAATTGCCATAATTAAACTGATTAATAGCCCCAAGTGGGTTATATTAGCGATTCATTTACTCGTCACCCATGATCCATTTCATTTTTTTTTTACTTTTGAGGAATGTTTGCGTAAAGAAACCAACCAGCAATTCCAATATAGTGATTAGTGATATATGTTATTTCTTGAACTTACTTCAAAATTTATAGAAATTTACCAACAAATATCTCACTGAATAATTCGAAAAGTAATTTAAATCTATATTGGGATTGTCGATCGATCTCTTCCTGCTGAACTGCGTTCAATCGAATGATTATCTGTGGAAACAATGAGGTAGGTATATATACTTTCAAAACTTCATCAACCATCAACAACGAGAATTAATCATAATTGGTGCAACCATGGTCCATGAGCCGCTATTTCACACGTCAGAACACCTCAACTCGATGATACTCAATGACGCTACGGCCAACTACGGCCGTGATCGATTTGTGCTATCGACTGATTCGGCACCCGAATAACGCCGAACATGCCCGAACAAAATGGTGAGTTGTAGACTACCCCACTCGACTTGATCGATTGTTTTTATCGATGAGCTCGCTCAGAGCAGAGCAAGTGATTTTGTTTCAGGAACATAATTCAATGATAGTAGTTATTTGTATAGCTACCACGGGTTTATTGAATACTTATAACTTTCGAACATAAATACTGATGACTATCAATAAGTGTCCTGATCGATTACTGCAGAAACAAACTTTCAGAAAAACGTTCCTACGGTTGGTATGTCATATTTCTACAGTAGGTGATAATGTACCCGTCACAATCGAATTTTTTTCTAGTAAACGATTTACTTGGCCGAGTTTTCTCAGTGTGGTTTGTTTTTGAAAATCATCTGAGAAGGAGTTCTAACAGTTTAAATATGCATGGAATTTCCATAGCTCAATAAAGTATATGTTTATTAAAGTCTGGAAAGATACAGTTTTATTATTTTTATCCTTCAGAGCTTTCGACAAACCCATTTTTAAACTTTTGACAGCATTTTCATTTTGCTCATTACTAGCGGTAAACAAGATGAGTCTAATGTTTGCTAACATTGAAACTTGAAAAATCAGAAAATATCTTTGAAGTAAAGGATGCTCCATTGATGGTCACTAATACGTCTGGAAGTCCAAATTGAGAAAAACCTTCTCTGCATTGCCCAACTGTTTCCATCGCGTCACAAAGTTTCATTATAAAAACAAAATAGTTTATACAAAATGAACAAAGTTTTACAATGTTCTCTATGTCTAGGTCCAGAGAAGGCCACCAGGAATAAGACCTAGCAGTTGTCTTCATCGTGACAATACCTTAATGATTTGTATGTAATTCCATCAATGATTTTATCTCTGAGTTCGAAAGGAATAACAACTCTGTGACCCCAAATTATTAAAAATATTAAATCAATATTGAGTGTTCTTCAATATAATATAACACATACTGTAACATCATCTGTCAATGAATAACAAAAAACGCTGGTTCGGTAGACTACTAATCTGACGAAGAGATCATCCAAAAAATCTGTTCCTAACGCGGCGATGAAACAGTCTGCGGAAAGCCCTAACGCATCGAATATTCAATGGCTAGAATCGCTAATGAACCGAAATGAATTTTTCAGCACATTTTCGGACAAAACCAGCCTCGTCCGCGGTCGGTCCCCCTGCCTGAGTATGAGTCAAAAAATGTGCTGATCTGGTTCGGAATTTCGTTTGACAAGTGATATGAGTGTACAAAGGAAATCGAATTACCAACGTTCTCGCCTTCATATCGGCAAAGGACAAATCGTGCTGCTCAAATAACACATTCCAGTCAAAATAAAGTAACTGGATACCCTGGCTGAATGATCTGGTAAGTAAGTGTGGATTCATGCAGCACCAAGTTACCCTTATAAAGTTAAAATTATCAATTAATGATTATTATTTATCAATTATTGAAAATGTGGTATTTATGCACCCAAACAACATGATTTTGCTCAGATCATTTTTAGTTTCAATAGCATTTTTCTTCCTGGAACCAAAATATTACATTCGTTTCTATAATTCAAGATGTTTAGTGAAATGAAAGAAGCTATTGAGGGCAATTTTTTCATTTTGAAGAATAGTAATGAAGGGAGATCATCCTTCAAACCCATAAATAGGTGCAGACAAGAAAAAGGGTAGATTGATAATCTCATAAAATACATATGATCTTGCAAGACCATCATGGTGCGTATATTTTTCATATACAAAGGTGTCCCATCATCAACCTAAATAGCATCATCAATTTAAGGTAAAATTAACTAAATGAAATATATAATGAAAAGTTAATTTCCACCATTGGACTGACTAATCCGCGGTCATCTGCGCACTAGCTGCGCATCAGAAAAAAATCTGGTTCAATTAATGAAAAAAGATAAAAGTTGGCCAACTTCTACTTTTTACTTGTTAATTAATAAATGTTAAATGTCTGCATGAATGCAATCATAGTTAATCAAGAAATTCAACTCATTATTGCTTATTGTTAATTGATAATTTTTAATCGATAATTGTTACTTGGTGCTGCATAAACTCACACTGAGTAGTAGTAATATTCATATGAAGGCACCTTCAGATATCCATCGAAATATTGGAATTAATTAATAATCAGTTTGTTGTTCAACAAGCATGTCACGAAGTCATTACTTACACAAAGGGGAAAGTTTCATTAATCACAAATCAAACACCACTTCTCCCTAGCGAAAACTTCTATACAGATAGAGGGTATGTGAATCAACCAATAATAGCGAATAATCCGAACAGTTGAATTTGAATTCTTATAATAGTAAGTATGAAACACAATGGACCATCGATTGGAGATTCTCTGATGACATATTATGTTTCATTCAGACGAGTAGTTGAAATTTGTTGTGACACTTGCTTGCTTCTATTGACTCAATATTTTGTTAATGTTCATATTATGGTTACATCATCTGACCTCAAAAAGGTTTTTTGCTTGGATATCATCAAAACCTCCATTACATATGCATAGTTCTCTTCTTTATACCAGTCGGCATACTAACGTTACATCTATTGCCTCTCACATAGTTCCTTACTGAATGTTTCGAAACGTGTAACTGTTGTGTTCATTTGATGCATTTGTTCCCAAAGTTCAGCAATGGTTTACTGAGTCTTCATTATTATCATTTTTCTACTGCACGAAAGGGTAACCTTCAATGTTAGTGAATCATCGTGCAAGCCAGACGAAGGATATTGGATGAAGTGGATGAAGGTTCCGATTTTTTTTCAAATGTTGAAGGTTGTAGGCATCAAAAAAGAATTCAATAGTTGATGAGTTCCAAAATTTCGCCGTTGGATGAAAAAACTAGCTCTGATGAATAGAAGTTCAACAGATCTTGAATCTGACGATGAAAGAGAGGTCAGTCAGAGTCAGTCTACTCTGCTCGTAATCGCACGTGGAATAACAGTCCTCATGTGTAAGTATGTACAATAAATTACTCCTAACTCTAACTTTCAAAGTTAGTGAGTAATTCAAACTCTCGATAAGGAATTATAATATAGATTAATATGGATCATGGTGTCAAAAACTTTTATTCTCTTCGATATCAACCACTCCAAGATCTGATTTCTTCCAGGTTGAGTTTTGTGCTCTTTCTTCTACTGAATGGTATGGAGCATTATCCATGACAATAATTACATTATGTATCTGATCCTACTTTTGAATTCAGTTGAATTAATGTTTTTCTTGGATTCGAATGACAATAATCCCTCTTCCACAAAGCCTGTGTCTGCCTCTACGCATGTTGTCTGCCTCTTTCCACATAGATGATATCCATTTTATTTCAATATCCCTCCACAATAATTTCCTGGACAAGGATGGTACAGAAAATGGTCCAAATATGCGCGCTGCATTCAATATGGACTCCCCTAAATTCAGAATATACTTATTAATTAACGACTGGACACAGCCGATATGTATTTATTTTGTCCTGTGTTCATTTATCACTGTGTTGTTACAAAATTGGCATAATTTGTTTGTGCATTGCCATTAAACTTTTTCGAGTAAAGATGGTCTGCTTGATTTTCCGTAACATTCCTTAATTAACCATGCGATATATTCGCGAAAATCACGAACCAATAGATGGCGCTGCAGAAATGTCAAAAACTTGAGATGAAGGTGATAAACAAGCATTTCGTTATGTTTTCAATAATAATTTGTCAACTTTTGATTCACATTTTAGGAAAGAATTAACGAATCCAAAATATTTGAAAGGGTGCTATCGTTTGGTTATTATTTATAGAACACAAAACAGGTATTTTATATGAGGTTTATGGATTTATTATGTTTTTATAGGCTTTTCAAACCACCTCTGCAAAATCAATGGGGCCACTAAGATATTTGTATTTCAATGATTTATCTTTATATTGTTATATTTCCAGAATGCCCAATATTGGGATGAGTATCTAAAGTATATCAGAAATAAGAAGAAACCATTAAAAGAACGAGAAGCTTTGTTCAAAGCTGGTCACATCATACTTTGTGGGATAGATATGTAACACACATAAATAAACCACTGTTCTCAAACTTCAGCTCTAAGGCAGCCCTCATATGAAATTAAAATGATTGTATGGAGAAGTTAGCAGTGGAAGTGTGAATATATCTGTTTTAAGCTGTAATTTTATTCTAACCCAAAAAATAGATGATTACAGACAGAAATAAGTTCAATTAACTTTATTTTCTGAGAAAAGTAAGTGTAGTGGTGCATCTGCTCATATTGAGATATCTTAAATAGGCAACACAAGTTATTATTTTCGAATCCACCATGTACTTATAGTCCATAATAATAAGTATTTTGTATAGATACATAGATAGATAATCTCTGGTATGTACCAAGGAAGTTAGAGAACTTATGGTCTACCAGTCATTCGAATTCATTTCTCTCAATTAATACTTATCTAATTCATGGCTTATTCATTTTAAATAAAAATTTGATTTCATCAAGCCTACATTGTGCACTGTTAAAGTTTCCATGTGATGACTTTGAGATGTTCATTGAAGTAATTGCATTCTTTTTGAGCCTATCTCTTGGTTTAACTCTCCTTCTTGATGGTCCTGAAGTGAAATCAAGGTTTTCATCACGAACAATAAAATAGACAACACAACACCAGATATTATTTGTTTGATTCTACCTGAAAAGAGACATACCATACCTACCTTCAATTTGGCATTTTCTTCAGAAATCTACTTCTAGGAAGTGCTTATTACAAACGTAAATGTTTGTGGTAATAAGTTTTTCTATTTTCAACATGATATTCTATTTTTTACACAATCATGAAGTTGAAATTTTGGATTTTGTGCCAAGGGAACGATGTCTGTACGGTAGGAAGAACGCTGAGGTACTGAACAAATCTTTCTCGATTTCGTCTTTACGACCATGTGAACTGGCTGCATGTTTCAATAATATCAGTAACCAGCTGATAAGCACGAAAATAGTCCGAAAACTATGCACAATAATTCAAATTCATTGAAAATAATGCGAAAGCCTAGCAAATGCAATGCTAAATTGCTTCGTTTATCACCCTCGGAAGGCTTCGAGAATTCGACACCAGAGGCCACCCACTTCGTGATTTTCGCGAATTACAGATTGTATTGTTGAAATACTCAAACAACGTAACGACTAGCTGTTTTTTATCATTGCTCCTTTTGATTCTGGCATTACTTCTAAATCTTCAATAGCTTGTAGGCACCCTACGTTCGTGGAATATGGACATTCATTGCCATAAGTGGACTCATGAGGAATGCTCTGGTACCGAAAATTAATCTTTTGATTATTTGTTCATAACAGGTCAAAAATGTGCCATGTAGATTATGAGAAGCTGTTGTGGTGTGAACCCACTAAACATGTAATGTTACAAAATATTGCAACAATATTATGTATTGCTTGCCATTGTAAGATAATAATATAATATTGCATAAGGCTAACTGCTATATTCAAGTTTTTAACATAACAAAAAAACTATCGACAAGTTGTATGTAAATTAAAAAGCAAGCTATTGATAATGTTTCAGGTGCAATATTGCGTGAGCCATGAAAGTTCATTATAAATGCAACATTATAGAAACTATATAGGAACAATGTGTGTGCAAGTTACATTTGGAACTATCGAACAAATTCAAATCACAATGTTACACTCGGTTTTAAATCCTATTATATTAACAACAATACATAAGCTAACTTCAAACAATATTGACGGTATTTAGAAAACACAATGTATGTTCAATTTTCGATCGCATCATTGCAGAAATATACAAAATGATACCCTTCTACAATTTTAAATAGTAAATATAAAGAAACTTGAAAAAATATTTCATCTATCAGGTTACCAACCAATTTTGAATTTCCCGGTCTTGAGGAGATGGAAGATGCCACCTAACGGGGCGACACCCAGCCCATAGACAAAGAAAGTTTGTTTATGTTTATCCCGTCCCGTATCGTGCAGTCTTGCGTCGCTGGTTTTTTATTCTTGATTTGGATACTTTTACTTTTATAAATTATAAGTAAAGTACATTTGTTTGTTGAATAAGAGTGTTGAAGCAGCACAATGGACAATGTCAATAATACATTTAAGGCATCTCCATATTCATGTAAGGTAAGCGATACATCATTTTTATTATTTTTGGTTAGGATAGTTTGGTAGGAAAATGCTTTTTCTTAGTTTTCCTCCTTATATTGCGAATAAATCTGATGGTTGTGTTGTTTCGTGTGCATCTTATTATAAAGTAGGATTGAAATCGTCGTTATAAATTTGTATTCATTGAAATATGATGATATTTCGATTGTGATTAGTGTGGACATTTTTAGATCCAAAAACATCGTGAGAAGTACTCAAAATACGTCGAAAAAATACGTGAAATAGTAAGACAAGATACTAAAAGAAAATTGATAAACTCGAAGGTTGAAGTTGAAACTGATGAGGCCCTCGATGATTCTCAAACTTGTTGCCCTGATATTTCACAAGATAAAAATGAGAACCCATCAGTTACCTCTCCCCTTACATTCTTCTCAGAAACCCCAGTCATACTGATTAGTTTAATATAGTAAAAACCCAGGCATCAGATAACTCTACTACATTAGCTAATAATTTGAGAAATTGGGCAATTGATTGATGCATATATATCCAATACGAATTTCAACTTTTTAAAATATAAAAACCTTCCATATGTTTGTCGTACTTTGCTGAAAACCAAAAAGTCTGGCACAATTTCAATTACAGAGAATGGAAAATATCATTTTGACCTATTTGCAGGAAACAATTGAGAGTATTGTATAGATGTGTATGTCAAGGTTTTGAAGACTTGGTAGTATATCAAGTTGTCAATCTTCCATCCAAACATTCCATTGATTATTATTGTTTCAGGTGCCTGGATGAGGCCAAACAGAGTTTTTTTTAATTTGATATTTTGATATTTGTTTTTATTTTGATGTGATATTTCAATTCAAATAAAGGTTTTATTATAAAATGTTTGCCTTTTTGACCCCCAAGACTTCCATAGACATTTGAAATCAATAACTTGTCATATAGGTATATAGAATGTCTCACAAAGTTGGAAGCATACTTTTTTATTATTTATTTTAGATAAAAAAAGTTATGCATGTAATAAAAGCTGAAATCATCAGGTATTAAGTTTTTTCAGTTGTATGAGAGGTTTCTTAAAATATGCGAATCTAATAATAAAGTTACTTCGATTTTTACAATATCGAAAATTGTCAGATTAAAGTCAGTTAGAAATGAAAGTTACGTTCAGATATTCAAATCTACCAAATTAGGTTGTGTTATTCTCAACATTTTTCTTTTTTTGTGAGTGTTTATAATGTGTTTCAAGTTTCCGACTATGTTAAACTTTTTATAAACAATAGATTTTTCTTTCAAAACTGAATGGAAAAGTTTACAAAACCATATTTTTCATGGTAGATAGATATGACTGAACATTTGAATGTATTTTCAATTCTGAATAACCTTGCGTAACAACTTTCGATTTTGTTTAAAATAAAGGTACATTATCCACTCCTAAGTGATTTTTTTTTAACAACCCGCTTATACGACTGAAAAAATTGAATATCTGATGATTGTAAAATAGCTTTTAGAGCATGCAGAACTTTTTTCGTAAAATCAATGATATTAATTATTTTCACATGGTTCCAACCTAGTGAGACCAACTGTATATAACAGAAGCATAGGAAAAAATCTATTTATTGTTTCAAATGAAAATACTATATTAAGGTATAATCATTTCAGAAGATTTGTTGGGTTTTAACTCCTTGCTCTAAAAACTAGAAAATGAATATGATTTTCATAGAAGGCACATCAATAGTTAATGATATTTTCCAAGATATCGAAACTGATTTGCCTACCATGAATATTGTATGAATTCATTTTCTATCAATATTTTAGAAGCAATAAGTGAAAATCCAAAAATAGTTCAGTAATGAACAAACCTACTGGAAAGTAATTTATGAAATCTTCCTGTTATGTTATAGAAATGAATAGACAAGGTTGGTGGTAAGTTGCTGCTATATAACATAATATTGAATATGTTATTCTCTTCTAATTTATATTCTATGTTACGGTAACCTTGCTGCAATTACTAATTATTAAACATTACATCCATCAATCTATTTCAGCAGTTGCTGCAATATTGTCACTAGGCCACATTTTTAACATCACATTTGCAATATTCCTGTATATTATATGCAAAATTGCAGTAACCTTGCTGGAATAATTGATATGAAATATACCATTTTTAATATTGCTGAACGTCCGTTTCAGTATTTTAATATTGCTGAACGTCCGTTTCAGTAGTTGCTGAACCTTTGCAGTAAGGTAGCAGAAAACTCTGATGGAACATTACACATTACGATGAAAGGTTACTGAAATATTGAATGAATGTTACTTTGCTTAGTGGGAAATAGCTCTTGGCATGAAACAGACAACCAAGTGTGAAGCAGTTTTACAATGGACCTAGCATAATCTACCAGACTGGCCACAATTCATTGTCAAGCTCGTACTATGCCAAACTTCTGTCTTCCAGAATTTTTGTCTGATTATTCCGATACCTATAACCAAGTCTATAACCCACAACCTAAAAACTTTCGAAAAAAAACTCACCTATATCCTCTCCCAATATTCTTCTTCTGGCTTGCACGATGTGTCACGAACATTGTATTCTCCGGTAATGCTTTTCGGCAATGAATTCTTCAGTTTTTGACCTTTCTTTGATATAATTATCAGCGACAAGACAAGACACTTTTTTTGAGTTTTATTCAACTGACAACTACTGCCACAAATATACAAAGGAATTTCTTCCAGCCATTCTGAAAACTCCATAATACTAACAGGAATTTCCTTTTTTGATTTATTTCTTTCAACTATCCGTTTACCCCAATCAATTTTCAATGTTGAAGTTAGTTTTTTGGTGAGGTCATTTAATAATTGAGGATTGCACAGATACTCTTGGCCTTTCAAACTATTTATGGTAACTGCTAAATTTTGAACTTTATTTGAGAAATCTAGGATGTTTTCTAATCTATCTTCTTTTATATTAGGGATTTTAACCGTAGAATCGATCAAATCTTGGATAATTGTTTCCGATCTGCCAAATCTCTTTTCTAGAGTATCAATTATCCTGTCTATTTCTTGGGTAAAACTGAGAAGTGCATTTACAGAGTCTTTGGCTTTACCTGTCAAACTTTTCTGCAACCGTATGATATTCTCTGCATTTGAAAAACCACAAATTTTAGTTGATTCCTTGAATTGCGTTATGAAGTTCATCAATTCTCCAGGTTCCCCATTAAAGACCGGAAGATCTTTGTTGAAAGATTGCCTAGCCATAAATTGATTTAATTTCAACTCTTCCACTGGGTGTGTATTGGAATTAGGATTCAACACAGGATCAACTTTGATTGTTTGATTTAATTTTGTCTCAGATGGTTTCTGCAATGAGTTCACCCACTGTTGCACGAATGAAGATTTAGAAGTAACAGTTTGGATATCTTTTTCAAGTTCTTGTTTGTTGTCGATAAAAGAACTCCTGCTTAATTGCCATTGTTCCTCCAAATCCGCTTTTTTCAATGCTACTTCTTTTTCTATCACCTCTTTTTCAATGTCAGCTAGTTTTCGTACTTTCTCTAGCTCAATTTCCAACTGCTTCCGTCTGATGGTACTTTGTTTAGAAATATGTGTCGATGAAATACGCACAGTCCCTTGGTTTGGTATTTCCTGATGTTCCTTGGTTTTAGATGAGTTAGTCGAAGTTTTTTCATCCTGTATCTGAAGTGAAGGATTTTCCTTTTTTGGCATATCTTTGTCAAAACTTTCACATTCTGCCATATACCTAGTTGGTATTTTTGCCTTCGTTATCCTGGTACTTCTTCTCAAAGGTAAAGATTTGGACATCTTCCACAGACTGATTTCAATGTGAATTACTCGAAGGACCACTTATGCATTCTCCTGTAATGCTTTTCGGCAATTAATACTTCAGTTTTTGACCTTTCTTTGATATAATTATCAGCGACAAGACAAGACACTTTTTTTGAGTTTTATTTAACTGACAACTACTGCCACAAATATACAAAGGAATTAACATCAACATGAATAATAAGATATTCAGGAACAAACATAAAGATTTTCCTTGTGTACAGTCAGCAGATAAAAAAGCTACTTGGTGATTCATTCCAACACAGTGGATCAATTTTACAATTATTCAAACACAGGTTGGGATTTTGGAGTGTTTACCTAGTCTCTAGAATAGTGTTTGATGACCAAGACATCCAATTGACCATATCCGATAGCTATAGACCGAAAAAGTGTGACGTCAAAGCTATGTTGGTTTTCCTGATTTGTTCCCAAACAAATTATTTTCACATGTAAATCTCCGTAAGAGATTTTGGAACTCGATTATCTCATTTATAATAAAAAAGCAACATATTTCGATACCATTTATCGATAATAGAATGAAACAGGTGATCTGATCAAACTGATCAATATATCAGTGTAGTGATGATAACGAATGGAAAATATGTCGTTTAGCTATCAATAATAATACATTTCTTCAGAGATGAGGAAAAACTGATATCTAGGGGCGAAAAAGCCATGGTGAGAACATGGTATTTGATGCTGATCTCAAGACCTCAATAGGGTTGATCTTTGATAATATTCATGATGAAACATATAAAGTAGAGGTGAGCTATAATATTAGAGGGTATAAAGGATAAACTGGAGGTTTTAAAATGTTTGTTGTAGATAAACTTTACCATTGTATGAGTTCCTCAATATGTTCAAATGAAAAACTGATGACATTTGCGTATCATTTTCTTTCTGAAGAAAATATATTTCAACTTCTTGTTGAATATACTACTCAGTAATGCCTACATAATGTTCTCAAAGTTTTTTCTATAGATCTCCTGGAAGAACGTATAATTATTTTATGATGCTGGTTAACTCCCAGGTGAGCTCTCAGTTTCTACTACAGATTTCGAAGAAGACAACACTATCATGGAAAGGAACATCTCTGCTGACAGCATCAACCTCAGTAAATCTTTCGCCAATCTACAACAAATAATGATATGATAACACTTACCTTTATTTTATCTAATACCCATGTCTTGATTTCGTTGAATATTCTCAATAAATATCAGAAATGACTTAAAAAATCTTCTTATGGGGATTTACATGCAAATTTATTTTGTTTGGAAACATTCAGTAATATCAAAATAGTTTGTGACGACTTTTTTGGTCCATTGGTGGCAGCTTCTTAAGCGTTTTAGGGTTGGTACCAGTCTGTCATAAATGACGACTGTCATCAATGTCAACTGTCATTTAAATCGATTGTTTCCATATCCCGGATGTAAAAAAATATGAAAAATGAACATGAAATAACTACATATTTATATAAATAGAAAAATATTAATGCTCCGGTCGGCTTATTTGAATTTATGTGCACAACTGACAGTTATGATTATTGACGTTGATTACAGATTCCTGCCAACAAAAATGCTCGAGAAGCTGCCACCGAAAGCTGTTTTTCATATGGTCAATTGGCAGAAATAAATAAGTCTTGGTATGGGTAACGATCCATCGAAATAACAAATCAATTTTCATTGGAAAGCGACCACGCAACAGGGTCTTCATCAGAATAATTGGGCTCTTTCGAACTGACATGAAACGCATTGTCTACACAAACGCCAGGGTTCCACCAGAATGACAATAAATATTTGTATTGTCATAGCCTCAAGAGTCACGCAATGCATTTACATTTTGTTGATTTGTGGAACGTGTTCGAATAATTCTGAATTTGGAATTGGTTTTAATCTGTAATTTGCATTATCAAACATTGGGGATGACGCCCGTCTATCTATGTTTGCACAGCTTGGACCGCTGGAGGTTCGGTAATGATACAACATGTAAAAACACGGTCTTGGTGAGGGTTTCTCTTCATTCTATTCATATCCGTCCTTATAGTTATTCTCTATGGGGACACAATAACACCACTATCGTGGTCTAAAATTATGATTTAACCAATGATACAGCAATATGGGCATATTCCACAAAAAAATCATATTTTAAAGTACGAGCCCAATGTTGTTTACTACTTTAAACGGTTATTACCTCAAAGCTACGTGGATTTAAAATAAAACTTTTGAAATTCATTTCATTTAATATCATCAAAAACGCGGAAATACTCTTGATTTAGCTCTAAATATCCATGACGACTAATAACATTTCTGTCAAATTTCTGTCAAATTTCTGATTTCAGACGGAAGCGACCATATGTGCAATGCCGTAATTATTGTTGTGATATTTGTTTGAAATGGTTCGTATCTTTAGACCTATCCGACCATATCTTATTGTTTCAAGTTCTTCACACAACTGTCACAAAACGTATATCGCTATTTTCTTCAAATGTCTCATTACTGATGAATATTTTGGCAACAAGAATTTTATAGAATAATGCTCAAAGTGTCGATTATATACTACTATACTACTGAAGTAGGTACTGAGCAAAAGTAAAAAATATCAATTTATTGAAACGGTTCAGGCAACTATGTTTTATGAAGGATATGGTGATCAACAGTGAAAATGACATTGAAATTTTGTATGGTATGAGGTTTTTCATCTTCTGTGGATCAATCCACGAACTAAGATATGACACCTCAAAAATATGAAAAATAATTCCATAAAGTTTGTTTGTGATGAAAATCCTAACAAAACAATGATTCATGATATGAGTATTTCGTAATCTTCAAAAACACTTCGCCACTGACTATTTTCGGATACTTGATATCTTCAGAAATCATCCATCATCTCGTTTTATCCGTAAATTAAAAATGGTCTATATTTTCCAAAGAAACGAACGGATTTGAACATTTATTTTTAAGATCTGAATTTATAATTTCACATGTTTTCAATGAGTTCTGGGATGCGCTGAAATGATGAAAAATATTCCACTGTATGGGTACTAGTGTTGATAGTCTTGTGGAAATCAAATGAAAAGGGAATGAGTTTCTCAAATTTCGTACAATATCTACTTCAGTCTATCCTATCTTCACCTTTTCTAGGGTATTTCTCGAGGTATTTCTTCAACGAGTGAAGGAAATGTACTTTCCAACGAGTTTTGTACACTATTTTTCCTACGACACCGAATACTTTCATTTCGCGGGAGGTCTTGTCAAAAATGTAACTTGAGTGGTCTCTATAATTTCAGGTGGTTTTGATTTGATATCAAGTACAGTTCATCTCCATATTCAAGATGATATTTGAATACTTCTCCGACAATTCCTCATTACCTATGTGAATTACTGATTGATTGAGTTAGTTCAGTTTGGACAAATTTTATTGATATTGACACCAGCATACATAAACAAACTTGACATCATACGCCTGCTATAGCGCCAGTAATCACGCAACCAGGAATACAAAGAATCTTCTCTATGGTGATACTGTGATATCAAGCAGCAAGCCGCGCATAAAACTGTAGCCGTACTCTTTTGAATGATCTCATCCGCTTTCATCAACATCGAAATAGTTTCAGCAAAGAGGATAGGTTCCAGTTTTAAAGTGAATTCAGAGGTTATGTATCAGACACATTGAAATTAAAAGATGAAGAATTATCGGTATATTTCAAAACGAGACAGAAATTTCAATAAATGATATGAATTTGATTTGGAACGCTTATATTGACACAATATACCTAATTATTTCTATCAATTCAGGCGACCGTTGTGATATTTTTTATATCAACACTTGTGATTTTTTTTTCGAATAAACAGTACCATGGTGATATGAGATACTTTCTGAATAACAAAACAGTGTGATTATTGACGTTTTCATACGTGGTTGTAGGAAAAACTTATTTAATCACTGAACATCGTAAATATAGGAATTGTTTCAAAATTATAAGTAAATCTCTGGAAAAATTCTTCTACAGATAATTTCAGATACCTAGCCTTATTTTCCAGTGTATTCGCTGAATTACTTACATTGCCTCTTTCCCCCTTTGTGACGGCGGGGTATGGAACTAGATACACCCTGATTGCGGTCCCTGTTCTTCATGACAAATTATCGAGGTTTTTGTTGATTCTCTCCACATCCTTTCACGTAGTTTAGGGTATGTTTAGGTCCCACTATACATACTAGATTACTCTTGTCAAGGGACATCTCAAATTAGATACTAATTTGAAATAGAAAAAAACTGGATGTAGGCCAATCAACCTATTTTCGGCTGGATGCGTTCAGTTAGACCTTGATTAATGAAAGCTCATCTGATTACTTCTTGCAGTTCATACACAATGGGACATCTTTCCAGTTTGTATAGTGACTGGCCTAGTGCAACTGATGAGGCTTGGCGAGCCGAAACAGATCTGTATTGCACCAGTTGGCAATCCACACACGAAACGGAATCAACCTACAACCTTTCACTTCATACCCTAGCTCTGTGTTCAAACACAATATCTTTCTTTCTATATATATATATATATATATATATATATATATATATTATGTATATGAAAATTGCAGCACCTTGTGCTCAGTCTGAGGTATGTATCAGAGATTTTTCGGGTTAAATAAAATAGCGTGATGGCGTAAAAGTATATTTTCAATTTTTTCAGACTGCTTCGACTTGATTGGCGATGTTATCATATCAACACAGGATGCATGTAATATTAATGTTCATTGTGAAAGTAAAAATAGCGTATCCAATTAAAAATATCAAACACAGTTTTAGTTTCAATGTCTGGTAGACAACCGCTTTCCTGGCAAATACCACGTAGAACATTGAATTACATATGGTTGTAGTCCATGCAACGATTCACACTTCGAATGCATATCAGAAATGTATCTTTCCTCCAGAGACGTGAAAAAATTCTAATCGAGACAGGCACGCTTCACAACCGGTTTCGGGCTTATTGGCCCTCATCAGTGCAGGGTAGTCAACCGAGTAGATACTCTGAGATCTCCAATCGAAGCGGTGCCTGTCCCAATGCATCTTCTTCAAGCCGTATTTCAAGAGACACTTGGAATTATAGCAACACCATGCGGCGGAAGAAACAAACACTACAGAAACAATGCCAGATGCATTGGTACAGACACCACGTGGAGATCTGGTCTTTACTTGGTTGACTTTCATGCACTGATGAAGGCCAATAATCCCGAAACCGGTCTGTATGTTGTTGAGCGTGCCTGTCTCGATGTGAAATTTGTGACGAATCAGGAAGAAAGAAATATTTGCGATATGAATTTCCAGTTAATTCTGCTCGTAGTCTATCAGAAATTTCAACTCAAACTGTGTTAGATATTTTTGATTGGATAGAATATTTTTCCTCAAAAATTTGTGTCCAATTGATGGCTTTCTCATTTTTCAATGTTCAAAGTAGGTATTGAATAAATTCAGCATTCAACATCAAATTTATTCTTTTCGTACTTCCGGGCCTGAAGTGACAACTTCACTCCCTTGTGACAGGTACTAAAGTGTCACATTTAATCCCTCCGGGATTAAATATTGACGAAACTCCCGGAACGATTAAATCACAAACAAACGAATTTAAGGGATATTTTATTGAAAAATATAATTAATTAGAATGGTAATCAACGTTAATATTCAAATTAATATTGTGACAGTTCGTCATATTGACCAGTCTTTCCTGGGTTAATGCAGCAGGTAACTGACGAGTAACAGATAGGTCCTTTTCATATTGAACTGGTGTTTGTTTCGAAGATCCTGCGGAAACAGGAAGCGAGAATGAGGACTGTGGCATAACTATAGTGGACGAATCGGCGACTTGACCAAATATTTTATCTGAAATTTTTTGTTTATTTTTAATAGACGATTCAATATATCCCTCGGCCACGTTGGAGGATTTCCATCCTCCATGTCTCTTCAGCACGTCTATTGTTGCTCCCGAATCAGCTAACAAAGACGCAGATGTGCGTCTAAAACAATGTCCCGTATAAGACGTCGCATTTTCTAATTTCAAGAAAGCTGCTATTTGCCGTGGAAATGTACCAAACATGTTTTTTCCTACTACTCGCGTAGTACATTCTTTGTTGATGTATTGAACAAAAAATTTTGAATGAGGTGTCCCTGTCTTTCGCAATGCCACATATTTCCGAAATATCGCCACAAAACTGATGGCACTGTTTTCTGAATTTTTGATCACAAAATTTCGGTCAATTTTATTTTTGGTGTTTCTAATCGCAATTAGGAAGGAATCGCCCAAATCTCTCACATCGTCGATTTCTAAATCAACCAACTCTTTTCCACGACAAGCTCCCGCAACGCCCAAAATAAGTGCAACCTACAAAAAAATTGATTTCTTAAAATTTCTGAATATAAACAAATTTCCAAATTTACCTTAAGTATTAAATATTTATCATCCGGAGCCTCCCGTAAGAACTGATCTACCTGCTCAGACGTGAGAATTCTTGACTTCTTTGGCTTAAATCCCTCATTTCTTCTCTTCAAAAAAGCTAATAATTTTGGAAATTTACTTATATCAATATCTTCTCTAATGTTAATAACCGATTTCAGCATTGAGTAATGTGCCCAGAGAGTTGAGGCACAAACCGCTTTTGATTTATCATCGAAGTAGACTAACAGCGCATTTTCAGTAGGTTGTCTCACATTTTTTAAGCGGCACCACTTTTTAAAAGCATCGTACTGCTGCTCGTATAGTTTTCTAGATTTCGGTGGTAACAATTCTTCACCTACTTCGGCTGCTCTTTTATCAATATCAGATACACCTTCTTCACTCATGATACCAATAATTATCAATAACAATGTTTCTTTACAATGACACTAGTAATGACAATGTTTCTAAATTATAACTGTCACAACGCAATGTTACTATGGTAACTTATTTTAAAGACAGTTTATTAAATGAGTTGAAGAGAGAAAAAACTGATTGAAATTATTGAAATAATTAATAAAATCATACCGGAAGTACGAAAAGTATCGTATATACCTTGCGACTGAAGTACATTTAATCCTTCAGGTAAATTATGGCCCTCCCTGCGGTCGGGCCATAAACTTTACCTTCAGGATTGAATGTACTACTTCAGTCCCGCGGTATATAATGTACTATTATAGAATCTCTCCTTCTATCAGACCTAAACATACTTGCCCAGTCTTTTTTTATGTTCTGGTTCTCACGAAAAGGGATATCCTGTGATATTCAGAAAACATCGTGAGAACCAATAAAAACGAGAAGAAAAGTATTTTTTGACTGTACTATATCACTTCAGAGATGAAACAAAATACTCCTTGCCTAGGGTGTTTGATAACTTCAACTTATGCCAAGAAAATATTCAATTATGATTATGAATTCTATAATAAAGGTCCAAACAATGAAAATCCATTTCGGCCTCGATTTCGGCTCACATGACATTTTGGGAACGGTTGGTGATATTTCCGATTTGGAAACATCTTTTCATTGTTCTCTAGAGTGGGCAACCTATTCCTAATTCAACCACCTTCGTATCATTTACCGATTCCGATATGCGAATGGTAACACATGAAAATTACGACCTGTCTCATTTTAATATTCATATTCGCATCGTAATAAACAAGTTTTATGTTATGAAATTATTTTCATGAAGATAAATGCTATCGAAAAGATTGAATACTTCACAGAATCATCAAATCTGATGATATTGTACGTTTGCCAGAATTTCATCAATACCAAACGCTTCACAACAGTATCGCCCTACATGAAAAAACTGACAAGGAATTCGAACCAGACATGTAAACTAAAATTTCGATGGATGATCTCTAGAAAGTGCAATATAAAGGCGATGACAATCGCTAGAGAGAGGGAATTTTAATTAAAAAATAAAATTGCCGTATTTTCGCTACGGTACCCAACGTTGAGGTAATATTCAGGATCACTTCTCTTCGTTTCGTTTCAAATGTAAATTTGAGCCCAGTATTCCACCTCGATATGTTAACAGCTACCTACCTATGGAAATTTGATGCATCATAGTGTAAACACATTGTTTGAATAGTGGGGATAAAGTGGAAGCGCAATGCCCAACAAACTCTCCAGATTATAATAGGTGTGATCACAAATCAATAGCTCCCTAGACCTGATGTGGGGCAGTATGCTTCTAAATTAATAGCAAATGGTTTAACGAGAATCAGAATTATATCTACATTCGTTTTTAATCTCATCGGAACAAAATCAACATGTTCGTTTTCACAACACTACATCGATAAAACATAACTCTGAAATGGTTGTCTATCCTAAGCTAGAAGTGAAGATCTGGTACGCCAAACCGTACAGTACGACCATTCATCGAAGATTTTATCCAGAAAAAAAAATCATCGAAAAATATTTCCAGGACACAAGAAAATCCAGTGATGGCCTGAGCCAAAGAGAAAAAAGCAGACGTACTAATGCTACATAGGGAACAATTGAGAATTATAGAGGGGCAAATACCTGGACAAGCACCAGTGAGAGTATGCAGATCATGCGAGAAGGAAACAGAAACAGTGGCACAGGCAAATAATTGATGGTGAACCGGAACTATTCAACATAAATCCAGTCAAGGACTTGTAAACGATCGTAAGAAATTACTGGATAAGGTACTGCTAGAAAAAACAATAGGAAGATGCACTGGTCAAAAAGTCCCAAGTGTCATCAGAGGTTAGCAAAACAAGACTAGCAACAGGGTCAAAGACTCTTCATCCACATAATACATTAGACTCAATAAATATATGAGTCCTATCCGAGGTCCTATCGGCCTGTGCAAGTTCGAGTAGAAGAAGACATTTTTTTTAGTCATCTCTCGACTACAACCAACAGGGTCAAAGACTCTTCATCCACAGAATACATTAGACTCAATAAACATATGAGTCCTATCCGAGGTCCTATCGGCCTGTGCAAGTTCGAGTAGAAGAAGAAATTTTTTTTAGTCATCTCTCGACTACAACCAACAGGGTCGAAGACTCTTCATCCACAGAATACATTAGACTCAATAAACATATGAGTCCTATCCGAGGTCCTATCGGCCTGTGCAAGTTCAAGTAGAAGAAGAAAAAAAAATTGTTTAGTCATTTATAAAATAAAAACATCCAATGGAAATATAATCAAGAACAAAATTGAAATCGCCGAAAACTTTATAGAACATTATAGCACAATTGGTGAGAACTTAGCTAAAAAATGTTATCCATCAGATGCAAATTATGAAATTCACGAAGCATATTTGAGGAATTCAATATTCATTTCGGATACAAGTGAATATGAGGTTGATGAAATCATAAACAGCCTAAAACCGAAAAAAGCTCCTGGGCCAGATGGGTTGACATCAGAAATATTGAAGAAAGCGAGTGCATATATCCGACAGCCACTAACCTATCTTATAAATAAAGCCATCAGGTCAGGAAAATTTCCTACAGCATTCAAGGAGGCAGTCATAAAACCAATTTACAAGTCCGGAAACAGGGAAACTATCACTAATTACAGACCAATATGCCTGATAAGCAACCTGGCCAAAATATTCGAAAATATACTGAAAACAAGAATCTCCAGCTATCTCGACAAGCATAAAATAATATCAGATAATCAGTTTGGCTTCAGGCAGGCCAAGTCAACGGAAGATGCGATGACGTATGTGATTTCAAGAATTTACGAACTCATCGACAAAAGCAAACCATCACTATGTGTATTCGTTGACTTGGCCAAAGCTTTCGATACTGTGTGTCACAAAAAATTACTGACTACTCTGGAAAAAATCGGATTCAGAGGTATTGCTCTCGACCTGATGACAAGTTATCTGAAAGAGAGGCAATATAGGGTGAGTATAGGAGATGAAGTGAGTTCTAATAGATCTATGGCCTTCGGAGTTCCCCAGGGAACGGTACTTGGCCCCATTCTCTTCAATATATACTTGAATGGTCTGTTCGAACTTAGTGGACCTGGTGATATAGTAAGCTTTGCTGACGATACAGCAATTGTTTATCATGCGGATACCTGGTCCCAACTAAAAGAGATTGTTGAAGATGACTTCCCAAACATAACTAGATGGCTGAATAGTAGAACACTGACTATGAATGTGGAAAAAACATTTTACGTACCCTTTTCATGCTCCTCAAATACGCTACCTAACTTTGAAGTACTAGAAATGAATCAATTTAACCACTTCTGGAACATAACTTCAAAAAATCAAATCAAATATCTTGGAATAATAATCGATTCAAACTTGAGATGGAACTACCACGTTGATGATGTCGTGAGAAAATTAAGATCTCTTATAGGCACCTTCAAATTCCTTCGAAACATTCTCGACATCAAGGATATGAAGACTCTTTATAATGCATTAGTCCAACCACATATTTCGTATGGGATTCTAGCATGGGGAGGAGTTACTAACAACCATATTAAAAAACTTGAGAATACTCAGAAATGGATATTGAAAGTAATTCACAACAAAGGACTTACATATCCTAGCGCAGCATTATACGAAGAGAGTAAGGTATTAGATGCAAGGCAAATATTTTTTCAAAAAATTTTGATAAAGCACTTCAGAGAGAAAGACACTATGAGAAAAAGTGAACACAAATATGATACACGGCACAAAGCGAAAACAACGGCAATTCCAAAAATCGAAAAAACTATCGCTCAAAGATGTTATACTTATCTCAGTCCGGTAGTATATTCTGAGATTCCCAGTGAGTTGAGACAGATAAACTCAGTTGGACTATTCAAAAAAAAAGTCAAGGTATGGATCCAGAGATTACCTAGAATAAAAGTACATCAACTAATTGATAGGAAAAATACCCACTACTTTCAGGATATATAATGTGTCAGTTCTTGAATGCATTATTCTTATACTTAATATTTTTATAATTTAGTATTAATTTATTATTCATTAGTTTTTTATAATATTTTTATATATGTATGGAATTTATTTATATTTATGCACTTATAATGTTTTATACACAGAATACCTACCTCATCCACGCACAGGGATTCATCCCTTTGTGGATTGTGTTTATTCGCCATTCTGCCATTCTTTTCATCTCACTGTACAATTATTAGTGAATAAATTATTATTATTATTATTAATTATTATTTCTCGACTGTTCGAAATAAAAAACCTATAATGTTCGTAGAACAAGCCATAAGAAATATATTTTTTTCCTAACCAGTATCCTAGTTGCCTCACTAACCTTCAGAAGATTACTGGGTAAACTTGTACGAATTAGGATAGTATAGAGTAGAAATAGATAAATAATGGAATATCTCTTGAAAGATTTAAGGTTTTAAACATCCATAAGGACCTCAATGGATACGAGAGATTGTAGAGAATGTAGATTTCCATAGTAGGAGAACCAAGGGCTTTTAGGTCGACAGACACAATAGATTTGAAAAGGTAATGCCTAGTAGCACAGTAGTCCTCTCATCTCAATGATATAATTACATGTTTATTTGTTCTCGAATCGCGCATTCGAAAAAAACATTTTTCTGTCTGAAATTATTGTAATATTTCCTCTCCTGGCTGATATCATCCAACACAACAAACAAATCCTCCTTAGTTTTTGGAGAAATGAAGAAAATGTGGAAAGTTTTGCATAGCACTGTCACAAACTAGAAGGACATTGTACCACTGAGACAAACCAATTATTGTTTTCTTCTAATTTTTATGCATAGATCAGGGAACTGATTTTAAATCTGAAAGCGCCAATGTTGGATCACACATATTATCACTTCTTGATTATTTTCTGAAGTGGGATGAAATATCGCGTAGTTATATATCATCTTGAGTAGGTATATGAAATCAAAATAAAAACTATAATTGTTATTAATAAGCTATCAATTTCGCCAACATCTAGATCATATTTGTATAATAGAAAAAACCATGAATTTCAATAATTAACGATTTATTACAGGGCCTGATTGAGGTAATAATTGTTTTTTTTTCTTTAGGTACGTACAGTGAAAGAGAGTCTTGTTCTTTCTGTAGATATATGAGCAAGGTATCAAAACTTATCAGGTCCGTATTAAAAAAATTATGATGATACCTCAATGAGAATGCGAAGTCGAGTTTCAGATCTGAGAATGTCCCCTTATAGAGAAGAAAAAGTGAAAATAAGAATGAATCATTATGAATAAACTTCCTGAACATAAGCAGAAAAAAATGAAAGCAAAATAGCCGAATTTTCGTTCTTCCCGTATATCTCTGACAGTAATCGGAATTTTTCGAATTCTCTGACGGCCATTTATTGTGTATGGAATATCTATCGAAAGATTCAAGGTTTTCAACATCCATTAAAACCTCAATGGGTACGAGAGATTGTAGAGAATGTAGATTTCCACAGTAGGAGAACCAAGTGCTTCTAGGTCGACAGACACAATAGATTCGAAACGGTAATGCCCAGAAGCGCAGTAGTCCTCTCATCTCATTGATATAATTACATGTTTGTTTGTCGTATCATTACCACTTCTCGAATTACGCATTTGAATAAACTTTTTTTATGCATTCGAATCTAGTTAAACCCTGTCAACTATTTTCAGATAACTGAATTACATAATTGGTCCCTCATTTCATGTACACTATCAAGGTCATAACTCTATAAGACAATGCACGAATACATCTTTGAGAACGGTCTCAAAAGTTCATCCGACGCAAGGACAATAGTTGAGTTTGATATCGAATCTAACTTTGTAGCTCTTGCTTTAAGTATCACATCAGGAATATCCTTAATATATAATATTATTGATACTCTGGAGAAATACACGCAATACTATCTTGAAGAAAAGGAGATGAACAAATTTTCACGTATTGCATCTGAGATTCTCATATAGTTGCATTATAGTACTATGTCAAATTGTTTTGTGTTTCGTTTTCATCTTCAAAATCTCTTTTTTGTATACTTGTGAAAAAATACTTGTTTGGTACGTCAAAGTTGAAGGACACACTTCATATAAAAAACGTCGGTGTAAGGCCTCAGTTTTCTTTTGATTCAAATGCATTTGCGCTACTAATTGGCCACCCTGTTGGTAGGTACTGACTGCGCACTAATGACATTTCCGGGAATCAAGGGTCCCCTATTCATTGTATCCCCATCAACCGATTTTTATTCCGGCGGCATTTCTGTCACCTGAAAAACGTCACAATTATGTTTCCGGCGAATTCTATCGAATGGGTTTAGACGGCGAATGATTAGAGATTGGGGGCGAGTTCGAGAATCGCGCGGTATAACTTTGACAAAGCGTTGCCAATTACCGAAGAGGGTGGAAAAGGAGTTGGTTGTTTGGTAGAATTTCATCGACAGTAAAGACCGAATGATTGAGTCGTTTCTTCGGTTGATATTGGAAAATTGTTTTTAACTCTAGGCGACCCTGCAATTGTGGGATTGTGATTTTTTGATTGGATGTAGTTGTGAACGTTTGTCCATTCGGTTGATTGAACACATGCTCTCTACAGGGTGTAACGAATTCGTTTCTCACCATCGGGATCTCGGAAACCGTGAGTGATACGAAGTCGGTTAAATGGGGGCAAAATTCCATACATAATAAAGGACAGTCTCTGGGAATTCAAAAAACTCCGATTACTGTCAGAGATATACGGGAAGAACGAAAATTCGGCTATTTTGCTTTCATTTTTTTTCTGCTTATGTTCAGAAAGTTTATTCATAATGATCCATTCTTATTTATACTTTTTCTTCTCTACAAGGGGACATTCTCAGATCTGAAACTCGACTTCACATTCTCATTGAGGTATCATCATAATATTTTTCAATACGAACCTGATAATCTTTTCGTTGAAACCTTGCTCACATATCTCCAGACAGAACAAGAATCTTTTTCATTGTACGTACCTACAAAAAAAAACAATTATTACCTCAATCAGGCCCTGTAATAAATCGTTAATTATTGAAATTCATGGTTTATTCAATTATACAAATATGATCTAGATGTTGGCGAAATTGATAGCTTATCAGAATAACAATTATAGTTATTATTTTGATTTCATATACCTACTCAAGATGATATGAACTACGCGATAGTTCATCTTTAGAAAATAATAAAGAAGTGATAATATGTATGATCCAACATTGGCGCTTTCAGATTTGAAATCAGTTCCCTGATCTATGCATAAAAATTAGAAGAAAACAATAATTGGTTTGTCTCAGTGGTACAATGACCTTCTAGTTTGTGACAGTGCTATGCAACACTTTTCAC
Organism: Chrysomela aeneicollis; assembly: GCA_029955515.1. NCBI lineage: Eukaryota > Metazoa > Arthropoda > Insecta > Coleoptera > Chrysomelidae > Chrysomela > Chrysomela aeneicollis. The sequence continues at coordinate 3,178,731 of JARUHQ010000015.1, forward strand.
ATTTTCTTCATTTCTCCACAAACTGAGAAAGAATTGTTGCCCATTTTATTATCGTATTTTCCAACTACTCTACTCTGGTAGGAAGATCCTTTGACGCCATCTCAGGATTTTATGAATAATCACTGATATCCGAGAGAACTTCTGATGATATCAGCCAGGAGGGAAATATCACAATAATTTCAGACAGAAAAATGTTTTTTTCAAATGCGCGATTCGAGAATTGGTAATGATACGACAAATAACCATGTAATTATATCATTGAGATGAGAGGACTATTGCGCTACTAGGCATTACCTTTTCAAATGTATTGTGTCTTTCGACCTAGAAGCATTTGGTTCTCCTACTGTGGAAATCTTCATTCTCTACAATCTCTCGTATTCATTGAGGCCTTTATGGATGTTTGAAACCTTGAATCTTTCAAGAGATATTCCATAACTTATCTATTTCTACTCTATACTATCCTAATTCGTACAAGTTTATACCCAGTAAACTTCTGAAGGTTAGTAAGGCAACTAAGATACTGGTTAGGAAAAAGATATATTTCTTATGGCTTGTTCTACGAACATTATAGGTTTTTTATATCGAACAGTCGAGAGATGACTAAAAAAATGTTTTCTTCTTCTACTTGAACTTGCACAGGCCGATAGAACCTCGGATAGGACTCATATGTTTATTGAGTCTAAAGTATTATGTGGATGAAGAGTCTTTGACCCTGTTGCTAGTCTTGTTTTGCTAACCTCTGATGACACTTGGGACTTTTTGACCAGTGCATCTTCCTATTGCAGTACCTTATCCAGTAATTTCTTACGATCCTGTACAAGTGAATTATGTAATTCAGTTATCTGAACATAGTTGACAGGGGTCAACTAGATTCGAACCCATGCTGATCAGATGGAATCAGTGTATATATTACGTCCAATAGTCGAATTCGGGCAATTCCTGAAGAAGATACGCATTTTTGAGGGAGGAAATGTTCCTTTTAGATGGAAGGAAATATTCATACCACATATAAGATTTGGTGCATACTCAGGAACATTATAGGTTTTCCTCTAGTAGTCAAGAGATCAAAAAACCTTGAGTTTCATATTTTTCGTTAGACGAAAATTTTATAGAAGTATCGTAGAGAAACATAATTGTGGTTATTTTTCCTATTTTCTTTACATCGCCTAAGGCAGAAGGAAATTGAAAGACGAGCTGAGTCCAGATATTGAAGAACCAGTTTGCTCAGTGGTGGAACAGTGTAAAATATTCATAGTCACAAAGATTCCAGGCTTCAGTAATATATACAGTTCAGTTTTAATTTACTCATCACCTATCAATATACCATTGTAAACTTATTGAATCATATCTAAACCATATCCTTTCAATTTGAGTTCAAATGTACTACATTCAGTAATATAATTAATTATATCAATCGTTGTCAGAAACTTGCAAAACTCGAACAATACCCAACAGAATGCCAATTCCAAATAGCACATCACCAATCAATGTACACTATAATTCCATAACATCGTAATATTAGTTCATGATTAAAAGAATATGTTCAATATTCCTTTCTAGCCTTTGACTCCATCAAATCATGTCGCTGTAACGCGTATACAGGTGATAAATTCGCGAATATGGTTCGGTAAAATTGTATAACGACATGATTATGTCAGTTTGTCAGTTTATATATCCCTCTGGAGATACAATCTTAACCAGCGATTTTCCAAATTAATGCATGAAAATCAGTGCTCTTTGATAGGCGAGATCATTAATCATTTTTGTGTAGTTTCTAAGCAAACTTCCCAACACAATCAATCAACATCAGTTGAGGAAACGGTCGATTATTTGTCGCAAGAATGAGCCCCACGGGATTACGAAAGCTAACTGGAGGATGTCAGAGAGGGTAATTAATTTATTTTTATCAAGAACCAAAATGGAATTCCTTATCATGGCATTCTTTACAGCATATATTCCTTGTTCATTTCACCATCATAACTGAGATGAAATTGAAATCTGAAAAATAATGATACTGGAACTATATTCAGCCCTTTCACCACAGTGATTTCTTGTTGGGTTTCAATTGTCCCAGAAGCATACAAACTCGAGAATTCGAATAAACTATTATAAATTTTTTATTGATCAAGAATGAAACTTCAACATGAACATCAGAATGTGAATAGTACAGATGAATATCATGAAAGATATTGTTATTATTCACTCACGTTATATTCTCTCGTTTCCTTTATAATATACATATATAAGCTTTCTGTAAACTATGATGGGCAAAAAGGAAATGAAATGTCCAAAGTGTTTCTTTGTGTTGTTTAACTAACATAAGCTAGAAATCAGCTGTGCATGCTCATCAATTGTTGTCATATTTGGTGAATGTTCTACAGGAATGTTCACTCAAATGTGATTCATTATGAGCTCATGGGATGAATGTGTCCCGATAGTTGTGAGAGGGTTAGAGAAATCCTCATGTATTGAGACTCTCATGGAAAATGTGTTTGAGCTACTCAGTAAAAATATCAATTACTATAGTTTATTTCATTTGCAATTCTTGGTTTCGAAACGTTTCATTCTTGCAAGCTCTAGAATGTTCATTTAGAGTTATATATCTTAAAATGTGTTTTTATCCAATGCATATCTTTCAGAACTTTTATGAGCCGGATATTTTTGTTTGACTTCCGCACTTCACCACGGACACAATTTTTCCATCCGAACATAGTATCAAATTATTTCTGATTTTTCAGTGACCTATATTGTAGGGATCACTGATAATTATTGTAAATCGTATAGGAAAAAGTTCATATCAAGTAGCAAGAGAAGCCATTAGAAAATATAAAGCTATATTATTTCTTGTGAAACGGAAATATTAATACTGACAACACAACAAAACTTGGGTGTAATTTCAATCAAATGGATTTCAGAGCAAACTCCGACGAATACAACACTTGAATATCAAAGTTTTGTCATTTTTATTATACATTTCACAATTGAGTGTCAAGTGGTGTTGATTCCGATCTTAGTAGTGAAAAATGACACGAATGTGATGAAGTTGAACGATTCTGAAACAGAAACTCATAAGAAACACCAAATGGTTGAAATTTAATATTCGCATAAAAACCACTCATTATATAAAATTAACACCAAGTTACACCGTGTCATATCACGATGGAATCGAGGCGGTGTATGAATCATATAATTTGGTGGCAATAATCATCCGTTAATTATTGCATCCTGAAAACACCAGAGTTGATATAAGTTGATTAAAATATTGCATGTGAGCATCTGAATGGTGTGAATTTCATGCACTCATCTGTTCGATCTTAGAACCTTAGAATTTTTGCTAATAGGTGGCACTGACGTCCTTTCTACCGTACCTGATTTCAATATTGGGCATAATACATATATTGGATGATTTTCATATAGATCAGTATCAATTGGCCTAGGCCATCTAGTGTCAGTGATCAGGATGAATGAGCCGAAACAGTTCATCATCCGAATTATCCCTAGATTCTTCTGAGTCTAGTTTATCATCATACGAAATATATTTCAATATGTAATCCAACTTAGTAAATATGGTGTTCCTTCACACCAGAAAAGTAATCCCAGTGTTAAAACACACCGAAGAGAATTTCGTGGGGGTAGGATTCAGCATCAACAAAATCACATAATATGCATCACACCACCGCATCAGTGTCAAATCGCACTTTCGGAAATCCATAAAGAACACCAACATAGTGTTCATTCTGCTAAATACAGCACTAACACTAGTGTTAGTGACAACTGGGTTTGATTATTGAAAACACCTATGGAAAATGTCACATACCACCTAAAGTGGTGAATAATATGCCGGTGTTTACTGAAACTTAAACAATCAGGACTTCAGGGGACACCAGACGGTGTTAGCTGGTGTGAGCTGGTGTAATTTTTTTCACTGTGTAGGTGAACAGATCAGTTGATCTGATGTCTCAGAACATCACTGCGTTGATAAATTCAACTTTCTGGCAGATACTTGAAACAATAAAGTTTCTGAATAGGAAATGATCATGAAAGAAATAAAACAAATGACTAGCCCTCAACGTGGCAGTAAAAAGTTTTGAAATGGTAAAAGGATCAAAATCCCAGCTTCTCTAAGGATGGCGCACGACAAGTTTCGTGAATTGTTCGGCTCTCACCCCTTTTCACTATTTCCACTAAACGGGATAAAAGACGTATGGCAACTAGCTTAGTTATGGCCCTTCTCTCCGGAATTGAGGGACAGTAACCGAGCAGAAGTTACGATTACTTTACACAAGTGCTCTCGAAAACATTATACGGAACATTGTGTTTTCAAACATAACTGCTAATAATTTCATAGGACACTTCAGAGTTTCCCTAGGTGGGTCGTGTTATCCCGAGGGTTGAGAGCGTGGAAACACAAGTCTTCGAGCAATCCACTGTTTGTATACTTATGAATAGACTTGTCCCTCGACCACCTAATCATTAGTTCTCGCCACGTATTACAAGATCTACCCACTTCGTTCCAATTTTTCACATGTATATACACGTGTTATAAATTAACTCAGGGGAAAACAAAATATTCAGAAAGCTATCACCTTAAATATTGATATTACAACAGTAAATGATCCACTATTAATTGCTAATGATTTTAATGAATATTTCATGAATGCTCCTAATAAAGCAATTAAATCGATATCTAAGCCGAACTATACATCAAAGTAAACTCTTCAAAAAATTTACTTCCAAACAGCATATTTCTTCCATATGTAACGGCGGATGATGTTCTTGAAATAATCAAGAATAGAATGAAAAATAAATCATCATGTGGGTCTGATAACATATCTGGGATTGTCAGTAAAAATTCGCAAGTAAAAATCGAAAGTCCGACTGGGATATTTTGTGATCTCAGTCGGGCTTTTGACTGTGTTCAACATAGTATTTTGAAAAACAAGCTTTATAAATATAGTATGAGGGAAAAAGCGTATAAATGTTTATCCTTGTACCTCGATGACAGGTTACAATCAGTCAAAATTTATGCAATGTCTGACTTTATGTTGAATTCACAAGGAGATCTACAGGGATCCATACTCGGACCTTTGTCATTTATCGTATATATAAATGAGTTACCCTCTGTTATACCAGAGTTACATTTTTGTTTAGTGTCAAAGACTCAAACATTTTGAAGGATAAAATTATAATTGAAATGTTCAGCCTGGTTAATTAAACAAATTAGTTGTATTTTCTCATTTTCTTTTACCTGTAATTGATTGTATTTATCGCACATTTGATCACCAGATATAAATGAATTCCTTATTAAAAGTACTAATAAATGGTACCACGGTACTCGACGGTACCAATATGGTTCCATTTGAAAAAAATTAGTTTTTCCGCAAAATCGATTACGATGAAATTTATTTGCTCATAAAAAAACCCAATTTAGTATTTTTGACGGGATTTCGATTTTTCTAGCATTAGTTGGGTCAATTAAAATGAATCGGAATCATCATGGCACACCTGAATGAAAAATTAAATATCAAATTATCAAACATTTTTACGTTTGAAATGTCACTTATGTGGTATCATTAGATTCAGAAAATCATGTAGATTCCAGAAATGTTATAAAATACAGATTGTTCCATTCGAAAATCGAAAGTTGATGTCATTTCCGGGAAAAACCGGAAGTTGAATTTTTCCTCCAAATCTATCAAAAAATGTCGTCTAGTGAGCATATTCAATGTTTCAAATTTCAGAAATATAGGGCTGTGACACACGGTATACAGCTATATTTTTGATAAACCACTCTTTGCTACCTTGGAACTGGAATAAGCTCCATGTTTTTATGTATATTTTTCATATATTATTATAGTTTCTTGTAGATCATCGTTAATGCATATTTTGAATTTGGGTAGTAAAGCTCATCCAAGAAATTTCTGGAGATTACTGATATATATTCACTACATTCCAAGAATCGATCATTTTGTCTTAATATCTATTCCAGTTATTTATGAACACATGCAAATAGTGTTCTCACATCAATGTGCTATAATATTTAGTTATCATGCCTCCGTGAGTGAGATAGTAATATAATTTTTCTGTTTCATTTCAACGTACTGTACTTGAGTTTGAAAAACAGGAATATTTGTTAGAATTGCCGATGACACCATAACTATTACAATCGTAACATGACATAAAACATCAGGATTTCAACACATTAAAGTATCCAAATTCATTTTGAAAAATTGGATGTCGAATAAATGCAACAGTAACTTATATCAATGCAGTTCAAGCAGAATGACTTCCTTAGTTTCTATACCACTATTATGAGGTAATTATTATTGAGTGGAATAACCGATACTTAAGAACTGAGCGAGTTGAATTAATTTGCTGAAAGTTTGCTGAAATAAAGTTAATTAACCATCTTGAATTATTTCTTCGATTCTAATATTCATTGGAATATCTGATGGGTTTGGGTCTTCTACCCCCGAATACTGGCACCGCGAAAATCCGAGCTTCTTTGTGCCATTCAATTCATCAAATGTTTATCTAGCAAGCAGTTATATATACCCCGAGAGATTGAAAGTGTGCAAGAAGCCTTGCGAAAGTAGCGAGCATTCAAACCGTAAAATTAAAGAAGCAGGGTCTCCTACCCTTCAGTGCTTTTCGTAATGAGTTTCAAAGCAGATATTTTTCTCTCGGATATCTTAGAATTTATATAACTGAATTTGAGATAAGTGAATATTTGGGAACGGGTAGATGTTATCTCTTTAAAGAATTCATGCAAAACACAACAAGAAGTCATACATTATTTCTTTATCTGCTATAATTTCCACGAAAAATTGAATCATCATAATATCTAATAGTGTTTGTCATGGTTGTAATCTTGTAATTACTACTGAATTTTGATTTCACTATTTTCACGTCCAGTCCTTTAGTAAGAAATCACATCCTCTTCAATGGAATAAGAATGATCAGTGTAAAAATCCAGTGACAAAGCAGATGATATAGATGAAACTTGGCGTGAATGAGAAAATGATAGAATCAACCATCTAGTTGTGATGGAATGTACGAAATTTTTACTTTGTAGAAGTGTACAAAGTTAGGATTGCTACAGGATCTAAAACAGATTTCGCTACAGAAATTTCTAAAGAAGTTGATGTGATTCATACATGAATGATGATTTCAAAAATATGATCTGGAAACAAACTCAGACCTTGGAGTATCTGATCGCCATACCGATTCCACTAAAAATATTAAAGCGACAGAAAAACGTCGCTGGAAAATCATCGTCCATGCAAGTATCTTTTTTTTGGCTCCATATGCTGATGGAGCCAAATAAAAAAGAGCAGAGTTGATATCTTCAAAAAGTTTAGCAGATGTGAGTAAATCTGTTTTTTTTTCGAATAATTTCAAAGCTGTTATTGTTTCACCTCTCCGGAACATAGCAAAGGTTGTCAGTTGTCAGTCAGAGCATGTAAAAATAAAATGTGGTTTTTACAATCAGGATATAAGCCGATAAACTCGAATTTGGGTATATTTGCGATGGTTGTTGAGCCTCGCGTGGTTTTAAGAAATAAACTATATTTTCAATTCTACATTTTCACCAACAACAATATTTATATCGGTTGGATTGCATTGACTTGTTACAGTTTTAATTATGAGTGGGTACATCAGCGTCATTGTCAGTTTGTTCGACTAAAGTGGTAATTTTTTTAGCATTGTGTATCATGAATGTTTTCCAAGAATTTGCGTTGGCTACTTGGGAATGTCATAAATTGGTCAAAGAGAATATCAGTTGATAGTAATATTGTTTTGTGACTTTAATATCTTTAGTAAAATCGGTATAGCCACCAAATACACCAGGGACTGAGTTTCTTTACAAATCATATTCCGAAAATCATTCAATTTTCCTGTATTAGTCACGAAGTAGCGTCGGTTGCATGAAAATTCATCAATCCTTCTGTTATTAACTTGATGTGGGATTAACACTGCTTACTCGCGAGCTAGGACATGCGTTGCCATAGTTACAAACAGATGGAATATTCAATCTTCAGTGAAATTCTTTATTCAACTGGCACTCATAGTTTCACTTATATTTGGGTTCAATCGAGGTTCCAATAGTGTATATAGGCAGCGTAATCATGCATATATTATTCATTTCGAAACATTTTCAAACAATATAAAATATTAACATTTAGTGGCATATAAATTCTTGAGATATTGACATATGTACATTCTAATCGAGACATCTTTATAAAGAACAGTTACACTCATACTCACTGTACTAGGAAAAAAGATGACTTTCGTATGCCTTTTAAGCATCTAGAACTGTCAAGAAGAGCACCAGATACATTTGTTTTGTCCTTGTACCTTGAAATAAGTTTTAATAGATCTGTGTCCATACATACTCATTGCAAGAATTTGTAGAATCAATGTAGCCCAATCATAATCAGGGCCGGATTAACCCTATCGGGGCCCCTAGGCAATGCAATTCTCGGGGCCCCTTTCCTTTAACGTTTTCTTACTTTTCAAAATATATTTTTTCTATTACAAAAGTCGAGTCGATCAGATCGACTCCTGCTTTTTGCTTTCATTGAATGGAATGTTTTCGATCACAAAAATATTTTCACAACCAAAGAAAATATTTTTGTGAAGTAGGAACAGTATGAGTTCAAATAGCAATTCATGTAACTTTTTAGATACGAAATCGTTGAAATCATCTTTGAAGTTGACCTATTTCAAAACATCATTTTCAATCGCCATTATCGACAATGAATTTAAACTGTCCTGTGATATTGGTGAACGAAGACAGTTTTTTATTGATTTTATTTTGAAAAATTTCGTTCACCTGTGGCGATTGATATCATCAGACTTCTATATATTTGCAACGCTATCATTACATTTGGAAAAGTTGATTATAATAATTATAATATAATAGTAAATATTCCAAAGATCAATGTGAGAGTTAATTTGGTAACAAATAGAGAGAATATTCATTGAATATTCCGTGCTGTCTGATAAACTTCATCCTATATATTTCGAACTTTCATATTGGTCTGGGTACCAATTTATATTAGGTGATCCATTCGATATTGAAAACATAGTTACGAAGGAGCAATAGTTATATTAGTCGGAATAAGCTTCCTGTACATCATACTTGATTTTGATTTCTGGAAACTACACAGTGAGAAAAAAACTACACCAGCTCACACCAGCTAACACCGACTGGTGTCCCCTGAGGTCCTGATTGTTTTAATGTCAGTAAAAACCGGCATATTATTCACCATTATTCTAGGTGTTATGTTACCTTTCCCATAGGTGTTTTTAATAATCAAACTCAGTTGTCAGTAACACCAGTGTAAGTGCTGAATTTAGCAAAATTAACACTTTGGTGGTGTTATTTATGCATTTCCGAAAGTCTGAATCCTACCTCCACGAAATTCTCTTCGGTGCGTTTAAACACTGAGCAGGTACATGCAAAAACTTTTCTGGTGTGAAGGAACACCATAACATGAGTGTGTTTATGCGAGTCAGTGCTTTTCTTCACCACCTCCGGTGTTTTTTACTAAGTTGGATTACCTATTGAAATATAATTCATATGATGATAAACTAGACTCAGAAGAATCTATGGACAAATTCGGATGATAACGAACTGTTTCGGCTCATTTATCCTGATCAGTGGCAGTGGGGCCTAGGCCAATTGATACTGATTTATATCAATATCATCTGATATTTTATGCCCGATATTGAATTCAGGTACGGTAGGAAGGACGTCAGTGCCACCTATTGGCAAAAGTTCTAAAGTTCTTAGATCGAGCAGATGAGCGTATGAAAGTCACACCATTCAGATGCCTACATACAATATTTTGATTAATTTATATCAAATCGGGTGTTTTCAGGATGCAATACTTAACGAATGATTATTGCCACCAAATTAGATGATTCATACACCACCTCGATTCCAACGTGTACCTTGGTGTTAATTTTATATAATAGGTGTTTTTTATGCGTTAACGTGAATAATAGCACCATTGAGAATATTAGATTTCAACCATTTGGTGTTTCTTATGATTTTATGTTTCAGAATCGTTCTACTTCACCACATTCGTGTCATTTTCCACTACTGATATCGGAATTAACACCACTTAACACTCAATTGTGAAATGTATAATAAAAATGATACAACTTTGATATTCAGGTGTTGTATTCGTCGGAGTTTGCTCTGAAATCCATTTGATTGTAATTACACCCAAGTTTTTTTTTCTGTGTATTGTTTCAAAAGTTCAGTGTGGCTTGATTAAAATAAAACGCACTGTATGTAGAAATTATTATAAACTCTCCCATACCTTTCAACATTTTTGTCCATAGCATGAAAATAGCAACGCGATCGGTATCACAATATTCCAATGGAAATGTAACAAGAGAGAAACCAGAGTATCCAAATTCCCCTGTGAACCCAATAAAAATATCAAACGTGAATCAGTTGTGAAAAGCTCTCCCGAAGTTCAATGCCAATTCACGGAACTTCTTAACGAAATTTTGTATTCCCTTCGGCTTCCGAGGGGTTCATATTATCCGAAGTAGTTCAGCTGTTAGCTGCTTCCTGAATTATACACATTATTTAGTGGATGAAAGATCTCCGATAGATTGCTCTGCCAAGTGTGCTCCGAGCTCAAATAAACACTTACTGTTCGACTAATCTGAACGATGAGGTGAGAGGAAATTAAAACCGTTCGAGACTGCTTCAAGATTTTCGCTTTCGCAAATATTCTAAAACTGAATATATATCTAATATGAAAACGTTTTGATCACCACCGTCTTCAACATAACGAGTCTTCAAATTAGGTCAAGATCAGTAATCACTAGGTGGAATTTTACGCAATCGATGTCATGCACAGTAAAAAAAACTTGGGTGTAATTTCAATCGAATGGATTTCAGAGCGAACTCCGACGAATACAACACCTGAATAACAAAGTTGTGTCCTTTTTATTATACATTCCACAATTGAGTGTTGAGTGGTGCTTATTCCGATCTTAGTAGTGGAAAATGACACGAATGTAATGAAGTAGAACGATTCTGAAACATTAAATCATAAGAAACACCAAATGGTTGAAATTTGATATTTTTAATGGTGCTTTCATTGACGTTAACGCATAAAAAACACCTATTAAATAAAATTAACACAAAGTTACACCGTGTCATATCACCATGGAATCGAGGCTGTGTATGAATCATCTAATTTGGTGGCAATAATCGTTCGTTAAGTATTGCATTCTGAAAACACCAGATTTGATATAAATTAATGAAAATATTGTATGTAAGCATCTAAATGGTGTGAATTTCATGAGCTCATCTGTTCGATCTCAGTACCTTAGAACTTTTGCCAATAGGTGGAACTGACGTCCTTCCTACCGTACCTGCTTTCAATATTCGGCATGATATATCAGATGATTTTGATATAGATCAGTATCAATTGGCCTAGGTCCTAGTGCCACTGATCAGGATAAATGAGCCGTTTTCCTTCGACTAATGACAAGACAAAAAAATGATAACATCCATTCAGGTCTCTTTGGCTTCGAGCCAGGCATATGATAAAGTCAATATAGGGCAATGCCCTGGGAATTGATTGGAACTCTGCTATCGACTCATAGTGCGTATCATGTTTTGTCGGTCCTCGGGCCGTCCTTGGTGGGGTTACCACCAAGTGGTTTGTTCCTCCTCGCAAGAGAGAAGAGCAAAATGAAATGTGATATGTCCTATACAATGTATATGTTCATATAATAAAAATCTTAAAAAAAAAAAAAAAAAAAAAAAAAAAAAAAAAAAAAAAAAAAAAAGGATAAATGAGCCGAAACAGTCCGTCATCATCCGAATTTTTTCTTAGATTCTTATGAGTCTAGTTAAGCATCGTATGAATAACATTTCAATAGGTAATCCAACTTACTAGACAAGTAATCGCATTTACCTGCTCAGTGTTTGAACGCACCGAAGAGAATTTCGTGCTGGAGGTAGGATTCATCAGCATCAAGAAAATCACTCCACTGCGGTGTCAAATTGCACTTTCGGAAATGCATAAACAACACCAACAAAGTGTTCATTCTGCTAAATTCAGCACTAACACTAGTGTTACTCACAACTGGGTTTGATTATCAAAAACACCTATGGAAAAGGAAACATAACACCTACAGTGGTGAATAATATGCCGGTGTTTACTGATACTAGAACAATCATCAGGACCTCAGGGAACACCAGACGGTGTTAGCTGGTGTGAGCTAGTGTACTTTTTTTTCACTGTGTGGTTCGATTAAAATGATTACCTCATATATCTGGTATCAGGAATAGTTAATCTAGCTAACATATACGATATCCTCTAGGAAATATGCTAAGGTATTAAGTCATCATTATCTATTTTATAACAAAGTACCCTCATTTTTTTGTTCTATGAGCCAATTCCGGACCATCTTGTAATATGTAAGATCGAAAAAAACTGTTACTCCTAATTGAAAATGGTTTCATAACATTTTGATACTGCGATTGTGGTATCAAGCAGTATATTTCATGTGAATGAGTAATGAAAATGGCAAAAAATCACCTGCATGACAAAGTGTAATAAGACCGTAATGATGGAGTATCTTTATTATCCACACCAGAGGTTTACTCCTTCTCAACGTGATGCTCAGTTATTTTCGTCTGATACAAAAAGAGGCAACAAAATATTTAGGGCAGCGTATCAGATCAATACTTATAGTCATTGTACAGTGTGCCCAAGATAAGGATGAACAGCATACTATTAACATTGTTTCAACAATAATTCTTGGTTTCTCAGTTCTTATTATCATATAGTTTCTGTTAGTTGAGACATTAGATTAATAGAAACCTGAGAAAACAAATTGTTCCATACGTCGTTGCATCCGCAATAAAAAATGCTATGCCATACAGGGTGTTTTTTTTCCAATATCTGCGGAAGTAAACATAAATTGGGAGTTCTCAACATCTATTTATTGACCTCTCAATTTCGCAACTTTCTGCCGATTTGACCTACTGTGTAACTCTTACGGTTACCGAGATCTCTATGCTGTTCACCCTTATCTTGGAAGCATAGAATGTATATATATATATTATAATTTTTTCTGCATCGAAAATATAATAAACACCTACAAATTGCCAAAAAACTCAACTATGGACATTTAACTTTACATATTTCAGTCATATGTTGGTTTTTGTCGAGAGTATCATGAATGATGTCGAATGAATGCAAAGTTTCCGTATGTTTAAAATCATATGCCAACCTGAATATATGCCATTTTTTTAAATCTTTGAGAACAATAATTATTCAATCATTAATATATCTTTAATACATAGTGTTTCATTGGGGAACGAAAATAATTTAACGGTAATTGGCCCCTATTGCTGTTATTTCTCAGACTCCAAAATTAGAGTAAATATACGCACGAAAATGTGTATTGCTGGTCACACATCGAAGGATCATAACTGATGGAACTGGCTTGATATGTTTAATTTGAAGGACTAACGGCAAATAATTGTAATACACATTATTGCCACCACTTCGAATTCGTTATGCGAATAAATAATCATTCGTTATGATATTTCAATTTTGAAGATGCAAATACGATAATTACAAATTAAGGTTTATACAACGTCGTGGTATTTATGGCATAAGAAAATACGTTTTTCAGATACGTATCAATGATGTTGACCATCATCTATATGACGTAATATTGGTAGGTATGTCATTTATGAATTCGTAGAGAGAATGTTCAGCAGGTTGGGTAAAATACAGGCGGAAATATACGAAAATATTATAGAAATAATCGCATTTAGCATCAAGTTGAACTATTTCTTCCACTTGTGCCTTATTTCTTGGATGGTTCGTTTGTTAATGGGTCAATGAGGCCTCATTATCGGATATTATTTGTAAGACATCGAATCATTTGGTTTCCCCACAAATTGACGTAACTCAGAACAAAAACGGAATCGGGATTGGTCGCTATTGGCGTTTACTGCACGCTATAATCTCGAGAAGTGGGACATATGCAGCATTATTCGAGTACAAACTAAGTAACTCAACTGTACTATATCAGTATTTGTGTCAACTTGCATGCCATGAGGATATTAATTCGCTTTTTGTAGGTGTTTCAGATGGAAATATTGGTCATGATAAATATCTAAACGAAATATCCATCACGACCGATAGCGATACGTTGACCGGGTAGCAAGCCGTGCTAAGTCGGAAACAGTTATAATCTGATTAATCCCATAAAGTAATAATTTCCGACCAACCTGGCACCCTACGCTTTCGTATCGCATATTTCCTAAACGGCATGATAGGCAATCACATATTTCACAAACTGTTCGACAAAATATAAGATTAGTTATGGAATCGGAGATTTATTTCCAAGTGACTGGAAAAACCGAATCGGTCAAGGCAACCCCAGAACGAATATGATGAAAATTGGGTCTGCTATTAAAAAGCGGTCTCAATCAGTTTTTTGTTATTGAAATGCAGAAATGTCATATCATCCATGATTCATTAAAAACCCAAGAAGATACCCCAATCTGACGAAGCAACTAGATTATTTAGGTAGACTTCTGTGTGGCAACTGGTGGTGATTGTTGAAAAGTACGGACAGTAGGGTTGTGAAATGACACTGTGACTAAGTCAGCCCCTATTAGAAGGACTTGTGATTGAGGGCGCATATCAGACGAGTTGCTCTATGCACGTTCTTCCTGAATATACCCTCATACTGTCAGATCCACAGATCATTCGAGTATCGTGAGCTTTTCTTGATCATCCCATTCCTGAGTAGAGATAAGTGGGCAATAAATAAAAGAAATTACTATGTTATGTTATGTCTATGTAAATGAAAATAATGAGACAACTCTCGTTTGATATACCAGGTGTTTTTAATTCGATCCTCAACATTCAGATCTCGAAAACTATAAGGGACACTGAAATGAAATTTCGGAAAATTGTTTTTAACTTTCTTCTCATTTTGTTCATTGAAGGATCCCAAAATAGGACGACTTCAACATTGCAGCTTTTCTATGCTACATAAAAGTAATTTCATATTTGCTATCAGACGTTTCGTTTTTCGGCCGCCATCATCATCTTTGTTTATTCTATTGCATTTTTTTCGTTTCGTATAAGAATTCCTTTCAGCTTTACTATGATCTATCAAATCAGAGATATTTTATAAAAACTTTCAACACTACGGAAAATATATTTTTCAGTTTCCTCGTCCATTATATATCTATATTTTTCATGTGGCTCTCGCCTTTCGAGATACAAATTTGAAAAAATGTTCTATAAAACTGTAATATTCGAATTTGTAATAATTTTTTTATCATACCTATTTCTTATCCGCTCGTGAAAGCTCCATTTCTCGCAAAAAATTCAGTGTAAAATAAAAACGTCATTGAGTTTGACAAATTAAAAGTAAATGTGAAACGTCAAACTCAAAGGCTTAAAGGCTACTGTGATTAAAACATGTGATCGATGTACTAGATTTTTTTCAATGTAATGTAATCACTCATTAAAAAGGTAATAACCAGGTTCATTCTGAGTGGAGGAAATCCAATAAGGCGCCCGTAAGAGAAAACACAGTTGATGATGATAACCGGAAGACGAAACGTAGGACAGCAAATCTGGAATATAAAGTAGCAAAGAAAAAGTGTCCATGTAAAAGTACACATATTCTTAAAACCCGTCAATAAATTGGGCCTGAAAAAATTAAAAACCATTTTCCAAAATTTCAGATTTTTTCGGATATCTCCGGACATACTCGAAATTTTCTTAGTAGCACATGCACAACTTTGCTCCAGTTTAATCATAGTTTTCGAGATCCAAAAGGTGGGGATCGAATTTGAAACACCTGGTATACAAATCAATTGAGATGTTTCCTAAGGGCAAACAGTTTCTATACCACGTCCAGGAAATTACTGAACCATATGCAAAGATAATCAATTGGAAAGCTTGGAATTTTGTTTTGCCCAGATTTCTGACAACTGACGGAATATGGGTGGAAACGAAGCGGTACACTCTTCTATTAGAGGAGCCGGAAAATCATTGAATCACTCAACTACTGATAGCTTCGTAACAATTGCTATCATTTCTTCCGTGGATTTTCAGATCCGCATTGGAAGAGTTGATGTTGATTGAGAATAAGATAGCAATTAATGTTACGTTCTTTGATAGGCTATTATAATAAATTAATTTCACTACATGCATATAATATGATTCTACAAGCAACATATTCAAAATATACATGCAGTTGACACGAATCAGTTTGGACGGAATACAAATTCATGATAATTCTTCAATATTTTCTCACCCATGAATTCAACAAGGCTAGAATGAGAAATATTTCGGGACGACCAAAAAGGAATTATTAAAATCCGGCGGAGTTTTGCCTGCATAATTAATTATGAACTGAAATAAGAAAGGAGAGGTGTTTCTCCTACGACTTTCATATAATTTCGAATTAAAAGGTAATATTTCGGAACAGACGTTTTCCGTGAACAATCTGATTTTTTTGCAGCTCATGAATGATTCGATAAAACACTTTGAATTCATCTGAATTAGACACCAACAATTTCGAAAGAATTAGAGCTAGCGTCAAACCTACACAATAATCTAGAGCTAACGTTCATCTTCTCATTTCGATTACATTTTATATTCGTACTGATAACTGAAAGTAACCAAAATTTAATGAAGCTTTCGAATAAAAGCTATATGTTAACGAACCCATAAGTATTTCAAAATTGAGTAAATACAGGTTTGATCAATTGAAAGCACCGCTTAAGTCCCTCGAATTAGATTAATGTGAAACTTCTATTATGTTTGATATACGTTGCAGAGATACCAAGAATAAACGTGTCACGAAGAGAATTCATTCATATATATATAGAATTCATTTCATGATATGGAATACCCAGAATAACATGCATATCTACGAATGTGGATGATACAAGTTGTTCATAATATATTCGTTCAGATCGAAATAATTGGATTGTTAAGGCGAGTTGTTCATTTTCACAATATATTTTACAATCGGATATAGTATTATAGTTTCGAGTGTGTTGGAAAAACATGTGTGATGACATTAACTTGGTTGTACTAAATCAAGAAATAAGTATCATCAGATGGAGGTACTTTTCATTTTTTGATTTCGCGCTCCGCTCGATATTCAAATTCCAGACAAAGTGAAAAAATCTTTGGCCAAAATTCCAAAAGTACTTCTTTCAAGTTCGTCATCGATCATCTATATCTATCTATTTTTATTGAGAATGACAATCTTCTTTCAATAAAAACATAATTCTATCAGTTGAAATGAAACATTTTTCTCACATTTCAATAACATTTTTCTGATGAGGTGAGAACATAGTTGGTAATATTTTTGATACTGAACAAAACAATTAGTTCTTCTTCATACCGTCAGTTAAACTGCGATTGCAGAAAACTGTGAGTATTCCAATTATTTCGGACTTATACAGTAGCTTATACATTGTTCATCAAGTCAGTAGGATCAACTTTGATGATTTTGAGGACTATTCAGCCTAATATAATGTTTTATATTCGAATCTTTATGAGGTTGTCATCGGTTTTTAAATCAAATGGTATTTGTTTCACCAAGTAACACAAGTTAGTGTAAAATACGTATTTTATAGGTTTATTAGGTATGACGCTATACTGTGCTATACCATATATCATATACCTTTTTTAAACTACGTGGTTTATTATATCAATATTAAACGTGTTCAATCCATCGTATAAAATATATGCATATTATACGTACTGACGTATCGTATAAATGTTGTTTATATACGAATAATATGTCAGCATTCAATACTGAATTAATACCATAGGTCTACAACATTCGTTTATTGTACGTTTACAGCATACATATAATATAGTATTTCTGAAGATGCATTTTTATTGTGGTTTGGCATCAAAACAAGAGTTTTTTTTGTCACAGACTTTTCTTTAATTAGTTATATTGTTATTTTTTCCTTGGACAGAAATTCCAGAATCGTTTTGTAAATATCTTCTTTGAATGTGCTTAACAGCACAGTGACACTTGTTGGCAGCTGGACACCTTGGGTGATTAATTTATTCAAAAATTCTGATCGATGCGTATTATGAAGATTACAAGTGAAAATTAAATGATTGATATCTGCTTCAAATGAGTAGTTGCAAAGACATATAGGGGATACATCAACTCCAATTTTGGCAAAATGTGCGGGAAAACCCCCATGATTTAATTTCATTCTCGTTATAGTAGAGGAGTAGAGACGTGATATTTTAAAATTAGCTAGGTGCGGAATGGTCCGAGGAAGCTGAGGATGAATGGATACATAAAGGTTATTGGAAGAGGATACAAAGTCTTCCCAAAGTTTCTCCCAGCGTGTTCTCACTGATCTTCTGGACTGGCTTATTGTGTCTTGAGGGGTAAACATATGATTTATTTGTTGAAGAGAGGTGACATCTTTCGCTGCTTTATCAACTTTCTCATTTCCGATTATACCTGAGTGACCCTTAACCCAGATGAAAATTATTTTAGTATTATTAGATTGAAGCTGCAGTAGTGTCAGGATAATTTCATTAATAATAGAGTTAATGTAAGGTGCATTTCATCTGTTAGTATTGTACCAAATTTATACCATTGGTTTAAATCAATTATTTATTATACGTTTACAGCTTACGTATAATAACGATTTTCCAGAGACGTATTATTAAATAGTGGAGGACCACCAAATATATATTATTTTCGTTTAAAATTTGTTGAATGATATACGTTTATTCAATGTTTATTTGATTCCGGTGCATATCGGATGTTATCGACAATGCTCGTGTTTATTTATAGTTCATGTTAGAGTTCCAGGTGTTGAATTGAGCATCGAGCACTGCTGTAATCAATTATGTCGTTTCGTTCATTCTTTATACAAGAAGGTGTACAATCATTTTTCATTGCAATATTTTGCTTGGTTTTAAAGTTTATCATTCATTTATTGTATCAAAAGGAACAGAATCCTTATTACAAGGGTTGGTTGGTTAGTTACAATATATACTTATAAACTGAAAAAAAAAATAGATGAACAAAACAACTTTACTCTTATGATAAATAATAAATAGTGCCAGCTGAGGGAATATAACAATATATCAGTAACATCAGTAGAATACCAGTAAAATTATTCATTTCGGAGAAATGATCGCACCTTCACTACATTGATAACAAAGTTTGTTATTCCGTTGATAATTTGAGAGGAATTAGAATCTAATGCCCCGACCAGATCATTAATGTTATTGATGCTGTTTGCAATCAGAAAACTGTCATGTAAGCAGTTATAAAATGGGGGTTCGAAAAAGAGATGTTCAATATTCTCGCCATAAGTTGGTTGCAAATAGAGCAAATTTCGTTGGTATGGATTATGTGTGTAATTTGTAGACATGTTAATTTTAGGTACCGTCTATTGCAAGCTCTAAGTTGTGCAATTATTCTAATTTGATGAATTGGTAGTCTCATGGACAGATAGTTTGGTAGACAAGGGTAACTCAAGCTTGGAGCAAATGGCAGAAAATGTGAACGAGATAAAATGTCAACATCCCTTTGGACAAGGACATTTTTGAACTTTTCTGTTAACTCGAGAATCAATTTACTAGGCTGTACAGTTCTATTGAGGCAACTTTCATAAAGGTTCATGCTTCTAATTTGTTCAAAATAGTTTTTTAACTGAAGAATCCAATTATATTTAGGACAGCCATCTTGGCTGAGAGCTTTCAGTCGCAAAAAACAAATGTTTGGAAGTCTTTTAGAAGGCATTAAGTTAGCCTAAATAACCAACTGAATGCAGATTTGAAAATGAATGCTGATAATTTAATTGAATTCGTTTCAAGGCGAACCAACTAATCCGGTGTATTTTTGGGCAAAAAAAGAAGCTTTTTGAAAAAACCAACTTGCATCCTTTCAATAACGTCATCATATTTCAATCCCCAGATTCCTATGCTATAAGTTAGAGAGGGTACTATAAGACTATCATACAATTTTCGTCTGGAAGGCCAGTAATTCATTTTTGTTTGCACCATCAGACTTGTGACAGAAGCGAAAGCTTGTTCGCATTTTGTCACAGCTCTTGTAGACATTTCATGAAAAACTGCAGATGATGAAAATTCGACTCCTAGATAAGTATAATTATTGACTATTTCTAATTTTTGGTTTTGGTCGTGTTGTGGAAATGACCTCCTTTACTGAAAATCATAATTTTTGTTTTTTGGGTGTTGACTGACAAAAAATTCCTGTCAGCGTACTCTTCTAATACCATAAGTTTTTTATTCAAGTGCTGCTGAGAATCACTAACCAAAATCAGATCATCTGCGAATATCAGCAACATAAGACTAACTTTATTATCAATATTCAAGCCCTCCAAATCCTTAGAGTAAACAAATTCTTCAATGTCATTAAATAATATAGAAAAAAGTAGAGGGCTGAGGGATTCACCTTGTAAGACACCCTCGGCTATATCATATGGTCTGGTGAAGGAATCAGACGTTTTTATACACATTGTTGCGTTATCATACATATATTTTAATATTCTGATTAGTTTTGAGCTGATACCAGTTTTGTATAGTTTCTCTCACATCAGACCATGATTGATAGAGTCAAAGGCTTGTTTGAAATCAATAAAGGCAACATACACTTTACGACCCTTAAGTCTCAAGTGAATTCGTATCAGAGTATTGGGGATAAATATATTGTCAAGACAACCTCTCTCCTTTCTAAATCCTGACTGACACTCCAGAAGAATATTGTTGACTTTTAAAAATGAAGAAATTCTTTCGAGAAGAATCAGAGTAAAAAGCTTGGCACAACAATTAACAAGGGCGATTCCCCTATAGTTTTCTGGATTTTCCCTTGGACCTTTTTTATGCAACATCGTCAGTATTACATCCGACCAATTCATAGGTGTTTTTTCCGTTTCCAGGATTTTATTGAACATGTTGCAAATATATAAACGCCAGTTTTGGGGTAGACATTTGAAGAATTCGTAGCAAATTCCATCCTTGCCTGGTATTAAAGTTAAACGTGATGATATAGTGTGTCATAATGTTTGATAAGAGTGAGTAGAAATGCAGGATATAGAATTCAGTAGTGGATAGATTCAATATGTTTCAGCTTGTTGAAACCTATAGGAATTTCGGATGCGTCGCCGTCGCTGTAGCATTTATTGCAAATATGAGTACATTAGTAGAAATGAACGTTTTGTTACATATAAACCGACAGACAACGGAGAACGACAGGAAGAATTTGGTGAGGCTCATCTACTATCTAACCTAACCTCAAAAACATTGTATGATATAGTGTGTGAGTGATGAATAATTGTCTTGTTGCATTTTTTTATTTGATTATTATGTGGTCATTAGTCAATTATAATCAAACAGGGTTTATATTCTTTTTCGAAAACTGTTATCTCCCTTATGGTTTAGTTTTGCAGAAGCTGTAAGAGGTATCTATATAGCTACAACAGGAGATGGGATGAGCAAGATTTCACGGACAAAGAGATTGAGGAATCTGATGTGAAGAGCTGGTTTAAACTGGCTGAGGCCATGTTTTTGTCAAGGGTTATAGTTCTGTTGACCATGAAACCATGTAGTGCACTACGAAGATGCGTTTTTTGTAAAGGTTTTATAATTTGTTGAATATACGTTTAACAATTTCATTTGGACCACGTATTTTATTGGTATTTCATTCTTGGTTTATTGAACGTTTAATGTAAACGTTTGAAATTGTTAGTCATATATACGGTTATTCATTGTATTTCGAACACGTATTTCAATGGTATTCACTATTTGTTTCATATACGTTATTCATAAACCCGAAATAAACGTATATACTAAACTATACTTATACGTATAAGTGGCGGACATTTGTCCCTATAATAATCGTTTTATGGTTTCCGTATATAGACGTATGGTTCTGAATAAAAAAAAAAGTTTTTTATACGAGATTGTGTTACTTGGGTATGTAAACAAATATACAATGTACTATAAGATATTCACTCACCAAACTCTATTCAGATATATCTAAAGAGATACTTACTAGATTTCAAATATTTTTCCGTAGAAGTATTATAACAAAAGTTAACCAATCAGATCGATTTCAACTCAATAGTTATACATCGCATTCATCTTATAGAACTGAAGTGCGATCAAAAGCGTTACCTAAATGTTATTAATCTGTTAGAATATAGTTAGAGATTTCCATCAACTATACGTGTTGTCCAATGAATTGATAGGATACCCAATTTATAATGATATAGCTAAATGAAATAAATAAATCGTATATTCACTAATTCGCAAAGATATTTGAATGACAACGTAGATAACGAGCAGATAACAAATACTTTCCTAGCTATTGCCACGCATAGATATTATTCAATTATATGCACTCGTAGTACTTGCTTGTCATGGACGTGGAAGTAGATATAATTCAATGTTCTCCGTGGCTTCAGCCATAAAAATACCTAATTGATTTCTGCTCGTTGTCTATCCTTGTCATTTTAACAAATTTCAATTATTGGTAAGGACTTGAATTTTTTCATATATTCCTTATTTCGATTAGTAGCTTTTCGTTTCTAATCAATTCATGATCCAAGAAACCTTGCGTCTCCAAAGAGTATTTAAATATACCTCATTTATGTATATACAATTTCTTGAGAATAGTGAACCAACCAGCAGCAAAGGAGAGTCGTATCAAATACTTCGAGGGAAAGATCTTATATACCTAACAATGCAACCAGGAACTGGATGTGAGCGATAGATTTAGTTGCATGCACGTATGGAGTTGATGTAAAAAGCTCAAGCGGTTCACTTGTATTTATGACTCAAATATCACGTTGTCGGAAAGCTTTGTTGCATTCATATTCCTCCTATTCGAAATAAAGCTATAAGCGTAACGGTGTCGCAGTTCAAAAATATTCTGTTTCGTGCAGATGGATAGTATGTATAAGTGCTGATATAACCTCTTATATTTTCATTATTTTCTTTCTTCCCACGTACCGATATTCTGGAAGATGTGGCTATGATCTATTTTGAAGAGGGGTGCGAAGGTGAGTATCCTAAAAAAGACGTCAATAATTCACCAGTGCACTCAAGGAAATAAATGCTTTTTATAGTATTTTCAAGAAAAAAAAATTGTTTTGATAAAACTGGGGATAATTTGTCTGCCACGTTCCGTACTTGATAATATGGATCAAAAAAATTTAGCAATTGATGAAATTTCAATATAAATATTAATATAAATAAGAATTAAAATGTTTCTGTTAGTAGGTACCTATCTTCTGTTCAAATTTCAATGGACTGTTCGAAATTTTGATTACAATGAAAAATAATGAAGAATTGTGTTTCATTGATTCGTTATTCTACACGGTTGCCGAAAAAATAGTGTACGCAACACGTCCTAAAATAGTTTTTTCCGGACTTGTTACGTAAATTGATATTCTGATTTTTCTCTAAAACAGTGCAGAGTGTCGAAATCACAAGAGTGTACCCATTGTGTATAATATATATATAACTTCTTGAGTGTCAGATTTCAAGTCAATCATCATCTCCCAAAACATCCATGAGAAAGATTTTGTGCTCGGAATCCAATACTCTAAGAACCAATATTGAAAGTATTGACGCCAAAGTTTGGAATATGATATTAAAATTAGGTGAACTGAAACTCAAAATATGTGCATACAAATATTCACCATATACTTAATGCTTTTATTCGAGACATATTTTCACACTCACATTTTGACAGCTGTATTGCAGACCTTGAAGAAATTTCTCACAAATACAGTGTCTGTATCTAAACCTACATGAGATTGATTATGATATTATTAATTTATGGTGATTTTGTATAATAACGAACAGGTATCACAAAAATCGCGAAACAAATAAAATTACATAGGGCAAAAGATGTGTGCTAGTCTTCATATTCATTTTGCTACATACATAGATGAGTTATTGAAATAGGTAGGCGATATCATGATACGATACAATGAAACGAATGACTAGTTCTAGGTTACTGTACATTAAATGTAAACAACGATATAAAAAGTCGCAATTACATTACCATAAAGAGATGGTACTCCACATCTTCTTTGTATCGGCCTTGATGAATGACGAACCTCTGAACTTGACAGCTAAAAAGTATATTTTCGATTCTGTATATGTGCCCTGTATTATTATTATCATCATTATTACGTTTCCTCGACCTTCTTCCTAATTGAACTAATTTTATTTGTGTACTCCTGAATCCAAAAAAATGTTCTTTCTTAATTTTATCATATCATCCATATTCATATATAATGCCATCAATCAAGGTGAATATAACATTTTTCAACACACTCATACTCGTCCCGATTCCAATTACCGTTCACAATAAATAACCAGAAAAACTGCGATTTGCAGTATTTAGTGCGAGTCTGTACTTTTCACCCTCATCTGTGTGCAGGGGATGAAGGCACGATGCATCAACGTAACGTCAGGTTGCATGTACGTATACATATTATTCGTGTGGTCAGTCCTAGATTTATGATTTGGAAGCTGAATTACACATCATTCAATCTGAAATGTTGAGGCCACATATTCATGCATGTGTATGACCTTAGTTATCTCTTCATAGCAAATTTATCTAATAATTTAGTATAGGTGACTCATGAGTACTCCCATCAGATACTTTCATTTAGGACGTATGTCATTGAATCAGTTTATGGAATAAAGATGAAGTTTGGGATCTCTCTACATATTTTGATTTGAGCAATTTTTTTTTATGTGCCTCACGACTTGGTTGTCATTAAATATCTGACAACAGAAAGAGAAGTTAAAGTATGAACTCTCGTTCGTGTTACTCATATTTAAAAGGTTTTGCTTCCTCGAGGAGAAGTCGAATTCAGGTGTAAACATATTATGATTCAGCAAAAATTATCATCCAGATCAATTTCACACTGAAATCATAATTATAAAGAGAAAATGACGGAGATTTCATATCCTTGGAAGTTCTACGAGAAGTAATAAATAAACTTAAAAACGGAAAGTCACCTGGATGCAACAAGCTCGCAACGGAAATACTCAAGAATATTGGGGTCAAAGGTAAAGAATTTTTGTTTGGACTTTATAGAAGAGTGTGAATAGAAGAAGAGATACCCGAAGACTGGAAAATGGCATCGATAATTCCAATACACAAAAAGGGAGATGAAGGAAATTGTAATATTTACAGAGGAATCACTTTGCTGAGCATAGCTATGAACAAATCATTGATAGAAAAGTAAAACCAATATTAGAAAACACATAAAAAGAGTCACAAAGTGAATTTAAAAAAGGCAGGAGCATTCAAGACCATATTTTCACAATCAAACAAATAGCAGAAAAGTCATTGCAATAATGTAAAAAGGTGTATTTGAGATTCATAGATCTAAAAAAAGCATTTGATAAAGTACCAAGACAAAAATTATAGAATATACTGGATGAAAGAGGTATTGACAATTAAACAATAAGACTAAGTATATACAACAACAATATTAACCGCATTATTTACCGAAATAAAACATCAGAGTCATTTTCAACGAGTGACGGTCTGTCAGACACAAACCAGTGGTTTATCTGACAGTCTTTAATATGATATTGTATTAACCATATTGTATTTATAATGAATAAATCTTGAAGACAGGGAGGAGGACTAAGCCCCGTAGTGGTCTAGTGTTCATGGTATACATTGACGAAATAATCAGGAAATTCTCTTCCAGAGCAAGGAAACTCCATGTGGGATATAGATATCTTAACAGAACAGATATATCAGAAGGAGCATTTACCGGCGAAAAAGTAATAATGGCAGAAAATGAAAAATACTGATGAAGATATGGAACAGTGTGCTAGAAGAATTCGGTATGGAATTAAATATAAATAAAACAAAAGTAATAGTTATGGGAGACCAACATAAGACAATAAATATATAACTAGAAGGGATACACATTGACAAGGTGAAGAGTTTTAAAAACTTGGGAGTAGAAGTAGAATCGCAGAATCGAGGGAACTTTGAACCTTTATATTATGCAACGAACAAGTCTTTCATGAACAAAAATGACATATCAAGAAAAACAAAAATAAATGTATTCGAAACAATTTATAGACCAATCCGAGGACCAATCCTAACATTCGTTTGTGAATCCTGGGTATTGACAAAGAGACAAAAAAGCCAAAATTAAAGCTAAAGAAATGAAATAATTACTCAGACGGGTGAAAGGGGTAACAAAAATAGATGAAAATTAGAAATATAAAAATAAGAGAAGACCTAGAGGTGCAGTCAAAACTCAATTTCATTGAAAAACGGCAACTTAGTTGGTGGTGACACTTACGAAGAATGAGCAATTTAAGATCGGTCAAACAAGTATGGGAGTCAAAAATACAAAAAAGGAAGAAACGAGGAAGATTAAGACAAACATGGGACGGAGCTATAGGAGAAATATTATAGAAGAGAGAAAAAACATGTGAAGAAGCAAAACAACTGACTGACGAAATAAGAAAGAATGGATGAAACTTGTACATGAAATAGAAATTTTTGAAACTGAATGTATTATACCCTAATCATCATAATTATGGTAATTTGGTTTTTGATAATATATATATATATATAAGTATTCCTCCTGATAATCCTAGGTCTTTTAGGTAATAATGATAAATGGTATGATAGTAGATATTATCGTACGTTTCAGATCATTTATGTATGAAGATATGATCAAATTATACAAAACATAAAATCCTATTAGATATATCTTTACCTCAAAGAAAAATCTTTCAGATGAAGAAGCATTCCTCTCGGATTTATTATAGCCATATTTATAGAAGAAATATGATTATAGATATGTTGATTCGTGAGTGAATAATATAAACATATACACATGAATCAATTATTCCATCCAATCTAGAGTATTCAATACCTCACGATGATTCAATGAACCCAATACACAATACCCATCTGCAACCGATGACATGCCAACTCTCCCTCCTCCATCCACCTCAACCAACTCGGTACCCGGTGACCGGACCCCACAATCGGTCTAAAACAAGAGAACACCCCATCAAGCGACTCACCTTGGAAGAGCTGCAGTTGGTCTGCAGAGCAGTAGCTGCCATGGGGGGCACGGTGAACGGCACGAAAAGCATTTGGGGCGATGACGTGGTCCCTTGCGGCTGCTGGTTGCCGTTGCTGCAGCGGCAGGCGGTCACTGGTTGGGCCAGATTGGGGGCTACAGGCCGGGCTGTGGCTTGTGACGTCGTGTATGGGACCGACCGGTTCGCCGGTCTGCTGTAACTCCGAACGGGGCCAACAGCTGTGGGGGCCAAGGTGTCCGGCTTGAGAACGGCGCAAGGGTACACGCCGACCAGGCTGTAGCCCACCAAAGCCGGCGGAGGAGCCAAGGCCGTGGTTGTCGGGCGACTCGGGAGGGAAATTGTGACTTCGGCACGTCACTCGCGAACGGTGGACGCGCGGTGTTTGTTTGTTGTTCCGCAGAGGGTGCGTGGATGCGTGGTCATGTCACGTGGGGCGCGTGGGGCTAGTGCCGTTCGGCACGGTGGGGCAGACGCGGATGGTGCGGGAGCATGTCGCGCTCGGAGATCGGCAGCTGGGGCGTCGGAGGTCGCAGCCGCACGATAAATAAGCAGCTACAGAACAGAACGGAGCGGCAAGGACGGCAGGCAACGCGCGCTTCCAGGATGAGCGCGGCGGGCGTGTCGCCGTTTCTGCCACCCCGAAAGTCTAAACTCTCCGCCGAGCGCAATCAATGGGATACGCACACTACACGGGACAGAATCAACTTGACAGTTTGGTGTGGAACAAAGTTGCGCTTTGTTCTCCTCGACCCGGCCGCGTATTTACTAACTATACTACAGTGCAGACCCAACCTATTCTGTACAGCGGTAGACTTTGTAACACGGAAAACACAACATTTGGTACCCCTATCCATACTAATGTATAGCACGGCTAGGCTCCCATCGACTGTTTGGGAATCATTTGGGGAACTTTTTGCATTCCTAACTATACTAATGTACAGGCTGTCCCATTTTCGATGTCCTTACGGTATATTTCGCTTATTTTCAAAGATAGAGATTTGCAGTCTTCGCGATCGTCGGCTACTTTTTTGTGAAACTCACGAAACCGCATACGAAATTTTCATATCTCACTCCGTTTCTCAGATACAGGGCGAAATTGAAAATATTGCATTATGGGACATAAAAACTGACTCTTATACATATTCTCACGTAGAATCCAGTGCTATCCATGAGCTATCATTATTGAGATATAACCCAAAGTTATGTTTTTTTAAATGGAACACCCTGTATATTTTTCAATATTTGAGACAATGCTTCGAGCTTTTCAAAAATATATTACTCTCATGAGATATTTTTAGTGTTTAAAGTTGATAAAAACAATATAAGATCAAAGTTTTCTGAAAATATACATCTTAGATTCATTTCTCGAATGATAACAAATCCAATTCACTGTTCAAACTATATTGTTGATTTTCTACTAATATAAAGTTTCCAAATTTCGATCTTGAAAAATATAACATCGATCTTGTTATTATTACTTTTTCAACTAGGGAAAACCCGAAAACGTTTTCAAATTAACACAATGAAAAGTTGTGTTCGGATGAAGAGTTGTGGTCGCCACTTTTAAATTGTCTTTTACATATTTCACAGTGTTTCACCATTATTTTAACTCGAATTGAACAGAATTAACGAAGTATTTGAGTAGAATATTGTTCAAGTTCTCACACAAAACTGGATATATAAACCATCAAACAAAATTTGATTTGAAAACGAAACGTTTCGCGCTGTTAGTGTCAGCGTTCGGTTGATCATCAATTATTGAACGAAATGAGCGGCGTTGGCGCTTTCACCAAAAATACCGCAATCTCCAGAAAGACGTGCCATCTCTAGACCACTTATATTTAGATGAGACACTATTGATGGAGATTGAATGAACAGCTTCTTATACACTCATCTGACTCATATAAGTACATACTGAATGACTCATATTTTTTTATGTTCTGGTTCTCACGTAATGTTCAGAGAACATCGTGAGCACCAAGGGAAAGAAGGTAGGAGTTGGTGTTCTTCTTGAACTTCTTCCTCGGGGCACACCTCCCTAGGCAATGAGTCACAAAGTCTCTATGTTCGTTGGATGAATGAATCTTTGGAAAGGGACGTTCTGCAGGTCTCTAAAGTGACCACGAAGGGGTATGAAGACTGAACTTGACGAGTTAATCTCGAAGAGACTGCTAATGGAGGAACGATTGTTGATATTTCAGAAGAGCATCGTCCACGAAAATATCTATAAAATAGAGATAAATCGCCAACTTTTCTACGGTGTTCCATCATAGAAATGAGCGAGTTTGTAAGCGAGGAATCACCGACGAGACGAATTGCCCTTTTTTGAACAGAATCCAATAGTTTCAGGATATGTTTAGGTGCCACACTCCAAATATGATAACAGTATTCTAGGACAGGTCGGATATGTGCCTTATAGATCATAAACAGCTAACTAGGAGTGAAATAGCTCTTGGTTCGAAACAGAAATCCAAGTTTTTGCACTTTTGGCAATGGACCTCATGTGATTTTCCCAAGAAAGGTGATTGCTGATATAGTAACGCCAAGAATCGAAATGGATGACTTCAATGGTATGGTTACTCCTGATTGAATTATGTTGGGTACAGTGAGATCGGCTTTGCAACCCCTGTGGGATAAAAAACATATGAATATGAATTTCATGTTGGCTTCAGACAACTTGGGGTGTTACTATTCTAGAGGGTTTGTTGTTCGGAGCCCAAGTACCATCATGAACAATGTTTCATGAAATATTCATCAGCGGTTCCCCGATTGACTATAACCCCCAAGGAATGTTGCGAAACATTAATTTTTATGCAGATACACAGTAAAAAAAATATATTTGTTAATGTCTATTTAGTTGAAAATAGCAAGAAATTTGTTAATAACCACAAACATTATATCTATATTAGCATGAAATTCATCCGAGGAACTTGTTAATGATGAAATTTGTTCTTTTCACTACAACGATTAGTTAAAAAATGTCCGTAACAAAAATTGTAGTGAAAAATACTATGTCTTTTGTTGATTTTTATGAATTTGAGTGAAATAGACAAAACAAATATTTAAACTTCCAAAAAGTAGTTGTCATTTAATCAACGTTTGACGACGATGTGCAAGTCAGAATGAGGTAAGCTCAGTACTTGGTAGTCTTTCGTATCGTTCAGTTGTGCGGTGTGAGGTGAGCGTGCAAAGTTTTGTCTCATCAGAAAAGAAGCAACACCTTCATCAAGTTAGAATCCACTGAACTAATCTCTGGTCGATGATGAAGAATTGCTGCATATTTAATATATATTGAAGGTAAGGTTTAATTGTTTATTTTTGGTTACATATTCATTCAAGAATATATTTGTTCCCATACCAAACCATTTGTTGAATTGACAATATCTTATTGTTGAAGTAACGAAATAAAATGATATTTCATTATATTTAGTAGTAATTAATCAAATTGATTTGTTGAATAACCATCACTGGTTTAATTTTAATCGAAAGTACATTGTTACGAATACAAAATGTTTGGTGATTTTGCAAAACCGTTTCGTGATTCATCTAATGCATTATTATCGACTATAATATGTATGTAAAAATGATTATCTGGTTCTAGATTATTTCAAAAAGCAGGAAAAATCAATAGGGTGGAGTCTTGACAATGTAATAAGAGTGCCCAACTTCCACAAAAAGTAAGGCAATATTGTTTTGGTAAGAAACCAATTTGTAAATAATCATTTCCTTTTTCAGCTATAATATATCAAGTTACAATATCGTTGATTGAAGAATTCAAGATGGATGTGGTTGACTTAATTTATATTCAACATATCCTACAAAATTCGAGTGAAAAATGAAGCAGTATACGAGAGTAGTAAACGCCAACAGAGAAATTGCAACAGGAAGTAATCAGATGAAAAATGTATTAATTGACCTAGAGCAGATGAGATGTACCCTTGAGTATAAAAACTCAATCAAGTGCTGTATTTTCCAATAAGGTAGAGGTATTTCACTGCTATCTTCACGGTTTATTCTTGTTCTATAATTTTTGATGTTAAATTCACTAATCGTGTTCAAACAAACTACCCAGTACCTTCAACAATAATAACTGAAATCATAACCAATTTTTTTCAATTATTGCAGATATTTTGGAGATTTATGGAAAGATGCAGTTGATTCCAGGTGAAATTCGTCATCTTATAACTTCAGCATCATTCAATTTGGGCAACTATGTTCATCACTTGAAAGTTAGAAGTTCCTTCATCTACGTGAATTATATCATTTCTGATAGTTATATATTACCAAATCCGCTGGTAATATTCGGTTAATCATATATGTACATTTTTTACTCAATGTATAGAAATCTGTCAAGAGGTAATACATTTATTCGAGTGTTTATTTTTCAAATTATTTTGATTTTCTTCATAAAACTGTAAATATTTGTGAATGCCCTCATTCTTTAAATAAAATTGAATTGAAACATATTCATTGAGTTTTATTCATTTTCCTCATGGTACATCTATTGCTTATAAATTTTCATACCATACCACTGAACTTGTGAAATCGACAATATGCTATTATTAAGTTTATATAATATTATATTGTTAAATTCACAATATTATATTTGAAAGAGCAAAATTATATTTTTGAATTAACAATATCATATTGCTAAAGTAACAAAATAGAACACCAATCCACTACGTTATTTAGTACTAATTAACCAAAATGATTTGTCGAATCACCATCATTGGTTTTACTTTCATCGAAAGAATATTGTTGAAAATACGAAATATATCCGGTGATTTCACAAAACCGTTTTGTAGTAACTCCAAAAAAACTAGTATGATTTCGCAACTAAGTTTTGTTATTTGTCAACTAAGCTATCGCACAAATTGACAAGATCCATTCGACTACATGTACTTTTGTTAATTTAACTAAATAAGGTTAGTGGATCAAGCTGAGCAACAAGTTGTAGTTAATTTTAACTACCCAGTTTTTACTGTGTACCATACCATATTTTGCGGATTATCAGTAATCACTCTTCTCGGATTAATTTTCACTTGTCGATCCTGACTAATACGAATATTTTATCTCTGTGGAGAATGTCCTGAACAACAACTCCATTTCTGCTTATTCATCGAAGAAAAATAACTTGATGATATCATTCAAGAATAAGACCTACCAATATTGTAGATTAATCTTCAAAATTAAGTGAAAGCTCTGAATTGAATTACAAAATGTGGAGGCGAATTCATGCACAATGCTTCTTCATCAATCTGCAATTTCTCAATTACAACCGTTTCCGCTAGAGATGTTGAAAATCCGTATTTCCATTTCACTATTCATGCATTAAAATAAACAAATTGCTTCATTTACTTCTTCGGAAGATGACCAAATTTCATATCTCTACACAAATAGAAAATTCAGTTTCTGATTCCGTCAAACGGGTGATGTATTCTTATCTCTTAGCAAAAACTTGAGGAAATGATATAGAAAATACTAAGTATCTGCTGTGAGTTTGTGTTCATCAGAATATACCAGTAGATGAAAAATGAATATATATCTTTACATGACAAATCGCAGAAGGAGAAGAAGAAAATTAAAATTATGCATAAATTTATCAAAATCCTTGGTCTAATGACAGTGAAAGAAAGACTGACAGATTAATAAAAAAGCGTAGTGCATGAGCGCCTTAAGTCATCTCACATGTGAGTGGCTAGCAATATGTTAGCCATATCGATACATGTAATCTGATGGGAAATACATGTACACTGCATCAGGTTTCCGCATCAATACGGCCTGTTTCATGAATGGGACGTTCCTCGGGACATTTGAAACCAATGTCGTCCATCCGTCATTTGACACTTCTATTCGCTATCATAAGGAGATCCATTTCCCTGTAACTTTCCAAAAAAATATCGAATTTACCTCAAATCAACTATATTATTGACCTGCAGGCAAACTCTCAATGATTGTATCCTATGAGAATAGAAGGGAAGAAGAATGTTCAGAGTGTTCATGTGCTCATGTCAGAAAGAATAATTCACGCTCTTGGATAGAACTCAAGCTTCCTTCTATAAACATTTCTTTCCCTATGTAATTTCACATGTGGTTGCATAGGAAAATTCAACTGAACGCAATAAAATTTACCACACACCCTCTAGATCCCAGCTGATTGATGAATATGTTACAGTCCTCTACGGTGAACAATCCATACGATTCACAAATACCTCTCTATGAACCTTGAAATTGGCTATCCTTTTGGTTCGAACAAAAATTCGGGATTCTCGTAATTTGTTTCTTTGTACTCTCGATTCGTAATGATTCATTAATTCAAGTGATTTACTCAACCAACTATTGCGTGAATCATACAGGATGTATAGCGTCTGAGTAATATTTCGTTACGTTCATAAAAATGCTGTACTGCAGTCAAGTATCTAATTTATTATAGGAAACAGATACTTACAGAAAAAATATGATCTGAAAATAATAAATAATACCCCACAGAATTCTGATTGAGAATATTCCACTATCATTTTCTGAGGTATAGTCTTCCTCCAGGCTGAATCAGGGAAAAATATTTGGTATTCGATCAATTTCTGAATTAGAAAGTAGGTAGGTATAGTTTGATCAATATATTTGGATATATTTGATTTTCACATGTTTTATAATGCATAAATAATGTTCATGAAGTATTCTGACACTGAGAGTTGGTAATCTTTGCAACCATGTGAGTGCAACCAGTACAAGTCCTATCATCCTTGATCCATACTCACCCTGACTATATTTGGTATATTGAAAAAATGTTTGAACTATTTTATTTTTTGTCCATCTATTTATGGATCATAACAATCAATGGCAATAAGTATTCGTTATTTTCTTCTTTTCAGATCAAGATCAACTTGAGATCTGCTACAACTTGATTTTCTCAACCATTTGAATCTGAGTATGTTTGGTCAAACCTATGGTCTGGAGCCGAAAAATATTTATCAGCCACTTCTCACGAAAATCAGACTAAAAAGTGCAGCAACAGTAATCTATCCCTTAATTCACAGAAAAACTATGTCTCGGAGTCTCGATCAGAGTATTAGATGTTGTATTACCATTCTCAAGTAATCACGGACCCCAGAAAGATGTCTACCAAAAGTGAGTCCCTGAATTATGATGAATCTCTGAAATGAAATGTTTTTTTGTTGTTGAAGTTGAAATATGCCTATTTTATGTATAATGGTTTATCTAGCCACTTCATAGCATCAATCGAATTATTATTTCACGAATTATCGAATGAAAATTCTACTATGATTTTCTGAACATCGACTTCAGTACAATCATCGGATTGAATGATTTGCTGCTTAGATTAGGATTTTTTAACTGCATGGTATAAACTCGATTCAATTTGCTTGTTTAAACAGAGCATGTAATGTAATGGGAAAGTGCAACTAAATGGTACGAAATGATATCATTTTTTCTACATCGGATATAAGATTTCTTCCTTGTTATTATAAATTTTTTTTACTTTGGATGTCAACCTTTAGCCACACACATATTATTCATAATTGAATTCCATAATTTCACTGAAATCAGCGAACATCAATCTCATTTACATTAACCCGAATTCGAATCGTTGAGTGACTCCCTTATAGAATTATATGAATGCACCACATCAATCAATAATCCAAATTTTCTCTCTCAATCATTTGCTTCAGCCTTTCGAAGAACAGGCAACTTTTACCTAACTTGACATTTAAGGAGCACTGTGTACACCAGTGGTGGCGAATAATATACATCAGCTGAGCGAATCAGTTATTACCGATAAATATTTAGCTGTTTGAATTGGATATTTTTAGACCAACAGACCATCTGCAGCCGACGTTACAACATGGTGAGCGCTAGCTGATGGGGAACAAACAAAACCTTTGATTAATTTGAGCCTTCGCGCTTCCATTCTGTTTTTGTGATTTTTTAGGTTATTTGGTAATTTCAATAAACATTGTCTATCCATCTGCAATCTTGACTTTGAAATTCATATTTCGGGAAGATCTCATGAAAAATGAATGCCTACTCCAAACCATCAAATGGTAAAAGTAGTATAACAAAAGGAATATCATCCCAACATAGTCGCCATATTGGCAAAAAATTCGAATTGGCGAACTTCATTCAAGATGGCTGCCGTGACAAGTGGCAAATAGCAAGTAGTCGCTACTGATAACGACAGGAAGCGGGCATAAAAACATAACACATCAGAGAGAGAAAGAGAGATAGATATAAGGTTCTGACGTCACAATCAACCACATGAATAAATGGAAAAGTTCTTTGATGTATGTTGAATGATTTTCAATCACCTGAGAAGATTTTCAGCTTGTTTATTTCGTTTACAATTTTCAATCGACGCTTGATCTATAATCACTTCGTTGAAATAATGTCC
This sequence comes from Chrysomela aeneicollis, assembly GCA_029955515.1. Taxonomy (NCBI): domain Eukaryota; kingdom Metazoa; phylum Arthropoda; class Insecta; order Coleoptera; family Chrysomelidae; genus Chrysomela; species Chrysomela aeneicollis. The sequence continues at coordinate 3,214,299 of JARUHQ010000015.1, forward strand.
TGGTGTTAAAAAATCACAACTCTGTAGTGATATTCGAAATATACTGAAATAAAAGTTCAATGCAACTAAATCTCAACTTTGATCACTGGAGTATATACCTACGTTATGTAATTTTTTTGACTGCATCAATGTTCGTGGAGGAACATCATGTAAACGAGAGAAAAGATATTGAAGGAGGTAATACGTATTCGAATATTTGTTCAAAGTTTGGGAGGTATCGTGAAAACCTCATATGTCACGATTTATCACAACCAGAAATACATTATTTCGAAACAATAATGCCTAAGATGAATCACGGAACACTGTCTCTTCAAATTGAAAAACAAACAACTTCTTGACAAATGTGATCACTAGTATACCAAGATATTCACAATAATTAATGTAATGATTGAATGGTTAGGAAGATAAAGGCCCAGATCTTCATTTTCACAGGTTAATTCGCAATTAATGGAAAATACCTTCATTTGTCCCCAATCAGCTGTTTGATGACCAGCGCATGACATCACTGTGTGGTCTATTCAAAACATTGTAATTATCTTCAATTTTATCGTATCTTTCCATTACATTGTGTTTCATATTTCTGCTGAAGAATGGCTTATTTCATGATTAGTTTTTTCATTTCTAAGATCGGCCTGAACATATAGTTAGACAATTAAGGAAATTCCTGGTGAAATGAACAAAGTAATATTGCAAATGTTTGAAAACTGTTTTCAACCGCCAACTCAGTTGTGAAGAAACCCTTGTCTAGGACTTGATTGAGTTAGTGACATAACATTTCGAAATCGAGGCTGACAGTTTGTTTGGGATTTTCTTTTCTTTAAATTTTGAAAAATCCTCCGGTGAATAAAATGTTAGTAATGTTATGAAAATGCCGTTTGTCGCAAACTTTGAAGCCTCCATCTAAAAGAGGCGCCTCTGATATTATTCAATTAATAAATCAATATCATCCTTTGGCACATTAATACCCGTATAGCTAATTAGGCAGGGATCATTAACGTTCTTTCTTACCTCTCCAGTTTCAATTCCACTGAAAGGGTATTAGATGGTAGAGTCTACACAAGAACTGAGACATTCCTGAAGTGGTCAAGTGTGTTCGAATTCGCTATTGTGATCATATAGAGCTGGCGATAAAGGATTATTAGATTACATTCCGAATACCCACTATATGTTCGAAACAACGACATTTATCTCTTAATGTATCTTAGTTACTGCGACCGAATTAGGGAATGATTGAGAATAGGGTCAATATACCCAACATACACTCATTGTTTTATGATGAACAGAATGAACGACGGACGTCTGACGTTTCTGATTTTCAATATCGAATTTCGTAACACGTGCTATGAAAGTTTTGGGATTTGATATGCTCTATTGGAGCTATATGTATATACATATATGAAATAATGAAACATTTATATTTTTCCTCGAAGATTTCACAGTTTATACGGTCAATATCGAGGTCGATATATAAACAGCCTATTTTTGTGATATCTACCTGGTCTGTGAAAAGAATTCGATATCAAGTTGGTTTTTCCTCCTTCTGTGGATGAAGGAACGGATGAAGGAACGGATGAAGGAATGAAGGAATGAAGGAATGAAGGAATGAAGGAATGAAGGAATGAAGGAATGAAGGAATGAAGGAATGAAGGAATGAAGGAATGAAGGAATGAAGGAATGAAGGAATGAAGGAATGAAGGAATGAAGGAATGAAGGAATGAAGGAATGAAGGAATGAAGGAATGAAGGAATGAAGGAATGAAGGAATGAAGGAATGAAGGAATGAAGGAATGAAGGAATGAAGGAATGAAGGAATGAAGGAATGAAGGAATGAAGGAATGAAGGAATGAAGGAATGAAGGAATGAAGGAATGAAGGAATGAAGGAATGAAGGAATGAAGGAATGAAGGAATGAAGGAATGAAGGAATGAAGGAATGAAGGAATGAAGGAATGAAGGAATGAAGGAATGAAGGAATGAAGGAATGAAGGAATGAAGGAATGAAGGAATGAAGGAATGAAGGAATGAAGGAATGAAGGAATGAAGGAATGAAGGAATGAAGGAATGAAGGAATGAAGGAATGAAGGAATGAAGGAATGAAGGAATGAAGGAATGAAGGAATGAAGGAATGAAGGAATGAAGGAATGAAGGAATGAAGGAATGAAGGAATGAAGGAATGAAGGAATGAAGGAATGAAGGAATGAAGGAATGAAGGAATGAAGGAATGAAGGAATGAAGGAATGAAGGAATGAAGGAATGAAGGAATGAAGGAATGAAGGAATGAAGGAATGAAGGAATGAAGGAATGAAGGAATGAAGGAATGAAGGAATGAAGGAATGAAGGAATGAAGGAATGAAGGAATGAAGGAATGAAGGAATGAAGGAATGAAGGAATGAAGGAATGAAGGAATGAAGGAATGAAGGAATGAAGGAATGAAGGAATGAAGGAATGAAGGAATGAAGGAATGAAGGAATGAAGGAATGAAGGAATGAAGGAATGAAGGAATGAAGGAATGAAGGAATGAAGGAATGAAGGAATGAAGGAATGAAGGAATGAAGGAATGAAGGAATGAAGGAATGAAGGAATGAAGGAATGAAGGAATGAAGGAATGAAGGAATGAAGGAATGAAGGAATGAAGGAATGAAGGAATGAAGGAATGAAGGAATGAAGGAATGAAGGAATGAAGGAATGAAGGAATGAAGGAATGAAGGAATGAAGGAATGAAGGAATGAAGGTATGAAGGTATGAAGGTATGAAGGAATGAAGGTATGAAGGTATGAAGGTATGAAGGTATGAAGGTATGAAGGTATGAAGGTATGAAGGTATGAAGGTATGAAGGTATGAAGGTATGAAGGTATGAAGGTATGAAGGTATGAAGGTATGAAGGTATGAAGGTATGAAGGTATGGAGGTATGAAGGTATGAAGGTATGAAGGTATGAAGGTATGAAGGTATGAAGGTATGAAGGTATGAAGGTATGAAGGTATGAAGGAATGAAGGAATGAAGGAATGAAGGAATGAAGGAATGAAGGTATGAAGGAATGAAGGAATGAAGGAATGAAGGAATGAAGGAATGAAGGAATGAAGGTATGAAGGTATGAAGGTATGAAGGTATGAAGGTATGAAGGTATGAAGGTATGAAGGTATGAAGGTATGAAGGTATGAAGGTATGAAGGTATGAAGGTATGAAGGTATGAAGGTATGAAGGTATGAAGGTATGAAGGTATGAAGGTATGAAGGTATGAAGGTATGAAGGTATGAAGGTATGAAGGTATGAAGGTATGAAGGTATGAAGGTATGAAGGTATGAAGGTATGAAGGTATGAAGGTATGAAGGTATGAAGGTATGAAGGTATGAAGGTATGAAGGTATGAAGGTATGAAGGTATGAAGGTATGAAGGTATGAAGGTATGAAGGTATGAAGGTATGAAGGTATGAGGGTATGAGGGTATGAAGGTATGAAGGTATGAAGGCATGAAGGCATGAAGGAATGAATACTGTATGTGCCTTCATTCAAGTTGATTTAAACTTTTTATTACCCACATTTCATGTATAGTTTTTTTTATTCCAATCACTTAGTTCTTCGATCCAAATGTGACATCCTCATAAATTTTCAATTCCAATGACCATTGCCTTCACCAATATCTACACATCCGTTAATGCATCCACCAAAAATTGAAAATGGGAAATGAAAATTTAATTTATAAATGTTTGTGAAGAACAGATTCAATTTATCAAAGAATTCAACGACATGGTTCGTTCGAAAATATGTTGATATTGTCGTATGTTATGTATTTTCAGAGTTGTATATCAAATATAGAAAGAAGGTACGAAACCAGTCGTTATAATCATTATTGATGTCATCGCGTATGCATTGAATTATCCCATCTATTGTCATGGAATATTGTCATATGTGAAACAATCAGATTCAATATCTGAAGACAAAGTTCGATAGATAATTGAGGTTGAATACCCTTTCCGTACTGAGAAATTCCCAGAAAGAACGTGCAAGGTTCCAAAAGCCATTTTATTTCGGTAATTGATTATTAGACTCGAGAATTACAAAGTTAGTCTGATCTGGGACTAATTTTGACATGAAGCTCATTTGACACGAGTTAACATATATCAAATCCTTACCTGCATCGAATCACACAGGAAAATAGCACAGTAATAGCCTTCAACCAGAACAATTCAGAGTAAGGTGTATTGTAGATTCCTTGAGCCCATGATACCAGAAAAGTGGTCTGGTGAACGAAGATCAGATGGCTTTGTAGCATTGTTCTGAAAAAATTCAATACCAATATTATCACCCAATATTTCCCTGCTGACTGACACGATATTTTTTAAATTTATAATATGTAAAAATATTAATGGATTTTATGGACAGATCTGGGCGCACGAGTATCTCGCTCTTATATGTTCAAGATTGCAACATCCGGTCCAACGCTCTACAAAAACATCCGGTCCAACGCTCTACAAGAACGTCTAAACTTTGGAAATCTCTACCCGCGGATATTTTTCCAGGCCTAACAACTTCGAAAGAAGGGTTCCGTGATATTTGTTATATGTCAGTGCTTGCAGTGTCACTGCTTGGAGCCATCGGAGGCATACATTTTTTTGTGTATTTCACTTTGGGATATATTCGATAGAGATATCGTGAAGGAACATGTTGCAATTATGTGTGTAAGCCATCGCTCGTATAGTATATGATATCATCAGTCATCATACTGTGTTATTCAAAACAACATCGTGTACAAGTCCTCTCGACACTGATCACTTGCCAGTTCCTGTTGATCGATGCATCTTCGAATAGGTGATGAACATTAACTCTCGATCAGAGAAAATTAGATGTCAAAACTCGAGGTACGAGCAATGTTGATGTTGTACACCGTATACTCATTTTGATGATGTGTCAGCTACATCATCTGAAATTCACTGGCTCGTTCCACTGACATTGACATAAATGAACATTTTTTCACATTTGAGCACAAGAAATAAATCTATAGAAAAACGAGAGTCGCTTACTTTTCCACGATGTTCTAGATAGGACAATGAATACGTCAGTGGCCTCTACACTGACGTATTCATTGTCAACCAGACGAAGAACTCTCCAATGGATAGAATATATGATTGGAAGTTGAACATGTGAACAATATTTTATGACAGCTCAAATATGTGCATTATGGTGATACCAGGAATGAATATTGTGGATTTCAAAGGGACAGTCGTGTCTGACATCAAAATATTAGAAATTGTGATTGAAGAAAATGAAGCTCTACTAGGTTATCAAATCCACAATGCAAAAATTTAGCTGAATCTTCATCGAAAGTATCAATTTGTCTTCATCTTGCATCTTTGACTTTTTGGATGATATAGAAGCTTAGAGGATAATGCAGTGTTAAGTACCTATACTATAATTCGCAAAACTATGGATAGGATGAGAGATCACCTTCAACAGGTCTTCAAAGTGTACCAGGAACAACGTTGATGCCAAACAGATCACCGGCGTTGATAGCGATTCCATCAGATGATACGCCATCAACGACTACATGAAGTGACTTCAAAAAAAAGCATATCAATGAACGTCATAGATGTGGGGTTAAGAAGATCTTCATGCCAAATGCAGTCCTTTTGTCTTCTACCTTAATTCCTTCCCCTGATGCCTTTTGAGAGGACTGATCGTCTGTGAGCCCTTTCGTAGGATTATTCCTCTACAGTTTAGTAACACTTATCTAGGTTGGTACTAGCATCCTCTCTGCCTCATTTGAATTGGGGTTAAATAATGGTGGAACGAGCATGATATGTCATGGAAGTTGTTCGTGCAGTATTATCTTGTGGATCGTGCAGTACAAGCATAGTTTTGTCCAGATGTAATGGCATCACAGAAATTCTGTTTATGCTATGTGAGAATATTGTGGTACTAGTATAATGATCTATTGAAAATATATTTGTGGTTTCTAAAGCTGCATATGATCAATTATGCGTGACCCAGTTTTTGACTACTGTATCTTCGAGCTTTTCTGGGAATTTGTCAACTATTTCGTTCACTGAATTTTGAATATCAATGTCTTAGTTATTATATTGTGTGATTATACCATATCGCAATTGAATTTTCAGATTGTCATACTTCGAAAAAAAGAATACACCAAATATATATATATAATTGGGGATAACTGAAATTGAAGTAGCAGAGAAAGTTGCACTCGGTTCATTCCAGTCATAAATTGATGTAATTCCTACAATGTATACCCGAATACACAACAGCAATTTACCCATGTTATATGATGGAAAAATAAGCCGATCTCACAGAGTATCAGATGACCAGATAACAGCTTCTCAGTAATTTTTGATATGTATGGGAACAGCAAAGTCAGCAATGAGGCAATTTATTTGATTCCTCGTGCAAGCTTAGATCAGCGCTGACACTGCTGATCCTACCTTTTAAATGAGCCCTGCGCGGCTTGAACCGCGTACATTTACTTATATCCAACCATCCGGTGCATTTCATATTTACATCCCAACTTGTGTATTCACCATTTTGTATATTGTATTGCTTGAACCCAGTGCTTTTATATTTCATATTATAATTGAGTTATTGTGAAGAATTAAATAAATTGTCTTCGGAACAAGTAAGTCTTTTTTTGAAAATTCAAATCGCGAGGCAGCGATATAACACCCATGATGTTTCTTACATAATGCTACAAAACTCCGTAATAACTCAGAGAAACCATTTTGAAATTTTGAAGAAAACATTAAAGAAGATTATTCTCACAAGACGATTTGATGGTTTTGATGGTTAGTATTTCCATTGATACGGTATTTGCGTGCAATATCCCAAAAGGTACTTACTACCAAATATAAAAAAAAACATGAACATCAAGAACTGGATCATAAGGGAGATATTTCTCATTGAAAGATGGGTCCTGAATGGTTTTTCCTGATTATTTCTGAAATGCATCAAGAAACCATACGGGGGCGTATCTAGCAGGCTTCTATTGGGCTAAAAATTCTACTGATTTGTCGTGCTCTGAGGTTTTCTGAGATTTGATTCAAGAATTTTGAAATTCGAGGGTTTCTGAGGAAACGTACCTTCATTCATTTCCGTTATATCGGAACATTCCATGTATTTATATATTATTTCTTTATAAAACATGTAAATGAGCTTCCTTTTGTCAGCATAGGTATAGCTCAACTTCTGTTATTCATTATATTCATGAAATTTTCAACTGATGGATTCGTAAATAAAGTGGTTTGGTCATATCATTAATAGGTTCATGTTAGATGGTGAAAGAAAGAACATTGAACAAATCGTGTGTGTGATACGAATTAGTATTAACTGTTACAATCAAGTAACTATCCAGTTGTTTTAACAACTCTAGGAATGGTTTCCTACGAATCTTGATTTAACAAAGATGCAGTGGTGCCTCTTTCATTTTCCATTCAATCATGATGAATAAAATATGAATATTCAACGGCAAAGTTGAAAAAATCGATAGTGTCGTTCACCATCAATTCTGATTGTGGTGAGGTTGTCACACGTCAGCAGTGTTCCAGAAAAATCTATATATATATCATTGTCGAGTATAAAACGATTTTTTCCTGTTTCCATATTTCCACTGAAATTCAGGATGATTTCGACGAATCGCTGAATTATTCTTTATCTCATAAGAAAACGCGATTCTGCGAGGGTTGTTCGATTGAAACCATTCGATTGAGATAGAAAAGACGGAGGAACACAAACCAGGTGGCGTACATTTGACTCTGCCGCTTGTAAAACAAGGGTAATTGATTATTCATCAATTGGGATAGAATGAACTTACAACAGTTCCTTCTTGTCGAGAGGGGTGGAAATAAATTAGGAATTGAATGGTTCGTTGCATACGATCGTTCTAAAAAGTCTCTCGATTGATAAATATGCAATGAATTGATTGTCGCCTGATAATTATGCCATGAATGAACAATGAACGGAAAAACGTTTTCTGTGAACAACTCATGAGCTGACAATTCCAGAATAGATCAGATTATTCGTTCACATATATATCCCACTGTATCTTTTTTACTGAAAATTGACAGGTAAGAGAAACATGTCTTGTGCTGAGGATGGTATATATACCTATTATATCAGAATAAACTTGATTAGTAGTAGGTTGAGAAATAAACGATAAAAATAAATGCTAGAAATACTCCTGAGTAGGTAATCATTAACTCATTCTTTCTTGTGAAGCTATACGACTCTGGTTTCACAATTCAAGGTTACACAGATGACCTGGTCTTCACCATCATGAAGAAGTTATTTCCAATCGCACGCAATCAGGCCTAAATACAATCAGAAGCTGGTGCGCAAAGGAAGAACTCAATGTCAATCCTATGCACTGTTCCATTCACCAGGAGATGAAAGTAAGAAGTTGAAGCGTCAACTTTGAATGTAATTCGGCCCACATTTTCCGAAAAAGTTTGTTATTCGGACCTGATGATAGACCAAAAACTGAGCAGAAGTACATGCTATATATCGTCGTTGAATCTACAAAGGGGCGTATATGAATTTGAACAATTTCCTAAAGTTCATTAGTCTTTCATGATGTCGCTATCGGAAGAAAAATTGATCCATTTTCTGAAAGATTAGGAGTTGATGTACTTACTCCACTTTCAGAGCAAATGAATCAGCATCTGCTCAAGATAGCCGAGAAAAAAACTACGCCATTCTTTGATTTACGCTCCTTTGTAAATTCAACGACGACATATACAGGGTGATTCAGGTTTCAAGGCACAAACTGGAATGGGTGATGGGTACAATCATTTCAATAAAAAAATTGATATAAAAATGATTTATAATGTTTTTCTTATAATTAAAATATCCCGCTCACTTTCGGATATATCAATGTTAAATTTGCACTTTAACTTCAGGCTTTTTTTGCTCAACAATTTCCTTCGAGTAACGAACCGTTATCAATTTTCTTCGTGGACAGATTTCAAAATATTTTTGAAATGGATTGTATGCATGAACCATTCAAGTAACTTTTAAAACTAATGAAAAGCTCATACTTGGAAATTTTGCGGTTTTAGCACATTGTATTCCATTTTTATTGAATTTTGTCCAAGAGCAAAATTGAAGGGAACGTAAAATTGAAATGTTTCACAACGAATATGCTTATTCATCTTGAAAACGGTTCGTTTCCCGACAAAACTTTTTGAGCAAAAAGCCTCTTAATTGAACGATCCACCCAATGTGGTGACTGAAAGACTTCAGAGGCGTTCAAAACTGGGGACCTTGAATTTGATCACATTCCTTTCAATTCTTTTCCCCATATTGACTCATGAGTATAATCAGTACATGATGCAAAACACGCTTCACCATTACGTACGTTAATAATCTTCCTATTTTCGTTGTATAGTAATGACAGAACTATCTGACGAGGACATCTAACTGATTGAGAGATCATACACAATAGATCTGATCTAATCTAATATATCTTACTATTTTTGTCTTTTTTATTCCAAAATCTTCAATAGGGTTTGTGTTTCTATATCATGGTCATGCAACACTATACTAATCAACAATCGATTTTTCCCATCCACTCTGGTGTATTAACTTTACAGATTTTACCATGAAATTTGATGGATGAATGGCAGTACTTTGGTAATTTGTTTCGAATTGGTGTCAACACACTATCAAAGGAGTTTCAATTTAATCAAATTGGAAGTTTACGAAATAATCCATTCATCACTCACCGTTGATATCCGGTTCCCCCATCGACTTATCTATTTACATGATAGTCTTTGTCATCGGAATATTATAATCGCTGGAGCTGTCTTTGTGATTCAGTTTTGTGAAGCCGTTCCATTGTTACTCCAGTTCCTTCAATCTATATGCTATATACATGACACAAATATATGAAGAAACTGGAATGAAAATAGTTTGCTTGTTTAATTGGCAGAATCTCACCTATGGACGAAGAAGTTTAGAGTTAGCAAACCATGAATGCTAATTCCCCAGGGATATTTCGAATAATAATTAAACGACCTGCATATATTGTCACATGAAATTGCAAAAAAATTGTGTTTTATGCCTACATTTATATTAATGAATCGCTTGGTGTATATGTTACGGTGAAAGAGCGGAATGTTAAAATTCTTTCTCATCTTGAGGAACAAGACTGGAAAATTGTTCAAAGTTCTGATTATCATGAATACTTACATTTTCAACCCAAAAGACATCAATCAATCAATATCTTTATTGTTTCAAATGATTACATATCATATAACAAGAGCTTCGAGCTTTCAACAAAATTAAAGTATTACACTTAAGAAAAGAAGAGTTAAAAGTAAAAAAGAAAAAAATAAAAATAAAATATTCACTCCTAAGCGGAAAAAATTATAACAAAAACTATATGATTATATATACCGCACACATACCTGCTCACATCAGCAGATAAAATCAACAGACATGTAAAATTTCATTCATTGAGAACAAATGATCGGAGTTTAAGTACATTCCATATATGTGTGCACAGTTTTTTAGCTTCAGTGGAGGCAACATTCTCGAAATAAGTTATCAGGTTGTCGAAATTGGAAAGACAATGAACATTCGAGGGTTTAATGGAAGAATATATTGGACAGTCGAAAAGTATATGTTGCAGCGTTTCAAGTTCATTTCGATTGCATATGGTGCATAGGAATTATTCGATAGGTACTACCATTGAATGTTAAATTTATTACATATTCACTGGCCATCCTCATTTGAGCAAGAGTCCTGATGAATTGAATAGGAACTTTCATAAGTAAGTATTCTTGGGGAGAAGGATATATTTTAAAATTACGGTACAGTGTAAGGGAAAAAGAGCGAGAAGCGAGGGAAAAGTCTGAGTCATAGAGCTTTTTTTTGTACGTAGAGAGTAGTGCTTGCTTATTTTGTCTGAGACTGTTGATATTGAGAAAATCAATGGTGCACTCAGGTCCAACAAAATCGAGTTCTTTTTTTAGTTGTGCTACCCAGTTATACCTGATATCCACGCCACTGTTATTGAGAGACACCAATTGAAGAAAACATATTTTAGGAAGGCGATGGTCTTCCATGCTCAACAATTTATCCAAGAAATTTAGAGTACATTTGAAAATTGTATATGACATCTTGACACGTCCTGTGTCAAGCCTAACAGCGTAATCTGGGGTATTGTTCGGTAACAGGAGTAGTCGTTTGAAAAATTTGAGTTGCACCCTTTCTATTATTTGTGGATAGCGCATTCCCCAAACTGATATACAATTCAATAAAATACTCACCACAAGGGAATCGAACAGTTTTACACGAGAGTACCAATCGTTCATCCTCGAGTCAGCCATTAAAGGAAGCACTGCCCCTATTGCTTGCTTGGCTTTTTCCGAAGTAGAATAGGCCATTTCACGGAAGAATGTTGATGACGCAAATGTTACTCCTAAATACGTGTACCTATTAGTGATTTCGTTTGGGAAGTTTTTGAAATTGAATCTGCAGATAGATTTTTGGCCAGAGGATCTGCAGAATTGGATAATTTTGGTTTTTTCAGTATTTACTGAAAGTATATTTTCATCACAATAGTCTCCAAGTATACGGAGTTTCTTTGCAAGGTCAACTTCGGAGTCGGATAAAATAACCAAGTCGTCAGCGTAAAGCAGCATGAGCAAGTTATGTCTGTTGTCGATATTTATACCTTGCGCCCCCTTTTTTTTGAAATAATCTCCAATGTCTGCGATGAAGAGAGAGAAGAGGGTAGGGCTGAGAGATTCGCCCTGGAGAACTCCGGTGGTTATATGTCAAAGGGTTTTGTGAAACCCTCTCGTGTTTTAACCCTCATAGTTGCCGATTCATATAAATTTCTCGAGATAGTTATGAAACGTGAGCTAACTCCCGTTCTGAAAAGTTTGTGCCAAAGTAGGTTATGGTTGATGGAATCGAAAGCGCGTTTGAAATCTACAAAGAGTGCGAAGATTTTCCTTTTCTTCAAGCGAAGGTGAACCTGGACGGTTGAGGTAAGAACAAAGACGTTATCTGCACATCCTCTTCCACGTCTGAACCCTGATTGGCACTCTGGAATTATTTTGAAATTTTCTGCCCAATCTTCAAGCCTGTTACGTAGCATTTGTGTGAATAATTTTGCTAAGCAGTTAATGAGAGCTATATTCCTGTAATTGGATGGGTTGTCGAGTGAGCCTTTTTTATGCAACATCGTTAAAATAATATCACTCCAGCCAGTGGGAATCGTTTGGGATTCAAGGATATTGTTAAACAAACACGTAAGGTACAGTACCCAATTATGGGGTAAATTTTTTATGAATTCATAGGTGATATCATCTGAGCCAGGCGATTTATCGTTTTTACACCTATTGAGAGCTGAATAGAGTTCGTCGGTGTTCATTGGAGAATCTAGATATGGATTTCGTGCGTCAAAAAAATTAGTATTTTCTATTAGCCTTGGTGGAAATATGTCGGTATAAAATTCTTCCCATACTGAGATAGGTAAAGTATCGGGTGAGTTTGTACTACGTAATTGTTTCAAAGTCGACCAAAATGTCCTGGGGTCACTACTATCAGAAAGTTTTGTTATAATGCCCCTTTGATATGCGATTTTTTTTTGCTTCAGAAGTTTTTTGTGCGAACGCATAGAGTCCAGATACGTTCTTTTATAGTCTGATTCGAAGTTGTTTTGTTTACAGGTCTTGAGTTTTTGTTTCACATTAAGCTTTGACTGGTAGCATTCGCTATCAAACCATGGTTGACTATTTTTTATGCGGAATGAGCTCTTTGTATGTATTAAATTCAGATTTTTAGCAATTTCGTGGATGGCACAGTGAAAGTTTTCATATGAGAGATTCACGTCATTTATGTTCCGTACTCGATTTGAATGTTGCATTGCAATCTTATAGTCCAGAGTTCGGGCATTATTCCATTTGATCACACTGCAGATAGCAGGTGTCTTATTTGAACATTTGTTCGTATAAGGACGATTGACTGAAACATTCAAATTCAACACAATGTCAATTGGAAAATGGTCGGATATGATGACGTCATCTTTTGCTTGAAATTTTTTCACAACAGTTAAAAACGAGTTAAGTCAATAACACTGTTTCCTAAATTGCTGACATGTGTAAACTGAGCTGGCCTATCCTCAGAAGTTCTTCCGTTGAGTAACGCAAAAGAGTTGAGATTCATGAAATCGAGAATGTTGCGACCTCTGGTATTCAAGATTTTATCATTGCTTGACCTGCATTCGAATAGTTCACTATTCACAAGCATCTCTTCAGGAATTTTACCTAGTTCCGCCACATTTTCAACCCAAAAGACATTGAACGTTCAGCCATGTATATCAAAGCAATACCAATTTTTTGAGCATCTTAAGGAAATAATAAGATACAAAGCTTTCATAGCCTTTAGAATTTCGCCGGTGTATAAATTCTTCGCATATAGGAAAACATTGAAAACATGATCATAGCGAGCTTTCTCAGAACTGAAGGTAGCCTTGTCGAACATCAGATATTTAGGTGCTAGTCCTGTAGGTCTAGGGGTGTAGGACCAAATTTCAGGCTCCCAAAACCCCTTGGTAACACCCCAACCATCTTTCAAGCAGAAATACATGCTATAGAGATATGTGCCCAGGATTGCCTCGAAAGGGCAAAAATCAGATAGCCAAACAGCACCAAAAGCTCTGAAGTCATACACTTGTGAGTCTAAGCTGACTTGGGACTGTGAACAATCCCTGAGACAACTGGCAGCGAAACTTTGATGTGGGTGCCAGGTCATAAGGGAGTCGAAGGCAACGAGGAACTCTGCCTTGCCAAAGAAGAGGCAAATACACAATTTCTAGGCCCAGAACCCTTCTGTAGACTCTCCGAAACCCACTTGAGAGAAGAGGTTCGACGTTGGGAAGCGGATAAAATGAAATCTCACTGGAATAAAGTGCCAGAGCAAAGACAAGCGAAAAGGCTAGTGCGCCTTTCGCCAAGGAAAGCTAAATAGCTGCTCGAGTTGGACAAAAAAGACTTGAAACTGGTAACGGGACTCCTCACTGGACACTGCCCTCTGAGGTATCACCTCAAAAAGATGGGTAAAACAGAGAGTGAAACTGCAGAACATTTGCTTTGCGAATGCCCAGCACTTTTTTGCAAGAGGCTCAAGTTTCTGGAAGGGGCCTTCTTAGAGCTCTCCGATGTCAGGAACCTATAGCTCCCAGGAATTTGATAAACTTCGCAAGAAGCCTCGAAATCTTGGGCCTCGAATATATTAAGGGTTATGCACAAAAGATCCAATAGGTCGAGTTGCTTGAGAAGCTGCATAGCCTTAACGACCCCCCCTACAATCTACAACTAAGAGCCCCCAGGAGTAATAGCATATGGAAATAAAAGTCTCAGTGACTACCTAAAATGATATTGCCAAACGAAGAAGAAAGCCTCAGCTCTGGTTTTGGACATTTTTTGACTAATTGCAGTCATTCGATTGTCAAAATAATTATAAACCAGAAAAAAACAATTTTGCGATACCAAAGTCATTTACTATGGCAGATATAAAAAATTGACATTCGATTTACAATTGAATACAATGGAATGGAATACAAAATATATGGGATATTTAAGATATTCCTCCAAAAATAAATTATCAAGACCCAACTGAATTGGGGTCTTTTGTTTTAAGGGTGTCGCTTGAATTCCATCTAGAAAGTATGTAAATGGTTTATGACACTAAGAAGATAACAAGAACCTCAATTTCACCAGAACTAATGAAACATAGGATACGTTCTTCTGCTTCTTCATGGGAGTTTTAGCTGTTCTTCATTCGTATTGATCTATACTCGTAGATATCTTGTATATCGTGATTTCGGTAACGATTACTAGTAATATAAGGTATCAATGACAAGAAAACTCGTTTACAAATTTAAGTTACTTACTTCACCAAGTGAGCCCGGCAAATTTCCTGGATATAGCTTGTTTTATGTGTTTCAGTGTATCAAATTCCTACATGATATTAGATTACTGTTTTTAATGAATCCAAGGCATATGAAAAACAGAATGGAACGATCTGTTGTCGATAGTCCCTGTATTCAATTGAAGCCCTACTGACTGCAAAAATGAGAAATAGAATGGATAATATTCGATGAGTTTTTCCTGAGCTCTGCCATATATGGTTATGAAGTTTTGAATTCCACCCACAAAAACGAGAACTATAAGTCATGATCATTGAACATTCGTATTATTTAGTCATAATAAATGTATGTATTCCAAAGGAATGTTCTATATTGGCTCCCAATATGTGGCAATTCGGAGAAGGCCACAATAACCGAACACCTATCTCAAGCTATCCGTCTTCCGAGGACAACCCACAGTCAGCAGACGATAATATAGAAACCTGTTGTACAAACACACTTGCCTCGGGCGACAATCGAGAAAATAGCCCCAACTTAATCGATGAACTACAGACAATCGGAAATGTGTTACCATGTGTTAATAGTTCGAAGGAGTTTTCGAACACGACCGAGATAACTTCGTTCAGGATAAGCTCATTTTGAAACTCATCGAACTCCGTTCCAAATTAGTGGGGAGACATTTCCGTGAGCGAATGAATGTTATTTCCGTTGTTCGATGCATTGAACACAGCAACCAAAAATATAACCACTATTCGTATGTTCCGCTGGCTGTTTTATTATTGTTGACTGTTTATCGCGGAAAACTCCCACGCAAATTGCCAAAGATATTCCGATTATTATGCTATACATATAGGAATGAAAACTCTCATACCAACAAAACACTACCACTCAACGATGAACCTCGCTTAGCCAAGCATGAAAAAATTCTGGCAACGTTGTATTATTTAGGAGTTTTCAGATATTTTACGTGTCAAAGTCATTAATTGTCCGGGATCCCGAAATTAAAACTTTCGAATTTTCGATTTCATCTGCTTATCTATAGTTATTCATAGCAAAATGAGTGAATAAGATAGAGTCTCAAATTTCATATCATCGGAGAAGCTCCACTCGTTGAGAATTATTTCACATGAATATGCGCACCCATAGTGATACAGAGGATACGAAAACCAATAGGACTTCTGGTGAGAAGAAGGAAAAGACCTGAAAGCAGATCACAAATGATTTCAATGGTACTTCATTTACTGGTATTTTACGCAGTATGACTTCTTTGAAGAAATGGAGGAGAGAAAAAAAGGGCTCAGGAAAACCTTGGCGGATGAAAAGAGGAAAGTTCGTCTCACTGACGGAGGCCTCCTTCCAAAAATAAAGAGGGATGATACTTTTTTCTTTTAATGTCAATTATCGATAGAAATACAATGGTGGGTTTTCGAAACAAATTTGATGATGATGGAGATGACACTATTGTGTGCGTAGAAACCCTAATGAAGAAAATGATGTTGAAATGTTGGGATACATAGTGGAAATGAAGGGCAGCTAAAACACATGAAAGAAGAAAATGCTCTCATAATGAGAAAAAGAAAATTAGAAGAGAGCATAAAATAACATATAAAGTAGGCGGCACTAGTGGCACTAGTGGCCTAGTGGCCTAGTGGCCTAGTGGCCTAGTGGCCTAGTGGCCTGTTAGTACCGCCCAGTGAAAGTTGGTTGTGCCGTGATTTTTAATATATTCTTCATTTTGTTATCAGAATTTGAAACTATATCACTCTTTGTTTTACCCATCTTTTTGAGGTGAGGGCAGTGCCAATGAGGAGTCCCGTTACCAGTTTTTAGTCTTTTTTGTCCAACTCGAGAAGCTTTTTCGCTTGTCTTTGTCCTGGCACTTTATTCCAGTGAGATTCCATTTCATCTGCTTCCCAGCGTCGGAAATTTTCTCTCAGGTGGGCTTTGGAAAGAGTTCTCAGGCTAAGCTAACTTCTGAGTGATTTTGGATTTGGTGATACTAACAGTGAAAACCTCAATGATTCTATTGGTAAATTTCAATTCAGAGCGTGATTTGATTTGAATTGACCAATGAAGGCAATGACAACATTGCAGTTTTGACTGCTGGTATCGCTAAAATCAAAATCGCTCAACTGTAAACACGGCTTCACGCTTTTGCGTCAGATTTTAATTATTTCAATGTCATCACTCTTACCAATCGGAGATGTTCCTGTTATTCAACGATATTAAACCCTTTTTTGTCAATAAAATACTTCAAATTGATGCAAAATTAAAAAAATTGAATGTGACACACGTTTTATAAGACACGTTGTCGCACTTTGTTCCCTTGAGAGCACTACTCGCTTCGCTCGTCGTACTCCAAACAACGCGTGCGACAAAATAGCGTCTTATAAAAGTTGTACTTATCATAAAATACTATTATACCGCTAGTGAGAAATTCTACGAGCTCTAGTGCCGCCCCGTCAGACTTGCTTTGAATATGCTCTGAATTAGAAATAGAAATATTAGAGTCAGAGAGTTACTTTTGAAACAGGAAAATTTCGTATAGGGTATTCATATTAAAGAGAGTGCGAATATAGATATTAGTGATGTTAATTATTATGCTACATTCGATTACTGAAAAGAAATAAAAATACATTACATTATTACTTTTTTTTTCATATATGTGTTATGATTTCATTGATTCTCGGTTTGAAAAGTAAGGTAATTGCAACAAGTAATTCAATATTTTTATAGACTGTGAATTCCTTCATCTTCCATTATTGACTTCCATCATTGGTTTTTATTCAAAAATATTGAAACATTCAGTAGAAATTAAAAAAACGGGGTTATGGTGTCGACATAATCCTGATTTAAAATATAAAGCCGCCGATTGTGACCGCTTAGAGTTGAGCGAGCTTGAATGATTTTGTGGATACGGTGCATACAAATTGGTAACGTTAAGCGAGCTTAAGCCTTAAGCTTAGCTTTTTAGCATACGTCGAATACGGCTGTGAGACTATCTGGTTATATGAGAATGAGAAAACTTTGATCTAGCCACGGTTTGGTTACGCCACTGTCTCCATAACCACCCTGAGGTTATTATCGAGGACATTTCCTCTGACCCTTTCTGGCTACCCCAGACCCAGAGGAACGGCAAGTTATATCTACATGTTCATATGTGTACGTGTATACACCCAATAAAACCATAAAACAACTATTGTTTGCCAATTTCCCTGAACGCCTTCGCGAACCATAAGTGTTTCCAGGAAGTGATATAGGTGGAAATGTAACCGTATTCCGAAACGGCAGCAGATGAGCCACTGAAAATATCCACTTAACATAATCGCGCCCTGCAAAACGAGAGACCCTGTGGGAAATCAAGCAGCGCATCCGGAAACACCGACCCGCAATACCAAATGGGCCAGCAGGAGCTAGCTGCAGGAATAAGGGTAAGTCGTGGAGAGGTCGTCGAAAATTGATGCCAACACTTGAGGCCATAGAAATGATTCATGTGAATCACTGCGAGATTATACCAGACTGAAGCGTTGTTGTTTTCACAACATTTTGATAAATTTTTGTTTGAAAGTGGCTGACAATTTTAGAAGAAAGAAAATGGTCTATCCAATTAGAATATCAAACATAGTTTGAAATGAATGTCTGGTAGATTACGAGCAGAAAACGACTACTTTCCTGGTAAATACCACGCAGAACATTGAATTGAAAACCTTGGTGCAAAAACCAGCCAAGTCCTGAAATCAATATTCGTGAAAAACTTTCCCAATTTGAAAATAAACTTGCAATCATCCCAAATTTGGGGTGGAATATAGATATCATCGATATCTTTAATACGGCCTAATAGAAAATTCATATTTAGTAAATATCGGGCCCAAAATTATTTTTGAAAATTTTGACTTGACTGATTTTTGCACCAAAATATTGATCAAAACAGCAAAAAATTTAAAAACCATCGATTATATCTAACATCAACTCTCAATTGAGTGTTGAATTATATTCAAGAAGAGTCTGATTTATGCGCAGCTTCTTTTCTGGCATCTACCGCCTCCTCTGGGGAGTGGGGGCTGTGGTCCTGGTTTTCCTCCAACTTACCCTAATATTCCTCTATAGCGAGTTCTGTTACGGAAGTTTTATGCCTCTGGTACATATTTCTTGACCAATAGCTTCACATCTGCCAGCTTCCTCTAGCAAAGGATAATAGATCTGGATAGATCTGGATCATTTTTCTCGTACAGCCTTGCTAAGTAGCGGCAAACTTGGTGAAAAGTAGAAAAGAAAGAGTGGGACTACATTCAATGCAGTGAGGACTGCATTGATTCTTAAATGATCGGAATATGCTGAGATAAAATTTAGTTTTAGTATTTTGATCAGTTAATTTGCTTTGAGTGTGAAATGCTCGCTAAAGTGTATTATCATGTCTTGGGTAACATCTATGACACGACACTTTTTGCTCTCAACTAAACTGAAGGAGCGGTCACAGGGTTAGAAACTATAACCAGGCTCAGGATATCGATGGATTCACTTTTCTCAGTAGTTAACTCTTCACCTGCTGCCATGTTCACTTATCTTAAATTTCGTTGCCATAGTGACTCATTTCGTATTCTCTCTTTTTCTGGTTTTTCTTCGGCTAGTACCTACTAGGGTGATCGCTATCAGATGGCAAATATACTCACTACCTGATATAAAAGGTTCTGTTTCATCAGATGTTCAGATGACATGATTTGTGATATTATCACACTTCTATTTGTTATACTCCGCACGATAAACAACTGACTACGTCGTAGCTCAAAAATGAGCGGAGGAGTTTTTTATCGTCAACGGTAATGTCCTTCCATTCCGCGAAAATCAGTATTGGTGCAAAAATCGACCAAGTCCTGGACATGATTGGTTTTTGCCCTAAATAGTATGGTCAGCCAAGTTCTTTGAGCATATCATACCATTAATATAACTCGGTCAATTTCATACGAAAGTGGACTCGGCCGGTTTTTGCTCCAAGGTCTTCAATTATATCTGCTCGTAGTCCATGCAACGATTCACACTGTGAATGCATATCGCAAATGTTTCTTTCTTCCTAAGACGTGACAAATTCACATCGAGACAGGCACACTTAACAACCTACAGACCGGTTTCGGGCTTATTGGCCCTCATCAGTGCAGGGTAGTTATCCGAGTAGAGACCGTAAGATCTCCACTCGAAGCGTTGCCTGTCCCAATGCACCTTCGTCGCGTTTATTTGACCGCACTGAGCCGCGTTCTAAGAGACAATTGGAAGTGGCGACACCATGCGGCAGAAGAAAGAAACACTCCAGAAATAAATCTCCCAAGTTACAAAACTTGGAAGTGGCTGAGAGCTCGACTAAGCTAATAAATGAAAAATGGAAAAGCAATAAATTGAATAAAAATTTTAGAAAAAAGAAAATAGTCTATCCAATTAGAATATCAAACATAGTTTGAAATCAATGTCTGGTAGACTAAGAGCAGAAAACAACTATACTTTCCTGGTAAATACCACGCAGAACATTGAATTATATCTGCTCGTAGTCCATGCAACGATTCAGTCTGTCTGTAGTCTACCAGACATTCATTTCAAACTATGTTTGATATTCTAATTGGATCGACTATTTTCTTTTTTCTAAAATTTTTGTCCAGTTTATGGCTTTTCCATTTTTCATTGGCTGACAATGTCTCGAGTTGTGAAGTTGAGTTTCGGACTTTCATTGTCTAAAGGTATGAAGATTTGAATCCTAAAAAAAAGTTGAAAAGTATTGAAAAGATAATTACACTCTCGAATCGAGTGATTCAAATATCAATAATCTGAAAAATCAAAATTAAGTTATTAATAGTACATATAGTACATGGTTGAAGAAAAAAATATACATTTAATTGGGAATTCAAATAGTCAGTAGCCTGAAAAAGGGATAGTCAAGTGAATTAGAGGAAATAAAATGAAAGAAAAGATAAAAAGATCAAATAGGAGTTTGTCACGACGTTTCGACTGTGTGTATCTACAATCGTAGATACACACAGTGTTCCTTTCTATGGATGAACTCCACTTGATGTTGTGTTGGTGGTTCCACAAATGTTCTGCGATTCCTGACTTGGTGGTTTCTCCTCGTTGGGTGTTTTTCTTGTGTTCGCCGAATCTGGTTTCCAGTGGACTCTTGGTTTCTACGATGTATGATTCGCCACATTCGCAAGGTATTCGATAAACAAAATTCTTAGATTTACTATTTTTGTTTGGTGGTCTGGTTTTGGTGAGTTGGCTGCGTATGGTGTTTCCAGATTTGAAACAGGTCTTGATCTTGTATTTGAATCCAATTCTCTTGATTTCGCACAATGTTGGCTGTTGCGGTTCTTCTTCTCTGTGGGTAATCCTGTTTCTTGCGGGCGAACGTATGTTCCACCAGTTTCCTAGAATAGCCATTCTGGTAGACCACATCAAAAAAGACCTTTACCAGAGCCTAGCATTTTCGACCAATTGAAAGCCTTCATTTTCATCGTTACCATAGCAACTACAAAAATTTCCGGAAAATTTTCTTCACCTTGGGGCAAAGAGCATAACATTACACATTTGACGTTCATAGGTTAAATACAATTCACATTTAACTTCAGATATTGAGTACCACTGCGAGTTTCTTGTAAGAAAATGTATTTCTACCAACTTTAGTGGAATAAATTGAGTCGAGAATTCGAAATTCTAGGTTTAAAGTACCATCAGCTGCCTTATCATTATTTTGCGCAACTGAAGTCAGTATTTTAATAAGCGTAATCTTAGTTGGAGTCTTGGTGTGAAATTTTCTAACCGAATACTCGCGAATACCACTCTAGATTCAATTGTTCAGTATAATTGAAGCTCTACTGGTATTATAAGTGACAATCGATTGAGGAGTAACATCCAGGGTGATCAACTTGTACTCCGGAGTTCGAAACCTCTGTTGTGTTGAGAACTATAAAAAAAGTTTCATGTAAAAGTTATAGATTTACTTCATTTCCACATTTCAAATTATGTTGCAATATACAGGGATTTTAAAGGAGTTACAGGATATCAAACTCATGTTTTTTTCAAATGGAACACCCTAATATATATTATCTTGAATTTAAATTCCTCTTATTTTCCGTATCGCAACTATACTGGGTTTCACAGGGTAATTTTGAAGATGTGGCTATATCTGTTACATGAAAATCTCAGTGAAATACTCGAGAAATACTTCACTTTGATTGAGCATTGCCCATATCTAGATGTTACAATTATTGAGTTATTCGGATTTTTCAAAACACAACAGTCATGACTCATAACTAATTCTGAAGATATTCTCAATCGATACAGAGAAGATACGGACAACTCTAACAATCTATTATATTAGAAAGAGAAATTAGTCTATCCAATTAGAATATCAAACATAGTTTGAAATAAGCAGATATAATTCAATGTTCTGCGTGGTATTTACCAGGAAAGTAGTTGTTTTCTGCTCGTAGTCTACCAGACATTCATTTCAAACTATGTTTGATATTCTAATTGGATAGACTAATGTCTCTTTCTAAAATTGTTGTCCAATTTATGGCTTTTCCATTTTTCATTTATTAGCTTAGTCGAGCTATAAGCCACTTCCAAGTTCTGTGATTTGGGAGATTTAGTTCTGGAGTGTTTCTTTCTTCTGCCGCATTGTGTCGCCACTTCCAATTGTCTGTTGGAACGCGGCTCAGTGCGGTCAAATAAACGCGACGAAGGTGCATTGGGACAGGCAACGCTTCGAGTGGAGATCTTACGGTCTCTACTCGGATAACTACCCTGCACTGATGAGGGCCAATAAGCCCGAAACCGGTCTGTAGGTTGTTAGGCGTGCCTGTCCCGATGTGAATTTGTCACGTCTTAGGAAGAAAGAAACATTTGCGATCTGCATTCACAGTGTGAATCGTTGCATGGATTACGAGCAGATATAATTCAATGTTCTGCGTGGTATTTACCAGGAAAGTAGTTGTTTTCTGCTCGTAGTCTACCAGACATTCATTTCAAACTATGTTTGATATTCTAATTGGATAGACTAATTTCTCTTTCTAAAATTGTTGTCCAATTTATGGCTTTTTCATTTTTTAATCTATTATATTATTGAAATCATGTAATTCATAAAAATTTGAATAACTGTCTTCCTGACTCATACAAGTACTAGACTTGCGAGGGTTGCTGTGCGACTAAGTTGGCCGTTGACACTGTAATATTTAGGCATAGGGAATGCTCAATAAAAATAGATGCTTCGAAAATACGTGATTCATTTAAAATACCTGAGAGAATACTGGGTGTTAGTTTTCCGTCGCCCTGTACACAAAGTGAAAGCCATCAAGTACGTCATAAGTTGCAATGTTTGTGCTGTGTGCTGTAGTAGGGTTGGCATTGGTCATAATCCATTTACCACAGACTTTTATAATAAACGGTATCCATCTAAACAATGGAAAATCATATTTATCGTTAGATATCTGAGTTGATATTTTTCAAATAATCCACCATATATATATCAAATACTGATTTATTTTGCATACTTAGCAAGTGTGTTATATTCAATGGAAAAGTTATGTTGAGGGATAGCAGTTGGTTTACGAGATGATTTATTTCAATTTTCAATATTATAATTCGAATAGGTGAAGAAAATATGATTCAAGTCACCAATGTATTCGTTATCGCAGGTGCAATACGGTGTTTGTGATATGCCAATTTTATATAAGTGTGCAGGAAATCTGCCATGGTCGAGTTTCAGTCTTGTTATAGAAACAACATATCTTCTAGATGAATGAAAGGCTGTCAAATGCGGAATTTTTGTTGGTAATGTAGGATGTATAAGGGTGTAATTATTGAAAGATAGTGACAAAGTCTTTCCATCGCTTTTCCCAACTTTTACGCATCTCATTTCTTGCTGCATTTACCACATCGTGATATGGAAGTATTTATTAAATAGAATTTGTAGATATCGATGCATGTTTTGCCAATTTGTCTGCTATTTCGTTTCCCAATATTCCGCAATGTCCCTTCACCCATATCAAAATGATCTTTATACCTTGAGTTGCTAATTTTGTAAGTATTTTTTTATTTTACATAGGTGAAGAGAATTGTGATGCTGTTTAGAAAAGTCGAGATTATGGAGAGCTAGAAGAACAGATCTAGAGTCCGTCATTAAGACTGCGTGTTGAGTCGTTTTCAATCATCCACCTCAAAGCTTCTCCAATTGCTATCATTTTTGCAAAAAAAACCGAGCATATATCTTGAATCTTAAGAGAATAGCTATATATTGTATTAGAAATATAGAAAGCAAAGCTTGATCCATTAATCGATTTGGATCCATCTGTATAACGACTCAGTATGGATAGAAGAAGGGCATTATTTGAAAAATATATTTCATTGTATTTGGGAAGTATAATAGTAAGTTTGAACATTACTTCGTTGAAATTGAGACTGAAGAGCGGTAGTTTCTGTAGTGCGAAGCATATTTATCTACTTTGTAATTTGTGAAGGCATCATCATCAACAAATGAGGGTGTATGTTTTAGGTTCCAATATGCGCAAGAAAAGTTGCATTGAAACCAGACTACTGTAGGATTGTTTTGGCCATGAAAGTTGTTGTTCTAAAATAGTATACAGTATGATGACTTCTACATAAAAGTGGGCATTTCTTCGAAATTACCCTGTAGAACCTCATAAATCCCTATATCGTTGGAATAAGAGAAATAATACCAGTTGAAATTCAAGATAATATGTTCTAAAAAAACATAAGTTCGATGTACTTCAACCTTAAGAAACACCGTGTATTTTCGAAAATGATTTCGAAATGTGAAGGCGGACTTTATCGAGGATTTTTAAATAAAACTTTTTTTCGTATTTGTCAAGACAACAAGAGTATCGAGCTTTGGATTATAAACTAATCACCTTGTATTCATCGGACTGGTCGAAGAATAAAATTCATTGAGTAAATCCTTTTCATTTCAGAAGTTCAGAAATCCCTCTGATGAAAAGCTGAACAATGTTGATCCCAAAGAATACACCATGGATATGATTTTATTTAATATAAACAGATTTGAACTTGTTGTGTAACTAAACTTTATTTTAGGATTTGCTCCAATTTCCGTTTGGAATAATTACATAATCTGTCAGTAAATTCATAATCCCGCACAGGGGAACTGGATCATGAATTATCTCCAGTTCAAATTCGAATTACTGTCGGATTTGCTTCATGCATCTTGCGTAGCCTAATTTTGATTCGCGATTGAGAAGTTTCACAATTCAATTCAACCATCACAAAAGCATAAACAAGTCCCAGAAGACCTAGAGTATTATTGTACAGTAAAAATTAAATTCATTCTGAGGGTCATTCACATCTTGAAATTTCAGAATTGTTTTCGTTACAGAAAATTCGTTCTGCAATAAGTATGCAAGTATGGTATTAAACATGCTTTTTTATTATCACACATTGATATGACATTATTATATTACTCAAATGTGGTATTAACTTCAATTTCGGTTTGGAATTATACAATCTTCAAGTGGATTCGAGATACAGGATAATGAAACCAGATTTCTTAATTCTCTCCAGTTGCAATTTGAATTAGTTTTTACTGTAGTCTTCATACTCTTGATTTGAAACCTATACAGACTCTTTCTTGGTCCTGTAGTTATATTGCTCATTACTTGATGCTTTTATTCGATCAATAACTTGATGAACTAGACAAAATTATGTTTATTTATAATTAACGTAAAATAATATGTAGATATTCAACTAGACTCACGTTGTCATTGACGGCATTGATATAATTATTTTATTGAAACGTGTCCAAATTTCAAGACAAAGTTTATTACAAATATCAATGATTTTCATGCACGAGATACGGCACAAACGAAATAGTAACCCGTTTCTCCATTTTATTTTTCTTATTCACCTTCGGAAGAGAAGAGAGCAACATTATCAGCTTATTTGAGAATAATCCCCAATGGGAGTAAAATTATCAAAAATACTGAAAAACTCAGTTAATAAGCTTGTCAGTTCCATCTGAACTTGCCATTGAGTTTTAGTTCAGAATTTCTCACCTTCCGGAATTATTATCATTCTTGTGCAGTATTTCAAAAAAGCTTGGGCATAATTGAAAATCATCCCTATAGCCTCTAGAATATTCCAAAACAATTTTTGGGGTACTTTAGGGCATACTCATTTGCGGAAAATATAATAGTTTCTCTGATTTTCGGAACACTTTTCAAATGACAACTGAACAAGGAGTTTTACAAAATAACTTTGATACTATAGACTAACCAAGTGATGGCCAAACATAAAGTGGGTTTTTAAGTTCTCATGAAAATGACACACTCAAAATTGGTGAATAAAGCGTGTCCCAGCTATTGGACGATTAAAAAAATCTGTGGCAACGAAAACTTTGTTTTGATGCCAAAAAAACACTAGGAAGTTAAATTCTGCCGTTCGATGAATAAAATAATTTTTGTCTGCTCTAAACTGCTCGAGGTAGAATACTCGACATGATGAGCATGGACAAAAAAAATATCTATCAGAAAAAGGGGAGGATCAGTAACCAAACGATAAGCTCTCCTCCTCAGCTTATGATTGGGAGCCGAACCCCAAACATGCGAAGAATACTTCATGACAGATTATACCCACTACTCTAGGGATCCAGATCTTCCATTACACCATGGTATTATTATTTTGTAACGACTTCACGTCAATTTCATCATAGTCCACTTTAAATTTTGCTGAAATACCCATCACGAATTTTCCAAAAATACCAAGTAATTCTCGTGTGATCGCCATTTTCCATAATTGCTGCGTCAGGCATGCTCCTCCTCGTTATTTCGTGATTGTTGAGTTCATTATCTGAATTGAATGGATCTAATAATTAATTTGTACCTGACCAAATAACTTCAATAACTTCGGATACATGATAATCCGAGTATAATAACTATTCATCAGCTATTCATAAATGTGCAGCACAACATCCATAGTCACACTGCCCAGCTTAGAATACACCAATCAATTAATGTTCGAATCCATTATTTCTAATTGTCTTTGGTGGCGATGCAACTGCGCATACATATAGGCAGGCAGGCACAAAAGTGCATTGTGATAGATTTGGATCATTACTAGCAATAGAAACACTAGGGAACAAAGGATCCGCGAGTGTGTGTGCAGCTCGTGACATACGTTCTGCGCTTTCCCCATGGATCGTTGGATACGCCTCCTGAACATGCCGCCAGAAGCTATTTGCTCTGGCTAGGGTCCCTTAAAGCCCAGCTGTAATCCGACTTTTGTTTATTCATTTTGTTTGTACATCACCACACTTATAATCTATGCGAAGAAAGAAGAAAATCAGTTGATTTTTGTCGAAAGGGACATGTTTTTTTGTATATTTTTTGAAACAAGGAGGATTCATTATCAACTGATATATATATATATATATATATATAAGAGAGAAGTAGTCTTGTTTGCCGACTAGTTAGGAAATGAGTGCTAATTATTTGGGATATGCAGCAGGCCAATAAGAGTACTCTTATTACACAGATTCCAAGCTTTCGATAATCTTTATTATCATCATCAGGGATGCTACAATATGGATAAAAACTATAAGTGTTGCATTTTTGGCAATTAATTGTTCTAAAATAACGGACTATTGTTGTTTGTGGTAATGATCAAACGTCAGTACCGTAAATTTCAATAGAACATCTATATTTCACCATAATTTTCCTGTATTCCATGATTCCATGTCAGGTTATTATTGTCAGGTGTCAATTGCCTTGTCATCTATCACGAATAACAAATTGAATGTTGTTGCTTAAGAAGAATGGAATGATGTGAATGTAACATATCAGTTCGATGTCAAATGAAGTTTTATCTCCAGTTGTGTCCAATGTTTTATTTGAATTTTAACTTTAATGCCATTCAACCTCACATACACCGTAAGTCGTAATTCGTTTTAGCTCTTGTCAAGTATAACACTTATAGTTTTTATCCATATTGTAGCATCCCTGATGATGATAATGAAGATTATCGAAAGCTTGGAATCTGTGTAATAAGAGTACTCTTATTGGCCTGCTGCATATCCCAAATAATTAGCACTCATTATTTATATATATATATACATATAATCTTGAACCCTTTTACCCTCAGGGTGTCGGGTTATCATTTCATTGTTGCTTTATGAACTTTTCCCATTCTTTTCTGTCTCTCGTCAGTGTCTTTGCTTCGTTCCATTGTTTATTTCTTCCTTGTAGAATCTTTCCTATCATGTCGTTCCAGGTTTTTTCAGGTCTTCCTCTTCCTCTCTTGTTTTGTGTTTTCGCTTCATAAATTTGTTTCACAGGTCTATTGTTTGGCATTCTCTGTAGGTGTCCCGACCATCATAATTGTTTTTGTTCCATAAATGAAATAATGTCTTCTATGTCTAGTTCTTCTCTTATTCGTGTATTTCTTATCTTATCTCTCCTTGTCACTCCTATAATTCTTCTCAGGTATTTCATTTCTGTTGCTTGTATTCTACTTTTGATTTTTTTTGTTAATATCCAAGATTCACACCCATATGTTAATACTGGCCTATACATTGTTTTGAATATTTTTAGTTTTGTCTGTCTTGAAATTTCTCTTTTATTGATGAAGTTTTTATTCATTGTATAGTACAGTTTTATGGTTTTCCCGATTATGTTGTTGATTTCTGCTTCTTGTCTTCCCTTTTCGTCTACTGTTACGCCTAGATATTTGAAATTTTTTACTTGTTCTATTTTTATATCATCTATTATTATATTCATTTCTTCGCCTCCTATGATCATCACCTTGGTTTTATCTTTGTTTATCTTCATTTGTTTTCTCTTCAGTGTTTCATTCCATATTTTTATATTATATTGTAATCGTTCTCCATTTTCAGCTATCAGTATTATGTCATTTTCTGACGTATTCCACTCATAATATTTGGGGATAGGTAATCATGTTTTTTTGTATATTGTTGGAAACAAGGAGGATTCATTATCAACTGATTCAGAAAATAAATATGTAATGATATTTACTAAACGACAGAAGAGAATACCCAATAAAATAATCTGGGGTTGTCAAAGAAATCGAATCGCGTGTTTCATCTGACAAAATGCCGTCATCAGAGAAGGATTAATAAAGATCTAGTGGAGGTTGAAAGTATCCTTGGTTGAACGTGACGAACAAGTAGATGAAAAAACATGTAGATTGATAGTTTCAATACAACTATTACACGCAGCATCAAGAATGGAAAAGCATTAGGAATAGAGAACAATCATATTATATATTTCTACATTTTCGTGTATCTGATCCGTTTTTCCACATTTGATAAATGTGAGGTAAAGATTAAATCCACTCAGTATCGATGAATTAATTCCGCCATTTTCTATAGTTATTAGAATGGCTAAGGACTTCTTACCCATATCATCATTTTTCCTACCAATACGAGATTACCGAAGATTTATAATTTTCGTGCAATCTCCATGCGGATTATTTTCTTGCAGGTGATTTCGAATGAATGAAGAATTCGTACTTCTGAATCACAACAATTGGATACACTGTTCTGGAAAGTCGAATGATTGCAGAGCAATGTTAATGATGATGAGTTGTTTTGATGTTTCATCAGAATATCTATTGATTGCAAAATGCACTTTTTGAAACCTTGAATCTTGCAGAGAATACCTTGGCTAGTTTCGGGCATATTGGCTTCTATCAGTGCAGAGAAGTCACCGAGTAGCGATCCTGAGATCTCGATATACAGATCTTCTTCTTCTAGTTCATCGACTGCAGCACCGCAAGAAAATGCCAACATCTTTGACGGTATGTTTGCAGCAAATTCCACCTCGAATACATACCCTCTTGATATCCCTACAGCCGTATGCCTGAAATAATATTCTGCTATCGCATTATCAGGCACAGATTTTTTTTAGCAAGAAACAGAATTTCCCCATCAGAGTAAATACCAGTTCTTTGCAGATTATTCACACTTTTAGTCAAATTCGTTCCGCTCAAACTGATAGACTCTCCTCAAACTGATGTTTCAAGACCAAGACGAGACTGGCTCAATCTTGGTCTTGATAGTATTGGTCTTGGTCTTGATATAGTCTTCCCAGCAAACACATCTGTTATATTCACGTGAATATTACATAAAATCAATGGAATATTCTTATATAAAATAGTTATGTAAATATTACTTCTCATTTCTAAGATGCGTAAACTTCGTTTTTATGTGAATAGTTGACATAAATATGACATAGCTGATATATATAACCTTGCTGTCAAAATTTTGAGCACATTTTCAAGTAACTACCATGTAAAAATGTGAACTTCATTTTTATGTAAATAGTTGACATAATTATGACATGGTTGATACATAAATAATTGCTGTCAGATTGTTAAGCACATTATCAAGTAACTACCATGTAAAATTGTGAACTTCATCTTTATGTAAATAGTTTACATTAATATGACATGGTTGGAACATAAAAACTTGCTGTCAATAACAGAAGCACAGTTATTAGGTAAATACTATGTAAAAATGTGAACTTCATCTTTATGTGAATATTTGACATAAACATAATATATTGTATACATAAAAACTTGCTATATTAATGTAACATTATTAATGTAACTCCTATGTGAAGGTGTTACTTATATGCTCTCTTAGCTTCTCATTCGTTCGATCATATACATTATTATAAGATGTACGATGAGTCGATGAGGTGATAGTACATTTCTTTGCTAGAAATGCGAAATAAATATATATGTCTGTATCATAAAAAACTTGTAAAATATTAAAGAGGTCTGGTAGCTCAGTGGTAGAAGCGTCAGATTTGTAACCGCAGGGACCGAGGTTCGAAACCCGTCGAGAGCAGAGAATTTTTCAAGGTAAGAAGTGATCTCGAATACTTATATAATAATAGGTAAGGTTCTCGTTATAATTACTATCGTTCAAGTTCAGCTAGGCAATTTCTAGGATAGTGGTAAGAAACAAAAAAGTGATATCTGCGTAATATATAATAAATTATATTTTATATAAGTGTGACGTAGCTTTTACGTAAAAATTTTGTTTCAGTAGTTATATAAATGCTATGTAACGAAGAGGTGTTTTTTGAGGCGGACATTTCTACGTAACACTGATGTAAATTTTATGTAACCTATCAACATGTATTATGTTGTGGCGGGCATATAAAATTAATATAATATATATATGAAGTAGTTACATCAATGTTATGTAAAAACTAGGTGGTCTCTGAGGCGGACATTTCGCCATATAAGTAATGTAAATTTCACGCAACATTGTTACATAACATGTATCATCAGTTATGTAACATTTATGTCAATTTTACGTATTTGTGTTTGCTGGGTTGGTCTTGGATCAGAATGCTTCTAGAAATTTGAATTACTGAATTCAATTACCAAAAGTTTATATGCATATAATAGGTATTCTCAGTCTTCAACAATTGTCAATTTGTACGGTTGAAGTAAGCGAAATAAATTTCTCATATGAGAATATAATTTGTAAGCCATTTCGAGTAAAGATTAAATTAGACCCACACAGCACACTCAATGAATAAATATGTTATCTACCTTATATGTGATATTTTCAAATATAAATGAAACCCATATACAAATTGAGAGGATAAGGCTGCGGTAATAGGCTGTCGAAAATAGCAAAATCTTACTTTTCACCTGTCATTATTTCAAGAACAGTTAGAAATAGGTGTAGAATTTTAGTGAAATATTTGACCTAAAAGTCTAATAGGTATTCGTCAATATAAAGGATGATTTATTCAAAATGAAAAATCATTGCCAAGTTCAGCTAGAAGTGACAACAACGCAGTATAAAAAAATTCAAATTCAAACCACATAACTTTTTTTTGATCTTCAATAGTAGAAGGTATAGACCACTGCGACCTTACAACATACACCTATTTGTTGTAAACTGTAAAACCGTAATAATGAATTCGAAAAATATATTTTATATTTTGAGTGAAAAAAAAATAAAAACCTACCATATGAAAAATGAATAATCTAAATAAAATGTCTTAACATTTTCCATCAGATTCTTCTTAATTTTGAGTAGATTGAGTTCCTTATTTTTCATTCGAGACCAAGACTCTTGGGAAGAACTCTTGGGAGAATGTCGTCTTGGTATCCTGTATTTGCGGATGACAGTAGACTTCATACTGCTTTCTGATCTAGAGCCGCTGTGTCATCTAGGAAAGCCATAGGTGTGAGGCGGAGATAGGTCGAAACTGATGATATTATGAAGTTCAATGCAATCATATGTCAAGTATGTGTCTTCTTCAGGAAGGCTAACCATACCTAGTGTAATGACTGTTTCTACGAACTCCTCAATATGCAGGGTCACTCATGGTCGATGGTACCTTAGACGTTTACGGAGAACGGGACGTAGGATTATTCTGAAAATTTGGTTTATTGGGTAATCAGTTTTGTTCTATCGATCTAAAATACTTTCAGCGTTGCGGCGTTGCCGCTTCTATCAAAAAGTAGCAACAACTTTGTTATTTCAAATGGAACACCCTGTGTTTCATTTCATTTTTAGATTCTTCCTGAAGATCTGATTTCGTCGATACATCATACTTGGGGTATAGCGCGAAATATTACAGAGATATAGGGTGTGAAAAATCGAGATTTTTCAACTTTAGGAATTTTTTGTGTCGAAACCAATCATTTCTGCTCAAAACGGCTTACATGTCCCTATCTCAACTTTTCACTTACTATCCACTGACATTTAATAGAAACAAATAGAGGGTGATGCAAAACTCAAAATTTTGAACCACCCGTATTTGTTTGAATTAAATATCAATCGATAGTAAATGGAAAGTTGAGATAGGGACATGTAAGCCGTTTTGAGCAAGAATGGATAGTTTCGGCACAAAAAATTCCTAAATTTGAAAAATCTCGATTTTTCACACCCAATATCTCTGTAATCTTTCTCGCTATACCCCAAGTATGATAGATCGACGAAATCAGCTCTTCAGTAAGAATCTAAAAATGAAATGAAATACAGGGTGTTCCATTTGAAATAACAAAGTTGTTGCTACTTTTTGATAGAAGCGGCAACGCCGCAACGCTGAAAGTATTTTAGATCGATAGAACAAAACTGATTACCCAATAAACCAAATTTTCACAATAATCCTACGTTCCGTTCTCCGTTAACGTCTAAGGTACCATCGACCGTGAGTGACCCTGTATAGGCTTGGTATTATCATCAAAAATGCCTTATCGTGGAATGACCATTAGAGGTCCATTGCAAGAACTGTTCATCTCAGTTAGAACATTATTTCAAGTGTTTCAAGATATAAATGAGAACTACTACCTATAAAATCAGAAATTGAAGTATTGAAACCTTCTGAGGAAGGCAGATGTTTATTTAAAAAGTTTTTTTCATGCTCATCTTACTTTCCAATCAGAAAAAATTCATACTAGCCGAACACTTTTTTGGGTGGATGATCAAGAAAAACGAAAACAGTAATGTGTTCATTCATTGGTTTGGAGAAGACGCTTGAAAGCGTATCTACCGGAGAGCAAGAAAGAGAAGGTGATGGAAAAGTAGGACAAATTGTCAAAAATAGATACCAAAATAGAAGGAACTTTATCGGAACCAATAACGGAAGAATTCACGAGAAAACTATTAGTCCGTTTAAAGCAAGCATTAAGCACTACGCTATTCATCGTGACAGATTCTAATTGAGACCGCAATTATTGAAATCTAACCAGACATACAGAATCCGAGACAGGGTGACACACTCAAATCATAATAAATCAGTAGAATTTCCATTCGTAGTAAATCAAATTAGATATCACAGGGTTCATTTGGAATTCACATCCCTCATTTCATTGTAGCTGCTCGATGTGTAATGGCCTGTTTACGTATTCAAATGTAGTGGTAGTTCAAAGGTAATGGCATACCACATTCACGTGCCTACTGTTTTTGTCATCATAATAAATAACTAAATCCGGATCAAAGGATAAAGACTGACGCTTTAGCAGACTCCATATCAATAATTGCGTTAAAACTCAGAGGAGCGCATTAACTTGATGGCCACAATTTCGATGGAGGGTCTCCACATTAAAGTCTTAAATTAACATATTTTATGGTAGCTGAGACACGACTAAGTTGTAGAATGGCAAATTGAAATAGTTACGGTTATTTTGAGCACGCTTTCCTCTTCATTTCTGTGCAACAAAGTGGTTTCATGACCCCAAGTCACATTCCTCGAAGCCTTTTTCAGGAGGTGCATAAATCACGAGGGATGGCCCGCAAAAGCCGAGGCCTATCGTGGCAAACTAACGTTTAAACATGCACGTCTATCTCGGGGAAAATTACGGCATATGTCGAGTGGGGTGAGAATATCTTATCGCGTGCTTCATTTTCTGAACCAGTGGACTGCACATAACAAAGAAAAGAATTGTTCAACGAACCAACATCGTGTGTCTTGAATAAATGGATGCATCAGTAAGACAAAAAATCAACTATTCACCTCTCAAGATGCTCTTTCTTATTGAGTCTAATCTTATAGTACTCATTGTAGGATCTTTCAGTACAGAGTATGTGAATTTTTTCTCCAACGACAATATCTGCTGCATTCCTCATACGGCATATCTATTTCTCACATTGAATCTTCCTGCTTCCCTAAGTCGCTGATCTGTATAATCGTGTAATCAACAATGTTTGAATATTCTCATGTTAACTTACTACAAACAAACGATGTGTGAGATATCGCAATAAAATGATCGGCAGGTCATGAGTTTGTTGATAAAAGGGTAGCCAGTCTGAGTTTACGTGACAAAAAATGGAAATTGAAGAAGTAAGAGGTGACATACTGTTAGCTACCCCCTAAACATAACCCTTAACCAGAAGAGGGGGTTGAGTGATAATATTGATGTGTTGTTCCGCATGGCCTATTCATCTTCGTTCAAAAAGTGAATTCGTTAATTCATGGTGGCCAGAAAAATGTTTGAAAAGTGTTTGAAGAGTGTTTGAAAAGTTTTTATAACCGCCAACTTAGTCGCGAAACAACCATCGTCAGTGTAGGACTTGTATGAGTAGGGAAGACGGGGACCTTAGCTTTTTGAGTGTCATCCGAAGAACTACTCGGCTGGTTATCGTAGGGAGTCCGAAGGATTGAAATCTAGGTACCAAGAATGTTCGGTTGGTCACCTATCTCCTCCCGATAAACGATACTATAGAAATAAATAAATATTTTCCAATAGCCGCCGCGGGATTTGAACTATAAGCCAGCGATTCAACCCACTCGACCACCAGCCCAGATATCAATGAAAAACTTATAATTATTCACCACTTCAAATGTATATATGGAAAGGTACCTTCATTTTTCAAATGTACCGGGCGATTCAATGAGGGTGACGATGTACTGTACCTCAGGAACTAATAATCGTAGAAGTTAGAGGAAAAATTCCTTCCGAGGATATCGACGAAAGAAGAATCTGGAAATATTTTTAAATTCATACGTCCACCACCACAAGGGGGCATAATAGCTCAGATCGTATAAAAAAAAATTTTTTCGGAAACCTTTTGATATGGGTTCAGAGAAATGAATACTCTCACGTTAATGTCACCATAATGGTCCATCTTTTCGATATATACTTTGTAGAACGTAAAATGATGGCGGAAGGGGATCCTTAACTTTTTGTACTATGAATTTCTATAACTTCAGTTCAACTCAACGAAATTCTGCTAACAAGATCTAAATCAAGGATTTTGGTGAATAGAAGAAAACACCATCCATGCCATAATGGTTCTTACCGCCCTCGCTAGGGATCTTGTTTTATAAAATTAACCGTTTTTTGAATTTTGTGTTTCTTATCCATAAAACATCAAACACACTGCCCTGATGATTAAAGAATTAACTTTCGAAACGTGAGCTTTCAAATAATAGAGTTTCTGTTACTGAGGATCTAATAATCCAAAAACTCACCAAAATGTGTGTCGACTTTTGATACTTAGAAAAATAATAAAAGCACTATTTCATATTCTGACAGCTCTTATACCTTTCAGTATCTGACATATTATCAATGATTATTTATTAGGCGTTGAAAGTGTTAATAGTTGTATCAGCAAGATATAAGAAGAGGGGCCAAGGAAGATAGTGGAAGGAGTCGACCCCCAGCTCAGAAGCCTAAAATGAAAATAACTACCCACCTTCTAAATCCAGGTGGTAATCTGCTGATTCAATACCGGAACGCACCAATAGGAACAATGCATTTTCACCACCATGCAATTGACCCTCCCCAGAATAGAAAGTTATCATGGCGGATTTTGACATTTGACAGATTTAAGGAAAAATCTAGGAAACAATTTGACAATTGACAGTTGACAAAATAAGTGTATCATGTAAAAATTGACTTAAAATATGAACAAATCCAAATTCTAGAATAATATCCTCTTTCTTTGTGCCTTTTAATTCTCAGAAATATCTATATCGATATTCTGAAATTTGGATTCGTTTCCATTTCTATTCAATTTTGACATGAAACACTTATTTTCTCAACTGTCAAGTGTCAAGTTTTTCCCCAGATTTTTCCCTAAATCTGTCAAATGTCAAAATCCGCCATGATAACTTTCTATTCTGGGAAGGGTCAATTAAGTAGATAACTATTGGATACTATGAAAGGCATTTTGGAGAGAATATATATCGAACGTTTTTGTTACTATGCTGGTCGGCTGAACTAAGGAATTGGAGAAGAGTTTCAAATAATAGAGGATGTGAATAACAAATCAGATCATCATCGACACAACACAATATCGACAGGATTTTCCTGGAGACTAGAAAAGTAAGTATTCTGAGATATACCATAATTGGAATTCAATACTCAAATATTCATTATTTGGTCCTCTTCTGGATTTTTCTAGGGTAAGGGCTTGGTGCAAGAATGGAAGAAGCCGACTTTTCTGGAAATTCTCATTCCCCACCGTGAAAGAGAAGCAAAAACGGACTGAATACTACTAATTCCTCTAGCTTCATCCAGACCACTCTATCAAACTGGTCATCCTGGTTACATGTGCCCTTGGTGGTACAAAACAGACGCAGTTTTCATAACTCCAGATGATATCAATTTGCTGTTAAATATTCAAAATGTTATGTATTGTATGGTTCTCGAAAATCACAAAATATACTGTAAATGCTTTCACACTGCAAAGGTATTGAGGTAAGTATAATCCTTAATTGATGGCAATTTGTAGAATTTAGAATAGAATTTATTTTCATACCAGAGACCAATTTTACAATTTATATTGTACAAGTCAAGAATACTCCTATAAGTGCTTTCAATTATTACAATAATACAAAGCAAAAAATGGAATTTGCAATTTATTTGATTGTATTTTGATTGTGCGCTGGGGCAGCTTTTATTGAACAGGGTGGCGCATTCGCTTTTCAAAACTGTAGGAAAACCCAGCAAAACCTACAGCACCATCATGAAACAAATTACAGATTCCATTACTACTTACATCGAGATAAACACTACACATATGGTGGAACCAATGTTATAACCAAATCTTACACTAAGGCTAGGCAAAAATTCTTTGGTTTAGATCCTCAATTTTATATGGTTCAGAGCAGATTAAATATCTGATGATTGATCTTCTAAAATCAGAGAGGTTTTTTATCTCTTTAATTTTGCTCGGAAGCATATTATAAAATTCTACACACTTATAAAAACTGCCTTTCTCAAGAAGACTGGTCTTATGTAGAGGAAAGGTAAGATTATCTTTGTGCCTTGTATTATACAAATGGGTAGACAATACACCATCGAAAAAATGCTTATTTTTGAAAACGAAGGTTACACATCTGAAAAAAATATACCAGGCACAGTTAACAATTTAAAAGATTTGAATTGTCTTCTACAAGATTCACCTATTTTGAGATTTCCCAGAATTCTAATCATTCTTTTTTGAATTGTGAAGACTTCTTGACTGTGTGATACACCCCAGAAAAGGATTCCGTATGACATAACCGAATAAAATTGGCCAAAGTAGACTGTTCTGAGAGTTTCAGGATTTACAACCTTCTTCAGTTCTTTGAGAGCGTAACAAATTCTACTGAGTCTTCCACACAATTGTTTCACATGTTCTGACCAACACATGTTTTTATCAATGGTAATACCAAGAAAGTTCGTTTTGTTTGCATACGATATTTGAGTCCCATAAAGATTAATGAAATCTGGAAACGCTGAAGTATTTCTGCCATGTTGAAAAAGAATACAGTTCGTTTTAGATGTATTTAGAACTAGAGCATTGTTTTGAAACCAATTTGCTATATCATCTGTGGCACTATCAGTTTTGTCACACAATTGGTTATCGTCTTTTTCTACAATAAGCAAGTTGGTGTCATCGGCATATGTAGTTAAAGTTATAGTTGGGTCACTCATAATATTTGAAATATCATTTAAATATAGGATGAACAAAAACGGACCAAGTACGCTACCCTGTGGTACACCCATAGCAATTGTTTTCTCATCTGAGAAATATGACTTTGTATTATGCCTTACGCAAACTGTTTGTAGTCTGTTTGAAAGATAGGAAGTGAACCAGTCATGTGCAACTCCGCGAATACCCATTTTATATAACTTACTCAGAAGAATTTCATGGTTCACACAGTCAAAAGCCTTCGACAGGTCTAAAAAAACACCATAAGCAATATAGCCATTGTCCAAATAATGGAGGATCTTCTCAATGAAAGTGAAAATGGCAGTTGTGGTAGATTTATCCTTCTGGAATCCATGCTGTTTATTCGTAATCACTCTATTTGTACTCAAGAATGGTATGAGTCTTCTGCACATGATAATTTCGATCAGTTTAGAAAAAGAACGGTTCAGAAAAAGATGACAGTAAGCTAATGTAAATGCCTTCATTTATCTATCGGAAAGTCTTGGCTCATCCTGCTTGCTTCGACCTAGGATGGGCACCCTAATTGAGACAGCTCCACACTGTATAAAATGCCTTTGAGTGACTGCATATTTGTCAGTGAGTTAAAGCTCTGAATGAAATTTTTGGTTGAATTATTGATCAACATTCAGCGGATCCTCACTTTTTTCCATTAATGACAATATTTATAGCAAATTTGAGGAACTCTACTCAGATGAGGAATAAAATGATGTGTATAACCCTTCCCAGGTGACTTCTACTCTTTCCTTCGGGTGAATGTGTGAATAATAATGGAAATCACCTACTTTCGAGCGCTTTCACCAAATATTGGGTTAAACCAAAAAAAGAGGAGGTTTACCAAATCAACCACGCCATTGCCGGCGCATAGACGCACTGCGCACTGCGGAAAGAACACAGTGACTAGGTCAAGTCTCCATAGTGAAACAAAAAAATGCTTTATATCCTAGGGGTTTATTTCACTTTTGGTGTCAGTTTATAATAATTATTTCTGAATATAGAATCTGTTCAGTGGTGCAAGTTGCAAAGTTCGACCAGGATCATCTGATGGATATTAGTTAATTGGGTAAGTTGGATCTTCGACTTTGATGGTTACCATACTTGTTCGATTTGTTCTGCTTTGCCTTTATTGAGACTTTATATGTCCTTGCGTCCTGAAGGTACAAAACGATTTTTTTTGAGCTTCCGACAAAATAAATGTACAACTCAGCCAATTGGAAAGAATATGTTTGGCAAAATTCCCAGCAAAATCGCAATGTATTTAGGATTGCCAAACCCACTAACCTATACGGGACATTGCCTTCGTCGCACTTCTGCTACTGCCTTAGCCAATGCAGGAGCAACTATGACAAACTTAAAAATACACGGAGGTTGGACAAGTTCCACGGTGGCAGAGGGGTATCTGGAGGACAGTATTGAATTGAGAAATAAAACGGCGCGTTTGCTGTCTACTTTACCATCAGAAGAGGCAGGCACCTCGACTGTAGTGAACAGCAACAGCACCACCCATAAAAAAGAAGAAATTGTTTTCAGCGGCGGAAGTAATTTTCAGGGAACATTTGAAAATTGTACATTTATTATTTGTAATGACGTGAATAAGGAAAATATGTCTTAGTTTTCATTACATATAAACGTTTATAAGCATTTCTTGTATCATTTTCACCTGTAAAAGGTAAGAGGGAGTTTTTGAACCTTAATATCCCAAGGGAGTTATGACCCTCATTATAGATATCGTAACTATGACGATATAAGCTTATAATGTCACTGTCAGAAATAAAGTAAATATTGCTTTTACTTTTGATCTGTTGGAGATTGGCCGAAGAGTTAGCAAGATGATTAAGACAAAAAACGTTTTTTCATTGATCAATTTCGAGCGCGAATATCTCGGGAACAATGCCTGAAAATTAAAAAATTGAAGATATAAAACTTATAGCATATTTTGCTAACTTTACTTTTGTATGGGATGATCTCATCGCTTGGATGCATAGTTTCCGTGATATGAGCGAAAAACTGAAGAAATGGGGCTCCTACGTGCCCCCCTGTACCCCGCTCACCTCCTAGGAGTGGAGACTTTTAGTATCTTCACCTCCTCACTGGTCCAAACAAAGCCCTGAAGTCAAAAATTGTGTTCCATCCCCTTTTGATCATTCATTGAATGGACTATATCCTGCGAGAGAGAAAACTTGATGGTTTTTACGATGAAAAATTCTCACTCAAGGCTAAGCTCCCTCAGTTCCAATCAGTAAATCAAGATAAAGTCTTTTCGGTTTTAAAAACACTGGAGTTTCCCCTCAGGTAGAGAAAATCTGAGAAATACGAGAGGATTCCAGATCATGAGCATCGCCATAAAATATTCAAAACCTGCTAACAGATGAATATTTATATATGCATATTGAAAGCATTCCATCCTTAATTTGATAGCAGTATTATTGAGGGAAACCAATGTAAGAAGATATAATGCGGACATGCATAAGAAAGATTCAAAAGGCACATTATTTTTGTAATGTCACAGTTTCAATTGTTCATGATTTTTTATGGTTTTACATTCAACTGATGGATGAGAGAATCTGGTGAGGATCAAAAGAATACTTCAAGAAGAGATGGATGACAATTGTAAATACAGTTTATTTTGCGAATAAACTTCGCAATAGCACTGCGAGTACTGATGTTGGATCAATATTGATAAATCAATTTCTCGAAAGCCATCGAAATATAATTTCCTGGAAAGACTTTCATATGCATGTTATTCCGAAGTGAAGAGTTTTCGACAAGGGAGTACTTCCAAAATGACAATCTTACGTCATCCTTCACAATCGGCGTTGCACTGTACGGAAGAATGACATACTTATTTGGCTGGAAGGACTTGTAACGTCAGAATTGATGTGAGAGGAATGACTATCGATGATTCGTCAGAACATGGCCCGTTTGGTAGCATCAGTAGAAGAATGAAATGTCCAAGTGCTTCAATATTTGTGGTCAAATAAGAGTTATGTCATCGATGATAATGACAACGGTTCTTCTCTGAATTCACAATAGTAGCCCAGATAGCATATTGGAAAAGAGCTCACACATTTGACTGGTTGAAATCGCTTGTGGTGGAATGAAAGACATGATCTCCGATGAGAATCGATCATGAAATGAGTATCAATGAGTCACGTTGGTACCAGGATCCAAAGTCATCAATGACTCTATAATTAGGTACTCACGCTTTCAGTTTGTCAATATAATTGCTAGAGATCGTTATTGTAAGTGTCATCAGAATACATAAGAAGCCTTCATTTGTTCAGCCAGGTAAATAATGAAAATACTCAAAAGTTGTGTTGCTAGTGTGGACCCCTGGGAGACTTCCAGTTGTATCTTCTGGAATCAACATTATCATATCTCTTGCTGTCATTAATGAGTCATCACATGTTGGGGAAAGTTTAGGACGTTCAGATTGGGAACTAATTTATGAAGATCCACGGTATCGAAACCATTCGATAGGTGGAACAGAAAGGTTACAACATAATCCCTATCATCAATGTTTTGCAAAATATGATTGAATAGATAACAAGAGGCAAGATTTAAGTATCGATGTTAGTGAAGATATCTATTTTCAATTTTCTATGTAATGAAATTATTGAAGCTGTTTTGGATATATCTGAATAACGAAATTGGTTTATTGAGTGAACTGAAGGAATAATCATGAGATACACTATATTTGAGATAGAGTTATAGTTATAATAATCAGAGTGACAATTCATCTGAGCCAGATGTATTTTCATTCTTCGTAGTTTCAGTTTATCTTATCTCAATAATATGATCTTATACTATGTGATGTAGAGCATGGCAGGGACAAGTTCAATCAAACGGCAGAATCACTCGAAAATATAATAATGCATAATAGTAGGTTCTTACTTACATGTGCATATTGCATACCCCAGTTCCCTATTTATTATTTTCCCTATTTTCTCAGATCTGTAGTTTGAGTTTAATATCTCAAAACATCATGATACATCACCGACAAAATGTGTGAATGCTGTGGCTGAGCAAAAAACTAAATCTGATTGCTTTTTTGTTGAGAATATAATTTTGCTCTTCTGATAGAAATATTCACATTCAGACATACTAACATACAAATATTGTCATTATCACTATTCGTTTATCACAAATGTCCACTATTTTGTGTTTGTATAAGTTATGAATTGCATTTGCAAATTTTT
This sequence comes from Chrysomela aeneicollis, assembly GCA_029955515.1. Taxonomy (NCBI): domain Eukaryota; kingdom Metazoa; phylum Arthropoda; class Insecta; order Coleoptera; family Chrysomelidae; genus Chrysomela; species Chrysomela aeneicollis. The sequence goes on from JARUHQ010000015.1 coordinate 3,256,815, forward strand.
TGTCTTCAAAACGTTAATACATAGGGTATTCGAATACCTAACTACCATCTAACTACAAAACTACAGATAAATAGCATACATCAAAAAAATTCAGAGCTATCCAAAACATCCATACAAAACAACGCAGTTACATCGAAACTGAAGAAAACTGCTAAACCACTGTCAAAGCTGAGGAAACTAATCATGAAACTGAATTGTACAGAAATATATAGTATATTGCACCTTGATTCTATAAGTTAGGTTGTCTTAGGATGAGTCCCATTGAATATGTGTTATATTTACTTGGAGATCACCTAAAGATTATTTCTGAGATTGGGAGGTTGGATCATCACTAAGGAACAGTCCTCCTGACTATCCCGAAGGAATCTTATATTGATATTATCAACATACTTCTCGATGAAAATAGTTATTTATGATATGAGTGCTAAAAGTTATATTTTATTTTGCGAGAAGGGAAAATAAAATCACGTTTAGTAGGTATATTGTACACTATTTATTCTACAAACATTGCGGTTCAAATTTTGTTCAAAACTTCGGCGGATAACATTGATCTCTGTCCTGGTACAAGCTTCACCAAAATAAATTCTGTTACATCTACCAACGAGACTGGCCATGGAGTTTCTTATTATAATAACAATACGTTTACATGAATAAACACTTCATTTTGAGTTATGTTTTCATATTTTCTCATACAAATAAATCACTCATAGTATCAGTGCTAAAAGTGATTTACTTTTAACACCAGTAGCATAAAATGACATTTCAGACACTTACTAACGTTTGTAGAAAAACTCATTTATCAACGTATTCAGCTATCGGTGATCTTCAGATGAATACTCTATTCAGATTTACTGCAGGATTGATTCGAAGAATAACATGTAGGCAGGTATTATCATACGTTAACGTCACTCCAGATTACCGTATCTTGTCAAGCCACCCCACGCAACCATTAAAGCCCTTTCCACTTCTTGGATTAAGCACAAATGTGTATGGAACTTTCAAATGGTTTTTTTTTGCGCTCAACACTCAGCCCCTCGACCACTGGGGACATCGTTAAAGTTTACTAATTAGGATGTCACCTAAATCCTTCCTTCAGCTGAGAGGTAGACAAACTCCATGTATTTAGATAATACTAAGATGACTTACGAGTTCCTCAAGAGAATACTAGAAGTTCGTAGTTTATAGGAAAACTCAATCTACATACACAAAGAGTATACAATCAGTAGCGGCTTGGAACTCTTGAGGGTGTTACAGGCAGAATGGTGGAAAGGGGATAAGAAATTTGCGATGCTCACTATATGGTGAACGTAGTATTCGATGACACAATTTGACAAGTAATGTCAAAAAATGTAGTGAATTACTTAGGTCGTACTGGATCATTTAACACAAACTAGCAATGACATTGCATAAAAACCTAGTAAACACCCATTAATTTAAAACGGTGACTAACGATTTAAATGAGTGAAAGAACGTTACTGGCTGAAAATCTTGACATTGAAATTCAGTTCATAACAACAAATTTTTGAACACATAATTAGAACGTTTTATCTCAATGCACAACATATTTTCAACATTGGCAGGAAACGTTGAAGATTTTCAATAAAAAGATACTATTTTAACTATATATACTGAAAAAAAGTTTATTGAATTTGAATAAACGTAAGCAATGATTCATTTACAGATGAAACATTGATCAATATAACTGATTCTCGTATATTTTGACGTTAGAAATATATAAGAATATAACATTCGGTGGATGTAATACATCCACTGAACGTAAACTGATTCTGAACTTGAAATTAAACGTTGATAATAATTCCAAGTAATTGAACGTTATTTTATCTGTGAAAAACTATGCTCTGATAGCTTGTTACTGGTCGATAAAGGTAGAGAGTAGCTCATTATTAACGTTTTATATCATATCATAATAGATAGAAGTTATTGAGGCTGGTTCATGCTTATACGAATTTCGCAAATTTAATGCGAATCGGAAAATATTAAATATTACATTGATATTATTTCCACTCTACAACAATATTGATTTGTGCATGCTGTAGTATCATTTTATGAAAACATGAAAAATCGGCAAAAAAGTTAAAATATTCCAACTTTATCGCGATATTTCTTTCCAGCGACCATTTTATTCGCCGAAATTTTCCGATATTCGTATAAGCATAAACCAGCCTTAAGATACATTTCGGAAAATATGTACCTACTATCACGCGAAATCAAAATGAAACTCCAATAATAAAATCTGGAAATATAATTTCATTTCTTCCATTTTCGAAGAGATTGTCAATTCTTGGTGAAATTCCTAAGATCAAGATAATTTCGCTAGTTCGGTGATACGTTATGTCGACGTGAGTGTTGGATTAAACGTCATATAACTACATCGAAATAACTTTCATATGGACAAGGACAATTGATAAATTGTTAAAAAGATAGTGAAAAGATATGTAATATTTTGGCGTCTTCATTTGTCAATCTGAAACGAATTTTCAACTGATAGTTTTTGTTATTTCACTACGTTATTTTGACGTGGGTATGTGCACTTGATAAAACGTCGTCTTTCCACATAAAACCAACTTTCATAGCAACGAACTGTAAATCGTTGAACTAGAAAACATTTTTGCAGTTTTTTGAAAGTTTTCATTTATCAATTTGAAACGTCTTTTCAACCAACTTTTGTGGTAATTTTGCACATTATTTCAACGTGAACCAGCTGTAGAGCTGAACGTAGGCAAAAAAGGTATAAAAAAATATGATGTTTGTTGAAAAAAACTAGGTAAAAACCAATGAAACAAGGCAAAATAAATAAAAAACTGATCTTGGGTAACAGAACAATAGTAAATAACTAAGAAAAAGTGGAAAGGAAATAAAAAAATCGATAAGAAATGGTGATGATAGAAAGTTCTAAATACCATCAAGAATAAACAAGAGCCATAAAATTATGTATAGTGCGGAAATATTTTTTGTTAAGACATTGACACCAATTTGGTAGCGCCATCTGAACACGTGTTTCGGAGTTTCAGCAGTATTTTCATCATACCTTCGAGCATAGTATCATATAGTATCGTTGTGGAGGAAATAAACAACGTAAACTGAACATATTTAATTGAATTTGAGAAAATTCGTTCATTGATGAACGACCTATTATAAAAAATGTCATTGGTGACTTTCATTACAACTTTTCTTACACATAGGTGTACACAATGTTGCAGGTAATTGTCTGAATCTACATTTCTATAATTATGACAAGGATAAGGTTGGGTGACAGTTTCTGTGAATGATTTTTAGTACGGGAGTCGGAATGAGTTATCGACCAATGAAAAAGGGAATGAATGAGTCTTGGAGGAGAGAACGTGATGCTATTCTGTCGATTCGAAAGACAATTACCATTCAGAGAAAGACGATTCGTATTCACTTAAACGAAAGAGACTTACGAAGTGGGGTTCTTCGGTTGCTCTGAGAACAAAAATGTACTGTTTCATTCAGCCAGCTAGAATGAGATCACGAATCTATTATCTCGATCAGATCTACCTCTGATCTGTATAACTCTAGTTGGCTTTTATTGTATGAGTATGTGATTATTTACTAGAATGCACCAAAAATAAATTACTTCTGAGAAAAATGAATCTGCTCATAATATTTGCACGGCATTTTCATTTGACAACCCGATTATCAGCCAGATTTTAGATAGATGAATATTACTATAAGTACCTCATATGGCCAATAATTCAAATATATAGGTACAGTCATGAGTATATCTGAAAATGACTCCAGGCTACCTATTTCAAATTTGCATAACAACACAACAATGCTTGGAATGAACTCTCGGATTATGTTTTCTCTTTGGATCGTCCGTTCGCAAATATTGCGAATATTAGTTCCAGCTTTAATATTCGGCGATTTTACCTTCAATTTACTTAATATATTAGATTTATTCATGCTTTCTAGGAACTATATTGCCAGTACGAACTTTAGGCAAACCATTCACATAATTGAGGTTTTCTAAACAATGTTTGGGACTCGAAAAATAGTTATATACCTAGTTGGGAATTGTATCAAAATTATATAGGGTATTCTTGATTTTCCTGATACATTTACACTCAAATTTGATAGATAGTTCAATCATGTGAAAGAGTATTTTCGAAAGAAAATAAATCGAACATATTTTATAGGTGTCTTAAAAACATATTGTAGGCAATTTGGAAAAACGTCCATGAGTAATTATTTCTGAAATTATCCTCTTTATGGCATTCCACATTCAGATTCTCATTTGCTTATACACATGTTATAAGGCATATTTCAGCTACCTAATTAAAAATATGGCAGAACTTGCACTTATTTCGAAAACCTGACTATTTAGGTTAAAGAACATGTCACATCGTTTTTAAAAAACTTCAACTGTAATTCAATAAATTGAGTAATAATTAGGGTGTTCTATTCGAAAAAACATAACTAATAGGTATGAACAGGGTCTTCACATATATTTTGAACCTCCCTTAACTATTTCATCAATTATTCAATTTTCTATTTGAAAATATAATCTTATGTAATTTTTCCTGTAGATTTTATATATGTTAACAGAAAAACAGTTGAAGATCTAGAGAAAAAGTTATAAGCACCAATTATATTTTTTTAAATGAAACACCCTATATATTTTGTTACTTTTAGATAGAGTATATTTTTATGTTCGTTCCCAAATATATATATATATATACATCTATTATGATATCTCTCATAGATTTCGAGATATTTTGAATTGAAATTCAGATTTTATACGGATTCTTTCAGCTAATTAGGATATAGATGATCAGGGTAGCTTTGGAAATAATTGGATTGTCTGTTGTTAAATTGATGCTTGCTATAAGATGTCAGTTATTTGTGAAGTTATTTGTGAAGTTAATTGTCATAATGGATAATATGATATATGTAGATATATTTGAAATCATAAGAATATACTTCAGATAATTTTAGCGATTGGCTGATGATTGCTGTTTAGCCGAAACTAGTTACATTTTTCATTATTATATTGTGTGGTCGACCGACTTTGAGTTTTATTTTGTTTTGATTCAAATTTAGGACACTTAGAGAATGGATGATTTCCACAACTAAGCAAAGCGATGATTTGAAATATCAAACTTGTTGCTATTTTTTGATGATCCTATGTTCAATTCTCCAGGACCGTCTTATATGCCATCATCGAGATTGAAACACCCTGTATATGTATGTTATGAATAATAATAACTATAACTAACTCCGATGGCCATGGTGATTTCATATTTCAATCAATTTTTATTTTCATGAATGGTAATTACATAAACAAATAGCTAAAACAATAAGAATGTATACACATGAAATAAACAAAAGCCCTACAAAAGATAATCTTGTCCGTAGGTTTTAAAGTTTCATTTCATTTGATTCAATTCATTTATATTATAACTAAGATAATTATTAAAACTAAGATAATTAAAAACATATACTTATTAACGTCCATGAATGATGAGTGTTACATATCTAGTACATTCTAGTAGCTAGTCTAGTACAGTATAACCATAGAGGTTATAGGTTAAGGTTATAGACAGATGTCAAAAATGTCAAAAAAGGTCATAAGATGATACACATTATTGGGGATTAAAATTAAGAAACAGTTTTTAAGTATTTTTATTTTTCTTGAGCATCCTGATAAAGAAAAGTAAGAAACATAACAATGAGAAAGTCTCATGAAGAATTTTTCATATCAACCAAGTCATGCACTTTCTTTCGATCAAGACGCATGATGTATTTTTTAATTTTTTTCTCGAATACAAAAAAGGATGGAGATATTTTGAGTTCATGGCTGAGGTTATTGAAAAGTCTAGGTCCGAGGTATGCATGACAACGTTGTCCAATGACTTTGTGGGATAGTGGTACAGTTGAATTTTTGTTTATTTTTGCTCTTGTCTGGTACACTGAGAAAACTCGGCCAAGTAAATCGTTTACTAGAAAAAAATTCGATTGTGACGGGTACATTTTCACCTACTGTAGGAATATGAGATACCAACCGTAGGAAAAAACGTTTTTCTGAAAGTTTGTTTCTGCAGTAATCGATCAGGACACTTATTAATAGTCATCAGTATTTATGTTCGAAAGTTATGAGCATTCAATAAACTCGTGGTAGCTATTCAAATACCTACTATCATTGAATTATGTTCCTGAAACAAAATCACTTGCTCTAAGCGAGCTCATCGATAACAACAATCGATTAAGTCGAGTGGGGTAGTCTACAACTCACCAATAGACTACCTAAGTGTGACGTCAAGAATGGGCGGAGCTTAGCAAACCTTTCCAAACAAAGAAATGTTACATTGAATCTTCCATAAGAGTTTTTTTAAATGATCATATAATAATTTTGAGTGATAAATAAGCATTTTCTTGAGGATATTCATAAACTTGGCTGTATCTACTACCTTTCTGTCTAAATCTGAGTACGGTAAGTGAATATTCGTTAGACTTATGGGCGTTTGAAGTATTCTGAGGTTAGGTTTTCGTAAGATAAATTCATTATTGTGCATCTTTTTATTCATATTATTGAACTGTATATGTTTTATGTAGTGTGGCGACAGTTTTTATTGATAATATACATTTTCTTCTAGTTTCTCGAAGTTACAAATATGGTTATGTGTGAACACTACAGGGAAGGTTGCATGCAAGTTCTTTGTATCACCTGCAGTACAGTGCAGAGCACAGACCACTTACCCTGCAGAGTGCTGACCCTACTGAGAGGAAAAAGTGGATCAATTTCATAAGGTACAATCCTATAATATTAATTGTATTGAAATAACATTCTGATGTGAAATACTTTGCAGGAGACAAGATAGGGAACCTTCAAATAGTATTATATTTGGTTTGTTGCCATTTCATCAACAATGATAGAATAAATAGATGAACCATGTTAAATTGTATTTTGATTCCCCATAGAAAAGGTACCTATGTCATTAGAGAAAATAAAAAGGTAATTGTGTTTATATAGTGTTCTGTTTTTAGACAATATATGGTCAGATGAACTAACATTGAAGCCCCTCTAGTTTCTGCCTTGAGGAGTGCAACTAATATAAGTATAAATGTAGCAGGACCATCCCAAATGAGCCAGGAACATCAAGAAATGAGAATACTCTATAGATATACCTGCATGTTCAAGAAGTGCTTACAGAAGACCATGTAATTAAAATTAATAGGTCATGTATTTTCATTTGATTCTCTATGTAGGTGTGAACCTGCCCAGATAACACAAAAACCTTTTGAGGATCTTCTGAGGCGGTCACATTAACGTCCTCAATACGTCGAGAGGCTTTCAAAGAACGTCCCTAGGACGTCCTCCTGTTACCATTTTCCACGTTCAAATAACGTCTCAGAAGATCCCCACGAGGTCTTACTTTTTTATTCACTCCAGTTATGCCTTTTTTGAGTTTTTATTATTCTCAGAATGACTTTTGAGCATATATGAGAACTAATGAAAATGAAAAAAAAATAAAAAAAATCAGCGCTATCATGGTCCCCCATCCAAATCCTAGCCACTGCTGTCGTTGCTTGACTTCTGTGATTCAACTTACCTCCTCATTGCAATGTCGCTATTCCGTGAACTTATAAGTGTTTTACTTTCAATGTGATTTGAACAACAATTATTTTCAAGGATTTTTATTACTAAAATTGGAATACTTATTTTTTTTCAATAATAATGGACAAGATAATTTTTCTTGATATTTATAGCTCACTTCTAAACTGGGAAATTCATATGGAGTGGAGAACCAACCAATATCGAATAATAATAATAATAAAGAACGCTTCGTCCGATTTTGATAATTTGTAACTCGATTTTAGAAAATACATATGTATATCTATCTCGTGACTTGGAAGAGATGAAATTTACATAAAAATATTTACCTTTTTCAATTATTTTTATGAGTAGAACATACTATCCGGTCAATTGCTCCTAACTTCACATGAGTACCTATACATATTTAAAGACGAAAATATCATCAGAATACATCCATATAGGCCCACATCCCCAGGCTGCCACTGAAAAGACTAATGTGGGACAATTATGTCAAAAATTCTGAGCCTAGTGACGTTATCAGGATGTAGAATATAGAACATCCTCCTACAGTCTTTTGGCGACTATTAGAGGACGTCCTTAGGCCCACATATATCTACATCCTCAGGCTGCCGCTCGGAGGACTAATGTGCGACAATTATGTCGAAAATTCTGAGCCTTGTGACGTTCTCAGGATGTAGAATATAGAACATCCTCTAAAGTCTTTTGGCGACTATTAGAGGACGTCCTTAGGCGAATGTGTGTTATCTGGGTGACTTATACAAATTGAATATAACTTTGAACATTGCAAGACATTTTTGTTAATTCAAACAACCTCTGTTTCTCATCACTACATACATACTATATTTTATTTCAACTATTTTTTCAATACATATAATTTCATGGAGATTTATGAGATACAAATTTCATGTTTCTAAGAGATTTACTCAATTTAGTTCTAATATAGACAATTCAAATAACTTTTATCATAACATGGGTATATTTGTTCAAGAACTAATTAAGAAGTGGATTACAATAATATTGACACTAATATCCTCATAATATTCTAGGAATGTTCAACTAACAAATGTATTCGATTTTGGCACATTCCAGGTACTTTCCTAGTCCTAATCAGTTATAGATATATTGTCATGCCCAAATAGAGCTATGCTGCAATACGATGGTATTCTTCTGGGACAAGCATAATTTGCTGTGGAAAATTATTTAGATTCGTTCAATGTTATCTGTGATAGAAATGGTATAATCAGTATAGATAACATCACAAATAAGCAAATGACATATTTACCTTCTGTACATTATGATATTCTTCCTTCTTGTTGGCATGTACTTCTCCTGTGATTATCATCAACTCAATTTTATACTGCATGCCTTTCATATGTCCAGGTTATAAGGCATTTTCACCCTTTTTAATGATTTCAAATGAAGATTTTCAAACCATTTTATTATGGAAAGCTAGAAAAAACAATTTTGTTATCCATTTTAATAACAACAAAGTAGTCACACATAACCTCAAAATATTTATATTCTCAAAATAGCAGCTATTTGAAAACTTACCTTTGTGATATATTCGGTCACAAATCAGTGATACCCCACTGTAATTGAATATGTACTTGTTTGCCCTTATTTCCAACTAGAAATTTTTATAAAATCAAATAAAGTATCTCTTATGGCAGATTAATATGTAACATCGATTTGTATGGAAAGGTTCGCTAAACTCCGCCCACTTGTGACGTCAGGACTTAGGTAGTCTATGGCTATTAACTATTTTTATGTTCGGGCATATTCGGCGTTATTCGGGTGCCGAATCAGTCGATAGCACAAATCGATCGCGGCCGTAGATGGGCCGTAGCGTCATTGAGTATCATCGAGTTGAGGTGTTCTGACGTGTGAAATAGCGGCTCATGGTCATGGACCATGGTTGCACCAATTATGATTAATTCTCGTTCTTGATGGTTGATGAAGTTTCGATTGGACGCAGTTCAGCAGGAAGAGATCGATCGACAGTCCCAATATAGATTCAAATTACTTTTCGAATTCTTCAGTAATGGTATACCCTTCATGACTTACATATTATTTCGAATGAGATATTTGTTGGTGAATTTCTATAAATTTTGAAGTGAGTTCAAGAAATAACATATATTACTAATCACTATATTGGAATTGCTGGTTGGTTTCTTTACGCGAACATTCCTCAAAAGTAAAAAAAAAATATTGAAATGGATCATGGATGACGAGTAAATGAATCGCTAATATTGAGTGAATAACCCACTTGGGGCTATTCATCAGTTTAATTATGGCAATTTACGTGTATTATACTGATAGAAAAACAATTCACTTGCTTCAAGTGAGTAAGATGATACTCAGCAAGTGATGTGTTCAATAATGAGTATCGATCTATTATCTAATGAAACAGAACAATAGTGGTAAGTAAGGTTTATTGTAAAGGAGTTCTGTAGGATAGCATCGGTCTTGTTTGAATATAATTTTGAGTATCATATTTTGTAAGGTTTGTAATTTTTTCAAATGTGTGTTAACTATTCCTCCCAAGCCAAGAATGCCATACGAGAGTCAAGATTCTACAAGTGCATTATAGGTTGTAATCAGTTCTGGAGTATTCAAAATTTTTGTTTATATCCTAAATTTATACACTAATCTTCTGAGTGCATTGGTAACGTTTTCCGAGTGCTTGTTCCATCGTAAATTGCTATCAATTGTAATGCCAAGGTATTTGACGTGCTCAGTTGCACTTATTTCAAAAATATTGCCATGGTTATTGAATGATAATTTGTGGTAGTTAGGTAAGTGTAACAAGTTGAAGGTAGAAACATAGTATTTTTAAAATTCGAGGTGAGCAATTTGTGATTGAACCAATCTATTAAATGATTGAAGTCTTCCTCAACGATTTGTTTCAACTTGTACCAGGAATCTGCAGTGTAGAGAATCGCCGTGTCGTCAGCATAACTAATAATATTTCCACAGGTTTGCGATGTAAGTAGACTATTTATATAGATCACAAACAATATAGGTCCCAGAACTGCTCCTTGTGGGACTCCACAAAGAACAATTCTTTCTTCACTCGTGCTTTTATTTATAGTAACAAATTGTTTTCTTGAATCTATGTTTGAAACTATGTTTGAAACAGTTTCCAAGCATTTCCTCTGATATCTATATCTTCCAGGACGTTCAATAGCTGAGAATGATCCACAGTATCAAATGCCTTAGCAATATCGAGAAATAGGCATAGTGATACCTTACCATTATCGAGCGCCTCATACATTTGTCTCGTTAGCGTTGATATGGCATCCTGATAATATGGATAAACATTATAATTATTACACACACACATGAAAATGTTGGATGCCGATGAATTAAAATATTCTGAGGACCGTCTGGGTGTGACAAGTTTTCTATTTTGATTGTGGTGCACCTTGTATTTTATGTCAAATTTTACCAGCGCAGGGCCATAAGCCGCGTCTACCGCACGACAACGAACGTGAATGCGTTACAAATGGCTCATTCACGAAACACGAACAACGCATGAATAACATCGAATATTGGGGTGAATGAATAATTTTGAAAGAACCAGCGAGCTTCTATTTTCCGGAAGTTCCACTCGCTTATGAACGATATAAGTTCCAGAAGTATTAATACTATACATTAGGTTGAATTCTAGGATGAAAAAGTTCAAAAGGTTTTCATATAGATTCTTGCACAATGAAACCGAACGAATGTTCCGGAAATTGACTGTCGTTTTTTGACTCAGAAGTCTGCGATGACAAATTTCCTAACAGTGATTTTTGATTATCATTTCCAACAAGCATACACCCAATCACATGAAATGTGAATTAAAACTATTAACAAGTAAGCAAAATTGAAGAAATAAAGAAAACAATTCGTAAAACATACATAATGAGTAAAATTGGAAAAGCCATAAATTGGACAAACATTTTGGAAAGAAGAAATAGTCTATTCAATTAGAATATCAAACATAGTTTGAAATGAATGTCTGGTAGACTACGAGCAGAAAACAACTACTTTCCTGGTAAATACCACGCAAAACATTGAATTATATCTGCTCGTAGTCAATGCAACGATTCACACTGTGAATACAGATCGCAAATGTTTCTTTCTTCCCAAGACTTCTTTCTACAATTCCGTCGTGGAGTGTGGAAATCAATTTCTTGCAAAAGTGTAGCACATGATATCTCATTGTGAATCAGGTTGTACAAAAATAGACCTTATACAGGGTGATCCATTGGGAAAGGCGCAGACCGTAAGGGTAGATGGAGGACACCGAGTTGCTTCCAAATAACCTATATTTTATGGGTCTATCATTATTTATAACCAAGATACAGGATGGTTTGTTAATTCTTTCAATCGATCAGAACATATAAACCACCCTATACATTTTTATAATATTTGGTACGTGCCCACAGTGGTGTCGATCAACATAATAAAAAAAAGTTATATTCCAGGTCCGGCCATAAACAAATTAATAAGTAGGTTTCGAGTCGAAACAACAACCTGTATGTCATTATTTTGAAATTTCATTAACAAATTCGAAAACAGCAGAAAAAAGTAAGTAAGACTATGTGTCTTTGGTGTTTCCGCATACATTTTTTTCACTTTTTATCTTGAGTCAAATCTAGATGTTTCGATGAAATGAGCGGCACAAGATTTGAAAAATAATAATTTTCTTCCCCAAATGGTACTCTCCAGCTTCAATCCATGAAAATATCAACTAGTTCTAAGTAGTGTACACTACTTCCTTCAAGTAGCTTACTTCCTTGTACCTCCCGGGAAGTACGCTGGACTTCCTTCATACTTCCCATACATTCCTTTACTTCCTCTATACTTCCTGTACTTCCTCTGTACTTCCCGTACTTTCTCTGTAGTTCCCGTACTTCCTATACGTACTCCCTATACCAAAAAGGGCGAAAATAGAGATTTTTTTTACATTTTGAACTCATCAATCTTGAAGTAATTATACAGGGTGAGTCAAGACTCAAAAGAGTTTCGTTGATACAGGGTGTCTCAAGAAAATTTATGTTTATTTCAACGTAACACTTCATATTTTATTGTATTTCTACCGATCTATCACACTTGGTGTCTATCTGGAAGAATTACAGAGATAAAGGGTGTGCCAACTCATACAGGGTAGTTCAGAAATCAAAATCCTCAACCACCATATCATCATTCATCACCATATACCTGATGACACATTGTTCATACATTCGCTTAAAGTGAAAATATTCGGAAGAGGGGTGAGTTCTAGAGGAGAAGTAATAATGCAGAATGATGAAGAGGATATAAATACCTACAAAAAACAGTTGGATGTAAGTGTTTTGAAATTGTCAGATTGACCCCAGTGTGAAGATAACCCTGTAATATGTACTTATTAAAAGTAGAATTATAATTAATATTATTATATGATATAGAGGTTCATCAAGAGCACTCACGAAAATGCAGGGCAATATCGGAAATATGGGGCAATACAAAGAAAAATGGGGAAATTCGGGTCGAGGAAGTGAAATTCAGCGCAATAAAGGGAAATACGGGGTGATACTGGGAAATACGAGTCAATAAAGAAAAATACGGGGCAAATGGCATTGAACGTTGAATTCACTCATGTCAGCAGCAAGAGAATGCCTCTCACTCTCAAGACGGTACTGATTCAAGTGATAAAAACACAGTAATGGACATCAACGCCACGGAAAAGTCACTGTGGGCATTTCGAGAACTATATACTTCCTCGTACTTTCTTCTACTTTCTTCTACTTTCTTCTACTTTCTTCTACTTTCTTCTACTTTCTTCTACTTTCTTCTACTTTCTTCTACTTTCTTCTACTTTCTTCTACTTTCTTCTACTTTCTTCTACTTTCTTCTACTTTCTTCTACTTTCTTCTACTTTCTTCTACTTTCTTCTACTTTCTTCTACTTTCTTCTACTTTCTTCTACTTTCTTCTACTTTCTTCTACTTTCTTCTACTTTCTTCTACTTTCTTCTACTTTTTTCTACATTCTTCTACATTATTCTACTTTCTTCTACTTTCTTCTACTTTTTTCTACATTCTTCTACATTATTCTACTTTCTTCTACTTTCTTCTACTTTCTTCTACTTTCTTCTACTTTCTTCTACTTTCTTCTACTTTCTTCTACTTTCTTCTACTTTCTTCTACTTTCTTCTACTTTCTTCTACTTTCTTCTACTTTCTTCTACTTTCTTCTACTTTCTTCTACTTTCTTCTACTTTCTTCTACTTTCTTCTACTTTCTTCTACTTTCTTCTACTTTCTTCTACTTTCTTCTACTTTCTTCTACTTTCTTCTACTTTCTTCTACTTTCTTCTACTTTCTTCTACTTTCTTCTACTTTCTTCTACTTTCTTCTACTTTCTTCTACTTTCTTCTACTTTCTTCTACTTTCTTCTACTTTCTTCTACTTTCTTCTACTTTCTTCTACTTTCTTCTACTTTCTTCTACTTTTTTCTACTTTTTTCTACTTTCTTCTACTTTCTTCTACTTTTTTCTACTTCCTTTCACTTCCTTCTACTTCCTTCTACTTCCTTCCATTTCCTTCTACTTCCTTCCACTTCATTCTACTTCCTTCCACTTCCTCGTACTTCCTCGTACTTCCCCGTACTTCCATATACTTCCCGAGTACTTCCTAGGGCTGTACACCAAACTTCCACAGCGGTTGCCCCCTCGTTTGGCACATTCGTGAAAAGTAGATGAAACTAAATTATTCACCGAATATCTAAGATAACTGTACTAATTAAGGGCAACACCGAGAGGGGTGTGTATGCGAATTCCTTGATAAATATTTCAATTCACTTTCATAGTTGATTTAGGCCGTCGGGTGCACAATTATTGCTCTCACGGGATACGACATAAAGCCGAAGGCACCGTGCCGCAAGTCGTTCCTATTAATTAGCGGCATGACGTCTTTCAACCTTTGATGTTTTCTCGCTCGTTTCGAACAAAATGCACGTAGCCATCCTCCACATTAGCTTTAATGGCCGCCCTCATTGTTTCCATCATACACGCGAATTAAATTTCAGTTCGTCTACTAACCATAGCTGCAGTGCGCACAAGCACTGCACTTTACATTCCCGCTCCATCTCCATTCTGATCTCGCAACATAGCCTCACGAAGTAGCAGAGGATATAAAAGGATAGGTATCAAATGAAGCCACCCGGCTGATTGTTTTTTTTTCTTTCTCATCAATGTTTTCAGTAATTGTGCAGCAAGATTTATTTGAAAACAATAATTTCACGACCTTGAACTTCGATATCGCAAACACATGTTCTGAGAACATTGTTTTTTACCCCCGATAATAAATTATATAAATATTGGATCCATAGTTTTGGCTTTATGTTGATATTGTTACAACCTATAGGTTTTCATGATATATCAAGTCAATTAAAAAAACCTGCAGGCATTATTGATGATTTTTGAGATACCCTATCAAAATATAGTTGTAAATATTGTGTTAATTCTTGTTCATCGCCTTAAAATGAATTCACAAGCAAATAAACGTTAAACGATTGGATGAAATGAAAATTTCAAATAGGAGAATGAAAATGATGGTTCAAGCATTGAAAATAAAATACTGGCAACTACAAATGGATCAAAACCCTATTTTTCTTGCAAGTGCGAAAAACAACAGAAATAGGTTCAATTGCTACACAATGATTAGTTTGCCATCAGAAAAGCAAACTGTACAATGTACCCACCTTCTCAGGATAATTATTTTTTCATCAATTTGATCAGTTTGATTTGTAACCAGTGACGGTCCTCAGATACAAACAAATGTGATTATTCATTATTGTTGTTTTCTGTTCACTTTCTTTCAAATGATTACCCTCATCAAGTTTCACCTTTTTTCGAGAGTTGTTTGTCAATATTTTCAGGGCGCTTATTTTTTCCGAGACCCATCATTATTGAAAAATAAAACAAGTTTTATCTTCCATCAGATCAAATGCCACTGGTTTTGATGGTATATCCATTAATATGATAAACTATTGTTGCATAGAAAAATGCTATTTTCCTAATCTATGGAAAATCGCTATTGTCAGACCTTTGAGTGAAGTTTCGAATACAATGAGTTTCAGCGACCTCCGTCCAATAAGTATTCCTCCTGCTCTTTCATAAAAACTAGAAAAACTTATATAAATGAAGATGATATTATTCCGGACTATCAAGCGGGGTTCAGAAGTGGGTATAGCACATCAGCAGCCCTCGTCCAGGTTACTGATGACATTATTCCTAACTCTGATAATAATGAGTTGACAGCACTGGTAGCCTTGGACTTTTCGAAAGCATTTGATAGTATAAATCATATATTATTATGCTTTGAATTGAAATATTTCTCGGATGACGTAGTCCTTTTAATTCTTTCATATCTCTAGAATCGTTGTCAATCGGTATGTTATAATAATGAAATGTTGTCAACACGTAATGTCACTTCTGGTGTACCTCAAGGGTCAATATTGGGAACGTTTCTCTTCATAATCTACACAAGTGATATCTTGTCCTCCATACAGTACTCTAAAGTTTAGGTTTATGCAGATTATACTCAATTATACACCAACCTCAACATCCAAAACTATGGAAATATTCAACACAAACCATTACTGATTTAGCTACGCAACACAACAAATACCCAATTACTCTCCCTAACCAAAATAAAAACAAATACGCAACTGATTCAAGTAACCTATAGAACTATTATATCCCAGTATCCCTCACATCAACAAATCTTTACCGACGCATCCAAGACGCTTGCGCATTCGTTACAGACAATGTAACGAGAGAATACCGACTACCTGAAACCACTACCATCCTCACTGGAGAACTTTATGCAATTTATAAAGCTCTCCATGATATGAAAACGGTATCTACATAGAACTTTCTGATCATTACTGACTCTCTCAACTCTCTCAACCTAATATCAAGAATATACACCCATCATCCCATTGGGAAAATCATCAAAGAAGAGTTGAACCTACTCAGTACCAACCAATCGGTAACTTTTCTATGGGTTCCCTCTCATACTGGTATAAGAGGAAACGAACTAGCTGATAAACATGCGTACGAAGCCCTGAAGAACCCAGCAATCACTCCCTATATTTGAACATTAGCAGCAGATCTGAAACCATACTTTCACTCCAAAATAGTTGGCATATGGAACCAATATTGGCAAATTGAAGTGTCAAAACTAAAGGATATCAAACCAGCTTTCCAATCATGGTCCGACACATCAACCAACCATATCCATCAAGGGGTCATCACTCGACTTCGCTTAGGACACGCCTAACACAAGAATATTTACTGAAAAAGGAAACACAACCAGAATGTTTTGCATGCGAAGTACCATTAACAATGAAACCCATTTTTGTGGAGTGTCCTCGTTTCGAAGCAGAAAAACAAAATAACGGAATTCCCAGTGATCTCAAGAACATCTTCAACAATTGCACAACACACAATTCAATTTCATTTCTTCTTGAATCAAATATCTTGTACAAAATATAAGAAATTGTTAAATTGGAATATTTTGCCGCTAATAGCCTATTGGCTGATGCGATTTAGCTTGCTAAAAAAAAAGTCGCCTGAAAGCTTGAAGGTTTGAACGTGTGCTGGGAGGCTTCGAGGAAGAATTTGATTTATAATCGTGTTGGGGCTTACTAAATGGATGCTTTGTGAATTCATAACAAGCTTTATGGTGAGCTGTGACATCTTTTATAAAGGTGGGCTCTTTTGGTTTCAAGAAGGTTACTTCATTGTTTTGATAATGTTATAACAGCTTGATGCTTTTGAGTAATCGATTATCAACTGAAGAATTAAATATGTTTATATGCATGGTTCACCACCCGCACAGATCAATGGAATTCACCTTCAGAAAGATGGGGTTAGTCCTCATAATACAGGACTAAATGTCAATTGGATAAATAAAAGTTTATATGAACGGTGGATCAAATTAGAACTAATGAACCAATCTAGTAGCCTGTTCACTCCCCTCTGACCTTACACTACTCATTTTTGTTCAAGGGTTATTCGACCTGTTCGGATAATGTGAAAGTATTGGGACATAAAAGTATCAACTACACACATAAAAACAAATTCTCAAATGAAAACGATATATTTGTTCAACGTCCAATTCTTGTTTTGAAAAAGTGCATTCTTCTTCTGAAATAATTTATTTGAAATGAATTTATTGAATATGTCAATTGTAGAAAATTATTTCACTGGAATATTCATTTGGTATAACAAAATGTACTCAATTCAAGAAATTCAAAGTATCCAGAAAAAATAATTAAGTTCTTGAAAAATATATCACGCAATGTCTTCTTTCAAAATAACATTCAACATTTAATCTCTGAATGAGTAAATCTCTGAGAAAGTTTCTTTGGATTGACCATAATATTTTCTTGAATATAATTGCGATCCCTTCGAGCCGAGAATGTTGCCAAACGGTGTGAGTGTGTTGTTTCGGTGCTCTTGTCGTGCATCCATCATTGTTCAACCAGTTCAACCTATTTTATTGGCATAGAAATATTGGCTTGCCATGAAAGAAAAACTAAGGTCTTAAGAGATATCTGAGGATATATTTACCACTTTTAGGGGTAAGTTACATGACTATATCTTATAGACGTACATTCTTGGGTAGGTATTATTGTGTATCCAATCAATTAACGTAGCTATATCATCTCGAAAACTGATAATTCGTGAAAAACTTGAATAACCAGGATCGTCATAGTGAGTGAAAATTGGGGTTAGGTACCTATGTGCGGATGAACGTTTAAATTTGTCCAAACACTGATTGAACAGTGGAAAAGAGCTTCTTGAACTTGTATTAGACATCTTAGGTATTTTTTTACCTAATTTCGATCCAAGGAAAATGAATTCAGTAGTAAGAATGTAAACCCAGATTTGAAGAAATATAATAACCATACATTGTGTTGAGTCAGATTATCTCTCACATTGTACCTACATGGAGTTGTGAATGATATATTTTATATTTTTCAGTAGTTTGAAACCAGAGGAATACAACTTTATTGCGAGGTAAACTGGTGGACAAGTTGTCAAGGTTGTCAAGAAGAAGGTCTGCAAGTGATGATGTGATTGATGAGAGCCCCAATAAGAGAACGGAAGTTGAGGATGATTCTCATTTCAAGAAATCGATATAATTCCTCTAATTTGATAAAATTCTTGATATAATAACACCAAAAACCGCTTCGAACTATCGCAACATCTCTACACAATAAAAAAAAATTGGGTTAAATTTTCAATCAAATGGATTTCAGAGCAAACTTCGACGAAATCAACACCTGAGTATCAAATTCGTATCGTTTTAAAAAACCAAATGCTTGAAATGTAATGTTCTCAATGGTGCTATCATTCACGTTAACGCATAAGAACACGTATTATATATAATTACCTCCAAGTTACACCGTGTAATATATCACGATGGAATCGAGGCGGTGTATGAATCATCAAATTTGGTATCGATAATCATCCGTTAAGTATTACTTCCTGAATACACCAGATTTGATATAAATTAATGGGAATATTGGGCAGATACATTGGATTATGATATTTATCAGTATCAATTCAATCAATTGGCCTTGGCCCTAGTGCCACTGATCAGGATCAATGAGCCGAAACAATTTGTCATCAACCGAATTGTCCCTATTGATTCTTCTTAATTATCATCATACTGATAATTTTTGAATAATCCAACCTATGGAGAAACACCGGGAAGAGCACTGATTCGCCTGAAAACACTCATGATATAATGGTTTTCCTTTCCACCAGAAGGGTTTTTGTGCATCATACCACTGCGGTGTTGAGTCGCACTTTCGGAAATGCTTAAACAACACCACCAAAGTGTTCATTCTGCTAAATTCAGTATTAACACTAGTGCTACTCACAACTGGGTTTAATAATGAAGGTACAGAGTTACAGTTACAATAATGAATGTTTTGAAGATGACAAATCAATAGCTAATGCCTTTGCCAGATTTTTCAAGTCAGTGTACAATTCCAACAATGAATCATCAAATATTGAATATGCTACTGATCCTCATCTAGAGAATGTATTATCTGAATAATAAAACAATATAGTGTGGCTGAAAATTATATTATCGTACATTCGGCAAGCTCAACATAAACCATTTTGTACAATACCCCGAGATATGTCAATTGTCAACCTTGTTCTCAGTCCCCAAATACCAACCTAAATACAATTGTCAAATTATAAACAATACCAACTTAAATACTACTTACTGTATGACACATCTCCCCTTTTGAATAATGGTTTACAATTCCAATTTATTAGGCCTCTTGATCAAGCGCCCAGATCGAGTATGCGAAGGTGCAATCCTAAATGTTGAGGGTTCACTAGTTGATTGAACACTTACAGATTGTTTACTATTATTTGCTATAGCTCTACTAGGACTTTTTTGATCCACATAACATCTTCTCTCCTATTAACTGCATTTATATTTTTCACTATAGAGCTTATGTAGGATTCATCACCTCCTTCCTCATTATGGCTCTCCTCTTCCTCTTCAACTTCCAACTGGTTTATCCATTTTTTCTTGCGATCTTCCTTTTTTCCATTCCTCTTCTTGCATACTGTTGCAAAGTGATTCCTGCTATGGCACTCATCACCTATTTTTCCATAAGCAGGACATTTACCTTTTTGATGCTCATATCCACAATATCCACAGCATAATCTTCCTGGATTTCTGTGGACTTTGTGTTTGGAAAACTTCTTTCTGATCTCACTAACACTTGCTTCACTCTGTAAAACTTCTGATTGTGTTTTGCTTGCTTCCCTAGCCCTACAGAAATCAATTGATGTCTGCAATGATAGACTTGGTTCACGTAACAGCCTCTCTTGGGTGGATTTATCCAGAATTCTTATTACAAATCGATCTCTGATTATGTCATTCTGCTGAGTGTACTCAGTGGTCTTCACTGCTCTCCTTAATTCCGTTAAGAAATCATCAAATGCTTGTCCTTCCTTTTGAGCAATGCTATGAAACTTGTACCTTTCAAAAATTATGTTCTTTTTAGGTGAACAGTAATCTTCAATTGTTTTTCGTATTGTTGCAAATGATCTTTGTTCAGTTGCACTCAAAGAGAAGGAATCACACAAATCCAATCCTTCACCACCAATGAGATTCAGAAATACAGCGATTTGTTTTTCTTCCGGTTTTTTGTCCAGGTCAGTTGCGGACATGTATATATCAAATCGTTGGCAAAACCTTTTCCAGTTTTCACTAACATTCCCTTCCAAGCTCAAGGGCTTCGGCACTTTGAAGTGTGACTCCATACTGATCATCAGCCTTCAGTGTTCAACCACACCTGACACCATGTATTATCTGAATAATAAAACAATATAGTGTGGCTGAAAATTGTATTATCGTACATTCGGCAAGCTCAACATAAACCATTTTGTACAATACAAATACAAATGTCAAATTATAAACAATACTAACTTAAATACTACTTACTGTATGACACAGAGAACTTAAGTATTGTCAACATAGAAGAGCATGAAGTACTTGAGGCAATAAGGTATTTGAAACCAAGAGCATATGCAGAACTTATAGTGAAACCACTCTGTTATATTTTCAGTATCGCAATTAAAACTAATACATTTCCAAAATGTGATGTTCCGTTTTGGATCTTGTGATTGATTCAATGATGATTACAAAGTAGGAGGTGATACTTTTCACTTAGGCTATTTATTGACGTAATATAATATATGTTATAATAAACTTGTTCCTCACTAGTAACGAGCGCGTGACACCGTCTTCGCTGTCGGTTCCGTACTGAAGCGGCGTTGCCGAGTCTTAGAGAATAACCGTAGTACTACATACATCACACGCCCCCTTTAAAGGAGATAACAATAATCATTCCTATTGATAATTAATAACAATTCAAAATTGCAATCTGTCTAAAGGTCTAACTGTTCTACCACTTCTTGTCTTGTATAATTCATTTTTTCTTTCGCTCAAAAGAGGACTGTTGATTTCAATGTTGGATCTGCGACTGGGAGAATCTGTGGAATGAAGTCCTGCTTCTGATTCACCTTGAACCTCGTCTGTTCGTGTCTCATCTTCCGATGCCAAGCTATTCAGAAGTTCGGATGTAACATCAGGTTTGGTTGCCCTCAAGAATTGCCTGTTTCTGCGATACGTTGCATCATCAATTTTCACATTGTAGTCATTTGGACCAGCTTTACTCACAACCGTGCCTGGTTTCCAATCTCGAGTACGATCCTTGATGTAGATTCGTTGATTAGGTTGTATTGTTGGTAATGGTTTGGTAGATCTATCGAAATATCCTTTTTGTTTTTCCTGACGAGCTTTCAATTTTTCTCTCACATTTTCAACTGGAAAATCTGGTTTCAATATGTCCAAGCTCACAGGTAACATTGTACGTATTCTCCTTCCCATTAACAGTTGAGATGGGGCCGGTAAATCTTGCTTGGGAGTTGCATTGTAATTTAGGATTGCCAAAAATGGATCCTGATTATCTCTGAAAGCTTTTGTCAACAGAGCTTTTACAGTCTGAATATGACGTTCTACCATTCCATTCGAGCGTGAATGTAGTGGGCTCGAAGTTGTCAACTCAATATTGTATTTTTTAGCAAATTCATGAAGTTCATGTGAGTTGAATGGGGGCCCGTTATCGGAAAATATTTCTAATGGTAGTCCTTGTATAGCAAAAAGATTTTTCAAAGTCGAAATCACGCAATATGCTGTCTTACTATGGATTTTATTCACGATTACAAACTTGCTGTAATAGTCTACAATGACTATAAAGTCTTCCCGTCCTAATGATTTGAAGTCCATTCCAATTTTTTGCCATGGAAGTGCAGGAACCTCGTGGGGACGCAAAGGCTCCCGCTGATTATTTGCGGAATAAGTCTGGCAGATTCCACATCGTAGGACTAAATTTTCGATGTCAGAGGTCATACCAGGATAGTAAATAGCTTCCTGGGCCCTTTTTTTGCAGGAGATTACTCCTTGGTGTGACTGGTGTATAACATCTAACAGTTCGTGTCTCAGACTTTTGGGAACAATTATTCTTTTTTTGTAAAATAATATATCCTTATGTAGGTAGATATCATTTTTTATTTCCCAAAACTTTTTAACATCACTTGGGACACTAATTTTATGTTGTGGCCAGCCTGTGAGGACATAATTTTTGACTCTTGCCAAAGTTGTGTCTTTACTTGTTGCGTTTTGCAATCTGCACTCGTTTTCTTCCGAAGTTGCAATTACTGAAAACACTCTGAGATTGTTATCCAGATAACTTGTATCTACCGTTTCAGATGTAGGATCACGACTGAGAGTATCTGGAATTTGCAACTGCTTACCAGGGACGTACTGCAACTCGAACTGATATCTTAGAAGCCGAATGGTTAATCTTTGGATTCTTGGGGATAAATCATCTAATGGTTTTTTCAAAATTCCCAAAAGCGGTCGGTGGTCTGATTCTATTTTGAAATATATTCCATATAAATAATAGTGAAACCTCTCGCAGCCAAAAACCAATGCAAGTAGTTCTTTATCAATGTGATTATATCTTTGCTGAGTTGATGTCAGGGATACAGAAGCATATTCAATGGGTTTGCTGTCTTGCAATATAACTGCACCAAGCCCGAAAGGGCTGGCATCAACAGACAATGTAGTCTCTTTTGCTGGATCGAAATAAGAAAGTCTCGTAGCAGAAGAGACTAGTTTTTTCAATCTATTGAAGCTTTCTTCTTCCAAGTCAGTCCATTGCCATTCATATCTTCCACTGAGAAGTTTTCTCAATTGGGTTGTTTCTTGGGATAAGTTTGGAATGAATTTTGCCAGATATACAATCATCCCAAGGAAACGTTGCAGATCTTTTTTATTTTTTGGTGCTTTCATATCGCAGATTGCTTGAGTTTTCTTAGGGTCTGGGGCTATACCCAAGTCGCTTATTTCATGTCCAAGGAATTTTATTTTATTGACACAAAATTTCGATTTATCCATATTTAGCGTTAATCCACTATTTTTGATTTTCTGTAAGACGATTTCCAAATTTTTGTTGTGTTCATTCATGGTACGACCAAAAACCAATACATCGTCGAAATATGCGATAACGCCAGAGATGCCTGTCAAAGTGTCATGCATAAATTTTTGAAAAATTTCTGGAGCTGATGAGATTCCGTAGGGTAGCCTTAAGTAACGGAATCTACCGAAACTCGTAGAAATAGTGCACATGAGAGAGCTCTCATATGATAACGGAATTTGTAAAAACGCAGAGGACGCATCTAGAAGACTGAAATATTTTGATCCAGCAAGCTGTGAAAATAATGTATCTTGTGTTGGAATTTCAAATTGTTCTCGTTTGATGTATTTGTTTAAATTCCGTGGGTCCATACAAATTCGTATATCGCCATTTGATTTAGGGACAACAACAATTGGATGAACCCAATCAGTCGGTTCAGATACTTGTTGAATTATACCATCTGAAACCATTTGATCAATTTTATTTTTCACTCTGTCCTTCAGAGCCATAGGAATTTTTCTGGGAGCACTAACTGAAGGTATTGCATTGTCTTTCAAACAAATATTATACTGTCTTTTCACTTTACCGATACCGTCAAAAACCGATTTATACGTGTTGAGAATGTCCTTGAGACCTTGAAGTGAACCACTTGAAATAGAGTCTATAGCTTTATTAATTATTTTCAGTTCATAAACGGCTTCAAGTCCTAAAATTGAGCACTGTTTTTTAGAGTTCAACACGTGAAACAAAAGTTCAATGTTTTTCACTTTTTCCGAACTGCAGGGTAAGTTGATTTGTCCAAGTACTTCAATTTTGTGGCCAGAGTAGGATGATAATACCGAAGAAACTGGGGAAAGTTCTTTCAAGGGAATATTTAGTTTCTCGAAGTCACGGAAATTCAAGATATTGACTTGACTCCCTGTATCAATTTTCAATTTTACTCGATATCCAAAAATTTTCAACTCTTCTAGCCACTCAACTGAATTAACTTCAGAATCATATACAGTCCACACGATATTATTAATCAAATTCTTACCACCATTATCAGTATTGGGTTCTTCGGGATATTGCTCGAAATTAGAATCGTCACTCGAGTCGTCAGACGAGTTCAGCACGCCATGTACATTTTTATTGCAACAAAATTTGCGATAGTGTCCCCTCCGGTTGCAAGAACTACAAATTCTATTGAATGCAGGACACTTACCCTTTGGATGCATATTTCCACAGCGCGTGCATTTTCTATCAGCAAATCCCTTACCTCGTTCCAGATACCTACTTCTGGAAGAACCTGAATAACCTGCATCATCGGCCATTCTGGACCCACCCTGATATTCACTTCGAGAATCACCTCGGTAATCACTATTTTGATAGTCACTGTAACTCGATAATTGTTTCTTATTACGAAGTTTATTTATTTCACTCACTAAAACTGAGTCTTTGGCAATCTCCTTTTGAGTAGCCATACTTGTTTCCATGGATCTGCAAATGTTTATTGCTTCACACAATCCTAAATTTGGATTTTGCAGAAGTTTCTCTTGGATACGAGCGTCCCGTATACCGATTACAATCCGATCGCGAATTAGCACATCCTTTTCTTTGAATTCACAAGAACTGGCTAATTGTTTGAGTGACGTGACAAACTGATCAAATGACTCACCCGGTAATTGGTCTCTCTTGAAAAATTTGAAATGTTCGTAAACCAAGTTTTTTACCGGGTCACAATATTCGTCGAACTTTTCTAGAACAACTGCTAATTTGTTTTTGTCTTGTATCTCTCTATACTCAAAGGTATTGTAGATCTGTATCCCTTCATCCCCAAGTATATTAAGAAGAATTGCAACCTGAACATCCTCTGGTTTTTCCGTTTTTCCGGCTGCCTTTAGATATAATTCAAACTTTTGTTTCCAAAGCTTCCAGTTGTTCGCAATGTTTCCTTTGAAATGAAATTCCTCTGGAGCTTTTCCATGTTCTGCCATTGTATCCAACTATTTTCGTGGGAACACTCGGTATTTTACAATTCACGTCTAAAACGCTTGTTTCTTCTACAGCGTAAACAACCAGCCGATTTACCAAATGTTTTGAACTCTTGAACACGAACTCAACAGGTATTTGCATCAGCTATAAAAACCATAACCTAAGCGCGTTCTTCAACCGCTGCCACCATGTGATGTTCCGTTTTGGATCTTGTGATTGATTCAATGATGATTACAAAGTAGGAGGTGATACTTTTCACTTAGGCTATTTATTGACGTAATATAATATATGTTATAATAAACTTGTTCCTCACTAGTAACGAGCGCGTGACACCGTCTTCGCTGTCGGTTCCGTACTGAAGCGGCGTTGCCGAGTCTTAGAGAATAACCGTAGTACTACATACATCACACAAAACTTTTCAAAATAGGACGAATCACACCTTTTCATAAATCTGGAAATCCTAGAGAGATTACCAACCATAGGCCCGTCACAATCCTTCCGGCTCAAAAGTATTGGAAAAAGTAATTTATATCAAACTGCATAGACATGTAGAACACCTCATTTCCCCAGAGCAACATAGTTTCATTGAACATAAATCAACTGTCACTAATCTGATGATATTTAGCCAAGATATAGCATCTGCTATAGACCAATGCAAGCAGGTGGATGTCATCTATACGGATTTGGCAAAGGCTTCTGATAAAATCAATCACAAAACATTACTGAAAAAACTGAAGAAATTTTCATCAAATGAAAATCTAATTACATTTGTAGAATCATATCTGTCTGACAGATCCCAATTTGTACAATTCAATTAACATCGATCAGAGAACTTTACTGCAATATCGGGAGTACCACAGGGATCTATTTTGGGCCCACTACTCTTCTTTTTGTGAATGACATATGCCGACGATTTTAAACTATATAAAATAATTAATGATGAAAATGACAAAATTTTACTTCAACAAGACCTTGACAAATTCATCTCGTTCTGCAAGTCAAATGATCTCTTACTGAATGAGAATAAATGTAAATTTCTATCTTTTACCCGTAAAATTAATTCCATTGATACAGTGTAATGGATGAATGGAACTATGGAATTAGAAAAGGTATATATAGAACTGAGCGTACTTTTTGAACCAAAATTTTGTTTCACCACTCACATTAATAATATCGTCAAGGAAAGTTACAGAAAGTTAAATTTCGTGCTTAGAAACTCATATCATTTCAATTGGAAAACCGGAATACTTCTATACAATGCTTTTGTAAGACCTAAATTAGAATATGGATCAGTCATATGGAATCCCTACACCGTTGTACACTCTTGAAATGATATAAAAAGTACAAAGGAAATTCTTGAGAAAACTCAATTGTTGGAATTTGAGCAAAAAACACTAGAGTCCCGAAGACATATCAATGGTGTGCTGTTTGTATCAGACATAATTAGTAATAAACTCAATGTACCTGATTTACTGAATGCAATAAACATGTATGTACCTGAAGTAAGACTACGTAGGAGAAATCTTTTTTTTTTTTCAATATTAATGTTACGTCTTGTTTACCCTTTGAAAAATGCCAAAATGCTGTGAATCGATATATAAACCACTGTGATATAGATATTTTCATTCCAAGTAGTAGCAAGGCTGTTCCCCATCTCTTTAATATTCTCAGACTAAATAGTTACACTATAAGATTTTTTAAAGTTGTTCGAACGAGCTGCACTTGTATTATTTTTCTTTTAGATGTTTATCAAAGTTATTCACATTCAATATACACAGTGAAAACAAAATTACACCAGCCCACATCAGCTAACACCATCTGGTATCCCCTGAGGTAAACGCCGGCATATTATTCACCACTGTAGGTGTTATGTGACCTTTCCCCTATGTTTTTTCAATAATCAAACCCAGTTGTCAGTAAGTAACACTAGTGTTAGTGCTGAATTTAGCAGTATAAACACTTTGTTGTTGTTCTTCATGTATTTCCATAAGTGCGATTTGACACCGCAGTGGTGTGATGCAAATTCTGTGATTTTCTTGATGCTGAATCCTACCTCCACGAAATTCTCTTCGGTGCGTTCAAACACTGAGCAGGTACATTCGAAGACTTTTCTGGTGTGAAGGAACACCATATCATGAGTGTGTTTATGCGAATCAGTGCTTTTCTCCACCACCTCCGGTATTTCTCACTCAGTTGGATTACCTATTGACATATAATTCATATGATGGTAAACTAGACTCAGAAAAATCTAGGGACAATTCGGATGATGATGAACTGTTTCTGCTCATTTATCCTGATCAGTGGCACTAGGGCCTAGGCCAAATGAAATCATCTAATATATCATGCCCAATATTGAAATCAGGTACGGTAGGAAGGAAGACAGTGCCACCTATTGACAAAGGTTTTAAGGTTCTGATATCGAACATATGGAGCATGGAATTCACACCATTCAAATGCAATATTTTTATTAATTTATATCAAATCTGGTGCATTCAGGATGCATTTATTGCCACCAAATTAGATGATTCATACACCGCTTCGATTCCATCGTGATATGAGACGGTGTTACTTGGTGTTAATTTTATATAATAGGTGTTTTTTATGCGTTAACATCAATGACAGCACCATTGAGAATATTTCATTTCCACCATTCGGTGTTTCTTATGATCTTATGTTTCAGAATCGTTCTTCTTCACACATTTTTGTCATTTTTCATTACTGAGATCAGAATTAACACCACTCAACACTCAATTGTTCAATGTATAATAAAAATGACACAACTTTGATATTCAGGTGTTATATTCGTCGGAGTTTGCTCTGAAATCCACTTGATTGAAATTACACCCAAGTTTTTTTTACTGTGTATATACGAAATCACTTTTTACGAGATTTTTATTTTGAAAGACCATACAATTTTACTGTATACTTATATGCAGGAGGTGAACGACGCATATCTGCGGTGGCCAGAAAGTGGTGTGACGTCTCATATGAGTATACCTACTAACATTTGCTTCAATCATATCAGGCCCTCGGCTGTCTTTTTTGAACATAAGCGGGTCCACGATCTAGTGAAAAGATTTTAATATCCGTATCTTGAGAACTTCCCCCAACAATCCCAGCCTCTGAAATCCGTTTTACATTTCCCATCACGCCGCCTGGTCGAATCCATATTTCTTGGATAAATATTTCATAGTGATACTGTACGGCTGACCACTCGAGATAAAAAGCTCTGTCCATAACATTTCTGGGGGAAGTTTTCTTACCCACAAACGACCGTTTTCACTTTCCACTCCCTGAAGTCTTTCGGTGAATTATTGGGAATAAAACAATGGCATGTGGGGAACGAGACAGTGTCCAGAAAGTAGAACTTAAGTGCTTGGCTCGAGAAGGTTATTGATCACGTGGACACATCCTCGACGTTACGCCATTTGCTCTCCGTTTAAAAACGCTGAGATGTTCATTTAGGATATAATTATTGCCTTTATGAGGAGTTTCAATTCATCAGTTTACTATTCCAAGAATACTTTATCAACTAGTCTTATCTGATATAGGTAACAAATATAGTGAATCACAACAACACACAACTAAATAACATATTCGAAATGATAAGCAAAAGAATAGTCCCCAAGAAATCTCCTACTCTCTTCCAGAATTAAACCACTGTACTTTGGGATATGGACTTTTTGAAAATACTTCTTCAGATCATGTAATTTTTCATCAGTTTGTGACTTATTCAACTGTTCCCAATCATCATTTGAGAATACATCATAATATTTTAATATCAAGTTATCGGTATATAAAAAGGTAATTGAAAATTAATATTTCACGATTCCTGAAAATTGGTTTGAGTAAATCTCATTCACAGCTTCGAAAGAACTTATTTCTGGATGATGACTACTGATTTCATTGAATTCGTATTGCACGATGCCCACCAGAAGGCAATACAATATCTGAGATGAGACTGAATGCAAAAAACGCAGATTAAACAACCCGTATTCCCAATTTTCTGGAGATAACGTTGATTGCGTAACATCCAGGAGACAATTTTTGTTAAAAAATTCAGGCGGTTAACAGATTTCGAATTGCGATCGATGTACAATTCCAGAAATGTTGTAGTTTTATGATTTTTTAGGATCAATTCATCTCCTGAAGTTACCTTCTTCAGGCAATTCCGATTCGAAGGTTTTTTTCTCGAATTATTCATTAGAAGTGAGCTAGCATGGCATCAATAAAATGTTCAACTTGATCGGTAAGTAACAAATAATCATTTCTTATTGTGACAAAATGTTTCTACAAAATACGGTTATGACAAATTAAAGTTTCCATGGATACTTTTGTGAGGTATCTCATCAGTTGCCTTTCGAGAATACGTTTGAAGAACATGTCAATATATTGGGGAAAAAGTCAATATATAAGTACAGTGCTGTCCGCCATAACTTAATATTTACAGAAAAAATCTGAAATACCTTGTGAAATGCTAACATAGGAATGACTTCTTCATAAATACGTCTAATAGTGATGCTGAAGTTGATGAGGAAATGAACTATATCAAAAATTTTTACTTACTTACTTGAAATGACAAAATATTTGAATTATAATGTTATCTTGCCATCTAACCACCAGGTTTCAGAAGTGGTTTCCGCTGTGCTACGGCTTTGGTAAATGTTATTGATGATGTTATCAAAGCAACTGACAAGGGCAAAATTTCAGTTCTGGTTTGTCTAGATTATTCGAATGCATTTGATATGATTAATCCTAAGATTCTATTACTTAGCTAAACTTAACTTCTTTGGGTTCAGTGGAGATGCATGCGCATTGCTATCATCTTATCTTAATGAAAGGACTCAAACAGTTGAACTTGATAATAATACCCACATCGACTCCACTTGTAGTTAAATCAGGAGTCCCTCAAGAAAGCATATTAGGGCCACTGCCATACTGCCAATTTCATTTACTCGATAAAACACTGTAATTATGACTTCTATGCTGACGATACTCAGCTGTACTAATCGTTTGAACCATCTTAGATGGATGAAGCGCACTGTATGCAATAAATACAGATCTAGATGCAATTTTCCGAATCTCCTCACAGCATTTATTGAAAATCAATCCCAACAAATCTTCAGCCATGATTTTTTGCAATGATAACTATCAAGATAACATAAGAATTAACATGACACTTGAAATTGATGGTACAACAATACCCTTCAAATCAGCTTCTTATAATCTTGGTCTAACTGCGCTTCAAGGATCATATCAATTTGAAACTGAGAAATTCTTACTCAGACATTGTAAACAAACGAAAAACGATAAGATTTTCACGATGAATATATTTATATATATTTTTTTTCACAACATGTTTCGCTAACAGTGTATAGCTTCATCAGGTATAAGTACACTAAACTAACTACTACGATAACAACCATATTTATACCTAAAGGGATTAAAGAATGTTTATCCTCTATATTGCGGTAAATAACAAAAATAAAATTGATATCTAATTAAGCTATTTTAGGAAAACAAATTCAACAAAGGAGAATATTTAAATCTAATTGGTCATTAAGCAAAAGATTTGAATTCTTAAGTCTATTAATTTCGAGTGTTTCTAAATGGTTAAGTTTCACGCCTTTGTTTTTAACATGTAATATTTTGAATTCTCCATCAAAATCGTGTTTTCTTCTGAAAAGTGGTTGAAATATGTTGAATTTGTTTTCCTATTTACATAACTCATGTGGTGTTCATGGATGCGATTTTTGAAAGTTTTTCCAGTCTGACCAATGTATACCTTCGGGCAAGTTCCACAATTCAGTCTATGTATTCCTGATTTTTCATATTTAGGAACTATGTCTTTATTATTTTTGAGAACCTTTCCCAAAGTATTATTTGTTCTATAAGCAATCTTAGTGTCTTGTTTATGCAAAAATAAAGCTTTTTTTTCGGTTGCTTGTCCAAAATTGTTATATATATAGAAATATTTTATAAATAGGAAAACAAATTCAACATATTCCAACCACCTTTTAGAAGAAAATCACGATTTTGATGAAGAATTCAACATATTACATGTTAAAAACAAAGGAGTGAAACTTAACTATTTAGAAACACTCGAAATTAATAGACTTAAGAATTCGAATCTTTTGCTTAATGACCAATTAGATTCAAATAATTCTCCTTTGTTGAATTTGTTTTCCTAAAAATAACTTAATTAGATATTCATTTCATTTTTGTTATTTACCGCAATATAGAGGATAAACATTCTTCAATCCCTTCAGGTACAAATATTGTTTTAACTATGTGTAATTAGGTATAAATATGGTTCTTATCGTAGTAGTTAGTTTAGTGTACATGTTGTGAAAAAAAACATATATAAATATATTTATCGTGAAAATCTTATCGTTTTTCGTTTGTTTACAATAACTATGGTTTTTCATCAAGTAACGGCCAAGTCAATAGAAAAAATCTTACTCAGACCTAAAATTATTATATCCACAGAGACATTTCCTCCCAATATACACTAATAAGATGTTATGTGATACATTTAGTAATGTCGCAGTTCAATCACAGTGACATTGTATATG
Source organism: Chrysomela aeneicollis (assembly GCA_029955515.1). NCBI lineage: Eukaryota > Metazoa > Arthropoda > Insecta > Coleoptera > Chrysomelidae > Chrysomela > Chrysomela aeneicollis. The sequence continues at coordinate 3,289,017 of JARUHQ010000015.1, forward strand.
GACCCTGTCTAGATGATACAGATATACGTCGAGTTCAAAAAGTCCAGAACTGTTGTATTCGGCTTTTTTATGGTATTAAAAAACGTGAGAGATTATATCAAAAAAGGATTTGAATTGGCTTAACATGAAAAACAGAAGGCTTCATCAAATGAGTGGTTTTCATCACAAATTGATTCTTACCAAAACTTCGCCCTATTTATTCGAAAAAATATCATACCGCACGGATGTGCATAACCTCAATATTAAGCGTCAAACCATTTTAACAATTCCTAGTAATTCCAAACCAATTTTCAAAATGTCTTTCTCCTATAATATTGCATCGTGTATTAACAATCTGTGCAAGATAGACTCATCTCTGCTCAATAGATCACAAACCTCATTCAAAATCAAATACAAACGTATTCTTCTGGATACTCAATAGCCGAAAGTTATTCCTATGAAGTTATTCTTATAATGTTATTTTTATTACTCTTCTTCCTCTCTCCTCCTTTTTTTTCCTCTTTCTCTCTCCCTCCTTTATCTACCAATGATATACTTGCCAACTGATTTATTATTCTCTTTAATCCGAATGGCATTGGTGGAAGAACAGAAGTGGATGCGTTCCTCATTCTGAACCTTTTATGCCAATTGTTTGTCACAAAGTACCTGTACCTACACTGTATATCCAAATACCATGATGAACAATGAACGAGACAATGAATGTATTATTATTATAAAGTTGGCTACATATAGGAAAATATTTGTTATCATGTTTCATCTGAAAATTGCTTTTATAACCTAAATCATATGAGGTTGGGTCAAAAGTAATCGAATATTTGTGGAATAGACATTTTGCGGGAGGTATTATAAAACACGATTTATTCTTGTCACTAGGTGTAGCCAACTTTATAGCGACCACTGTATATATATATTTCATTTCAATTGATTGAACGTCGTTCAATACTCTCAATTATAGGATGTTAGTATTCTTAGTGTCTGGCCCCTATAGGCGCTTCCAGTAGAAAACAACATCATTGTAACCACTTATAGAAAGAAAAGAGTCTATAACATTTTTCTCGACCATTTTTCTGGTCAAATAAGTGTATACACATGTTAACCTGTACCATTCGTTCAAATATAATATAAATCATTCGAATGAGCGCTGTAATATTATAGTATGTACGAATTTCCTTTTGTGTGCACTAACAAAACTGCGCTCAACAAAACTGTGTATTCTACCAAATAGAATTTATTTACTCACCTTACTCTCTGATAAGTTTCCCAAAGTTATACACGAGTCCATTCCACTGAAAAATTGAAATAGTTCCCATTCAGTTCTCACGAAACCGCTTTGAAAATATGTTTGTATTCAGAAAATAAATATGAACTTGGGAATGAAGAAATACATACCAACTTTACCCGCAGCTACAATGGAGCTAAACGTATTTGTACGCTATTGTATATATTCCCACTGCAGGTGAGTGTGGGCTACAAACGTATGCGAGCCATAAAAATGCAATTCAATTATCAAATTCCCACACAATTGATGGACACTAGCTGAACATGTGGTATTTGCTAATGAATACCTCCTACGGCACGGGAACTCATCCTGTATTATTGGGAGAATTCGTGCAATAGAATTCAGGCATGAAAAACTCATTTTGAAACATATTCTCGAAAAATAATTTGTGGAATTTAATAGCTAATATACCGGATGTTGATTTTTTAACTTTTCATCTGAAATCGATGAATTTGAGTTATAGTTCGCGATGCAATTCAGAATTTTTTGTCGCTTCAGGTTTCCAGCTGATATTGACATGATACAAATTTGGCTGGAGAGATAAGATAGGATGAATGTCCAATCAAATATCCCAATATTGAATTTGAATCATTTCAATCTAAGCGATTCATGCGAACCCACTACCATATGCCGTTCAGCATTCCAGTATACTAATCATTCTTCGTACAATCATCAGTTCGTCATCATATCGCCAGTCATAAATTCTCACACTACAGAACCTTCTACTTACATATTTTTGTTTTGATTTGATCACATTCACCATGACAAATTTACCAATTCAAAATCAAAATTTCATATATGAAAATCAGTATATTGCCTTCCATTTTGATTATTTTCTAAAGCTTTTATTTAGAAAACTTGACTATTTACTTTCCTTTTCCAAAAATACTTGATTCTTATCAACTAGTCTTATCTGATATAACAAATATGGTGAATCACAACAACACAAAACTGAATAAGATATTCGAAATAATAAGCAAAATAATAGCCCCCAAGTATATACTCCCTTCCTCTACTTTGATGGGCAATTGATTTCTTCAAATATTCCTTCAGATCATGGAATTTTCGACGTATTCAATTGTTTTCAATCATTTGAGAATACATCGTAATTTTCAAATTTACCAACATGTGATATTTGTTAATAAATACCTTCCATGAAGCTCATCCTGTATTATTGGGAGAATATGTTCAATAGAATCCAGTTTCGAGATATCAATTCATTGTTTTATTGATTTTAGCATAAAAAAACTCATTTTGAATAATGTTCTCGAATAATAATTTGTGGAATCAAATGGATAATGAATGTTGGTTCTTTTGCTTTTCATCTAAATGAATAAAGACTTCAATCCAATTATTATTTGTAATTTAAAATAAATGATGCATTATTTATCCTTGCTAAATTTGATATTTTTTGCATCACATATAACTTTTTTCAAATTTCCGCCAAATCTAAATGATTTTCTGCTTGTGTCTAATTCTGATTTGATTCGACAAATATTTCAAACTTACCACTTTTTTGTTATTCGACGTCTTATTTGTATTATCACTGTAGTCATATAAGAGACCAATAAACTATCATTATACCAGTGTCACTCATCACCATTTCTGTATATATCGGTAAAATCGCAAATTCAGAACGATCCTGTTTAAAAGAGAACGAATTTCATAAGATATAACTAATATAAAGTTAAACTTGATTCTAGATTTCAGCTTCCTACAAATCCAAATACCGCGATATCACACATTTGATTGAAGCTATGTTCAACACAATATCAAAGAATTATCCGATGAGGTAAAATCATATAGAATATAGTATTTCAATCAATTTGGCTGCTCAAAATTGAGCGCGAGTAACATGAATTATATCCCAATGAAACTATACCGGGTGTAACAGGAAACTTTTGCTCATAAAAAACGCAATTTAGTATTTTTGACGGAATTTCGATTTTTCTAGCATTAGACGGATCAATTGGAATAAATCGGAACCATCATGGCACACCTAAATGGAAAACTTAAAATTGAATTTTAAAAATTTTTGACGTTTGAAATGTCACTAATGTGGTATCATTGGATCCAGAAAATTATGCAGATTTCAAAAATGTAATGATATACAGTGTGTTCCATTCAAAAATCAAGAGTTGGTATCACTTCCGGCGAAACCGGAGGTGAAAAAAAAATTATTTTTTAAGTCAAAAAGTGACGCTTATTATATTCATAGCATGTCCCAAATTTCAATAAATTACCTATGAAACTAACGGAGATACGGGGGGTGTACCATGATCCTGTTACACTCGGTATATCTACTCATCACCATTTCTGTATATATCGGCAAAATCTCAAATTCAGAACGATCCTGTTTAAAGGAGAACGAATTTCATGAGACATAACTAATATAAAGTTAAACTTAACTCAAGATTTCAGCTTCCTACAAATCCAAATAGGTACCGCGATATCACACATTTGATTGAAGCTATGTTCAACACAATATCAAACAATTAATTATCCGATGAGGTAAAATCATATAGAATAAAGTATTTCAATCAATTTGACTGCTCAAAATAAAGCGAGTAACATGAATTATATCCCAATGAAACTATATTGGGCAATCGTTTTTCTTTCATGCGATAAAACAAAATGTCACCTCATTCTGGTCCGTTTTCCCTTAGATCTTGGAGGAGAGAGGAAAGTTTTTTCAGTGAAATGAGTACAACGCAGTCCCCAAAACGGAACTAACCTCGAGGGTGTCCGTTAAACCAACACAGGCGAAGGAAAAGGGTTGTAGAAATAACACTGGCGAGCAAACGAAAATAAAAGTTAACCTTTTGGTCTGGTCGAAAATGACAACGAACGCAGCAACGTCTGTTGAATTTAGCCGTCAGACGATCTAAATGAGAAACGCAGGCCCGGCACACACCTATTATTCACTGGTTACCATAATCACAACCATGAGATTTTGTCTTTTTTTTATGTTCTGGTTCTCACGAAAAGGGATATCCTGTAATGTTCAGAGAACATCGTGAGAACTAAGTGAAAGAAGGTAGGAGTTGGTGTTCTTCTTAAATTTCTGGGTCTCCTCCAAAGTCTCGATGTTCGTTGGATGAAAGAGTCTCTGAAAAGGGACGTTCTGAAGGTCTCTAAAGTGACCACGAGGGGTGTGAAGACTGAACTTGGCGCGTTTATCTCGAAGAGACTGCTAATGGCGGAACGATTGTAGATATTTCAGATATTTCAGATTTCTATAAAATAGAGATAAAGTTACGGTGTTTCAGAGAAGTGAGCGACTTTGTAAGCGAGGCATCACCGACGAGACGAATGGCACTTTTTTGGACATAATCCAATAGTTTCAGGATATGTTTAGGTGCCGCACTCCAAATATGGAAACAGTATTCCAGGACAGGTTGGAACTGTGCCTTATAGATCATAAGCAGCTGGCTGGGAGAGAAATAGCTCTTATGGCAATGGACCTCACGTGAAAAAAGGTTATTGCTGATAGAAACGCCAAGCATCGAAATGGATGACTTCAATGGTATAGTTACTCCTGACTGAATTATGTTGAGCACAGTGAGATCGGGTTTTCTATAAACACTTCTTTATGTTGAAATATTTGTTGATTCAATCATTTTTCTTGAATTGCAATAATTGATTCACATCGGCAACTCTTCAGAATTTGATGTTTCAGTAGCGAGCTATTGCATCGCAGCACAGAATGTGAAGTGCCTATTACCTTTTTTGCACTATCTGATGAGGCCTCGGACTTCCTCTGGTAGAGGGTTCGTCATGGAGCCCCTGGAAAGTAGGCCAAGGCAATAGCAACCTGCCTCTTGCCTAACTCAGTTGGCACTTTCACTATAGTGGTTGCCTAATCTCCAGTGATGAATTCTTGAACAGAAAAATTTTCAATATTAGTATTGGCTGGGCTGGTGGTCGAGTGCATTGAATTGCTGGCTCATAGCCTAAAGGTCCCGGGTTCAAATCCCGCGGTGGCTATTGGAAATATTCATTTATTTCTATAGTATTGTTTAGCGGGAGGAGATAGGTGACCAACCGAACATTCTTGGTACCTAGATTTCAATTCTTCGGACTTTCAACGATAACCAGCCTAGTAGTGCTTCGGATGACACCTAAAAAGCTAAGGTCCCCGTCTTCCTTACTCATACAAGTCTCAATGAGACTTCGAGGGGTTACTTTGCAACTAAGTTGGTGGTTAAAAACACACACTTATCTAGTACGAATATACGCCAACTAACCACGCCGGTCCTGAATAAACGCCATCAGGAGGACAATTAAGAAATCAAAACACAATGGAACGAAAATCAGTCGTGACTTATTGAAAATGTGTTTCACGACCGACTAACGAATTGCTGAATAAACAACCGTTTTTATTCATCTACAGCATTCCGGATGGGACATTTCGAACCCCCTCATTCGTACATTCCCAATCCTTTCTGCAAGCGATTTTTATTCATTTCTTGTTTCTTCGCCGTCCATAGAAGATATTCTATATAGTGATATTTCATGAATATCCATCAGACATTCATGGAATGAACGTAACTGGGTAGTAATATACCTGAAATTGTGTTGAATGTGTTTATGTCTTCTGGTATTCTTCTTGTTTCTGTCGTACAAGAATATCGTGGTATCTTCAGCAGAGAAGGTGAATTTTCCTCTGTACAAAATAAATCATTGATCAAGAAGAGAACCCTGAGATACGCCGCATTTAACATATTTGATGGTCTTAAAGTCCGATGTCATTCTTGAAATAGTTTCATGGAAACCGCGATCTGGAATTATTACAAATGAATCCTGTTTGGCTGCTGTCTTCTTATTGATTCCATATAAATCGATGAGATTTAATCAACAATGATTTCTGATGATTCAAATTGACTACCTATTTTGGTCCGAATTTTTTATTTTACAAATTGAATTGGTTCAACGAAGTTGGGAACATTAAAAATATAAATACGAATCGTATATTTTGAGAATACCAAAACGGAATGTTATAAGAATATATTGATTCATTATTGATAGAATATTTGTCACAGGATTGGAACATTCTATTCGAATATTGTATAATATATATAGTTGAACATTGTCAGAATATTTCTAGAATATCCTGTGCTCTCTGAATTTGTTCAGGATGCATTTATATCGTTCTTTACTGTTGAATATATTCTTTCATTTGCCCGCGCATCTGTTATACGCATATATTGACATCCATTGGATTTCCATCATTAGAAGAAGATTTAATCATTGATTGTCACAGGATTAATCTTCACCCAATATATTATGAAGTTTTATCGATAAATGCAATACATTCATGACTACCACGATGAAATCTTCTGGCATTGGTCAAACAATTCCCTGGAATATTAATTATTATGCTTGCACAAACTGTGTTCGATTTGTTAGATCAGCTAAATAATTTCGTTCGAAATTTCGATGTTGATTCGTTTAATCATTCCATAATCCCAGGAACAACTGGTCGCCGTAAAAACTGAATTTAAAGCCATAGAGGATACGGCATATCGATTATCCACTGCACCAGAGACATGAAATGCGCAAATCGCAATATTCGCAATTCGCAATCCCATCTGCGGAGCTTTTTCTGGTGCAATATATATATATACCTTTATTTAGTCATTGACTAATACAGCTCTGATGAAAAAATACAAAGAAATTGAGTCGAATAGAATATGCAGTCACATACAGTCAAAGAATAAAATAATACTAAAATATACACATCATAACGCATAAAACATATACAATATATGACATAGTCAATAAATATAATAACATTTTAGACTCATACATATGGATAGCATTTACAACATATGATAAAACAAATTATGAAAAATAGATATATGAAGTTGTTAGCTTGGCACATGAGACTCACAAATGATTACGTTATTGTTATAGATTATCTCTCAGATATTTTTTCAATTTACTTTTGAAGGAAACGAGTGTGTAAGTGTTAAATAACTAGGAGAAGAAGCTGATTATACATTCGCAATCCAAGAATACAGATGTTTCTGTTCCTTTCTTCGATACCTTCTGAACTGAGAAATCGTCTTTGGATATTGTATCATAATTATGCACTTTATACTTGTAATTAATCTTGGAGGTGTGAAGGAGCATTGCACGAGCATTAATATTATGCGCATTGCACGATTTTGTAATTTTGGAAATGTCTCTGGAGGATAGACAATTCACTCACAAACAAAATCGAAATTGCCAAGACCATTAAAAAATTATCAGATGAAAACAATTAATGTGAAACGGAAACTTCATACCTTCTTGTTCTGACTTTAACAAAAAACATTCAAATATACCAAGCATTTCAAACAAATTGAATCTCGTCAATATTAGCAATTGATCAATTTCCTATATGAATATTAATTTTTGTGTTTGAAAGTGGCTGACAATGTCTCGAGTTGTGAAGTAGAGTTTCGGACTTCCATTGTCTAAAGGTATGAAGATTTAGAAAAGAAATGAGTTATGCTGAAAAACAAAATAAATGATGAAAAACTATTCAAAAAATGTTGAAAAGATAACTAGACTATCGAATCAAAAGATTCGAGTATCAATAATCTGAAAAATAATAAAATAGGTTAGTTATATAATATATATATGAGGTTCAAGAAATATTATAAATTTAAATGGGAATTTGAATTGTCGATAGCCTGACAAAGAATTAAAACAATTGAAGTACAATGAAAAATAGGAATAAAATAAACATTTAAAAAATAATAAAAAGGATTTCAAACCGAGTTTGTCACGATGTTTCGATTGTGTGTATCTATCGTCTTCAGGTGAATATTAATATAAATAAGAATTAGAATGTGTCTGTTAGTACCTATCTTCTGTTCGAATTTCAATGAAATGTTAAAAATTTTGTTCTACAGAGAAAAATAACAAATAAATGTGTTTCATTGATTCGTTATTCTTCACGGTTGCCGAAAAAATAGTGCACGACACAAGTCCGAAAACAGTTTTTCGCAGAGTTCCAGATCTTGCCTACGACTAGTCCTAGAATTTTATCTACTCGCGTTCAAAAAAACAGTATTTTCCGGACTTATTACGTAAATTACTATTCTTGGCACCATCCATCACTTTCAGTCTGTCCAGAGGCAATCAGCTAGTGTAGTATTGTACTTTCAGTATGGCATTTTTCTATGGGATCCAAACTTGGTTGTACTGGTCATAATGCAACTTCCGACAATTTACATATTCAGCCGTATTCAACACACTGATTTGAATCCACAATCAAAAAAATATTGATCAACGGTCAGACCACAGGTGCTTGTCGATTGATTCATTCAATACTACCATATTCAAATATTTCCTAACGAAAAAACGGTTGTTATGATACAGATGAATCTATAACTGATATCGGACTGTTCTTTTATTCGAACACCCTAAATCTGACCTATCACAAACAAGATGTGATATTCTTAAGGTGATCAAACGATAATGTGTCTCTCGTCTCATATTGTATGACAGAATATTCTACACAAGATGCTTCACAATAGTTGAACGACAAAACAATATTGATGGTATGTCACTGAAAAAACTCATATTGTAAAATTATAGTATGTAATTATGGGTATTTTTGGCCATGGATTAAAGTGACAAATTCACAATCATGTTTGTACCTCACATATGAAGTTGTAAATTTTTTTTTGTGAATGTGATATTGATGATGTGAAAATACACTAACTATCTGACGCTTTTCCTGTTTATATGACTGTATTTTTGTATTCATTTTGCGAAATTACAATCACTGTATTTGAAAAATGTAAAATTACCATGGAAACTTCTGTCAATTTACAACGTTGCATACTGATAATTTACAACGCGTTATCGTGAAATCACAATTTTTATTTGTAAAATTCAAACTCCAATGTGAAAATAAACTCACTGTTCGTTGATTTTCCTGGTAACTTGAATATATTTTGTTAATAATATTGTTAATTCACGATCGAAATTCATCTTCAATTGTCAAATTACCATGTTACGTACTGTAAATTCATAACGTCGTGTACTGTGAATTCACAACGTGGTATTGTGAAATCACACTTCTGATTTGTGAAATAACAATCCACATTCACGAAACTTTCTCGCTTCGTATATCTGAAACTATGATAAAATGAATCATAGTATCAATTTCCTGCCCAAAATCCTACTCTGTTAGCAAGATTTAACTTTGAAAAATGTTGCTGTCTCAGTGGAATCTTGGGATAGATCAACTTATTCCTCTCATCCAGATACTAAAATTCATCATATCATCTTCATAGTTACAGATACGAGGAAAAACTCAGAGTGCTTTCAGAAATGAACCTGTAATATATAGTTTGCCTGCATTGAAACATGGTGAATAATTTATATTTATAAGAATATCTTCTCCTTTAGTAGGAATTTTGTGATGGATAATAAAAGAGATATATAAATTCATTTGATTTTGTATTTATTTGAAACATAATCAAAAACACCAATTTGAAACTGAAACATGATTTTTTACTGCTTATATGTACAATGTATTTCTCTACATCAGAACTCACGAAATATACGAGTGTGTTTCCATGAGAAACGAAACACACTGTATGTGTATACAACAATAAAATGAAAGAAATAGAAATTTTTTTGGATTTGGATCGGATGTATTCAAAATGATACCGTTGCACCATTTCTAGGGTGGTGCAGAGTTTTTTAAAATACAGAGTGAAACAAATGCTCATTTCTTCCTCGAACGTTTCCAACTGTTGGCCGAAGATAACGTTCTCCATGATTATGTAGGTATAGGATATCATTTCGTTCTGCAATGAAATTTTGATATCAATACAATGTTGGCACAATTATTACTTCGGATCAATACTTTTTGAGCAACATGCTTATACATGTGGCTGTTAACCTGTTTTCAATTTATGAATTTCATTGAACAGTTCGCTAGAGAACATCTGATATAATCACTTCGGACTTCAGAAGATCGACTTTTATGTTCCCTCTCTACAAATTCTACGTGACTTCAGAATTGCATTAAAAATTTCTTCAGGAATATAAATGCAAATTATATTTCCTGATGGAATTCAAGTTATAGCCACTAAAGTCACAAATTAACATAACTGTCATGACAGTACTCACCTGTTGTTACTGTTTCACTATCCAAAACAAAGCACAAATGTAGCTAAATACAAAAAAATTTCGATAGATCGTACAGATGGCCGTTGTCTGAGGGACCGTGAAGTCGAATGGCTATTATTAGGCAATATAGAGCCATCGTCTCCATTATAGATTTTACAATATGAATCTATGTATTTAATTTCTATGTAATTTATGCATGTGAAATTATCATTGCAAATCAATTTTTACATGAAAATGTGAAAAATTATGGTAAGCATCCTTGAAAAATTTCAAAAATTCACATTTACAGTTTATAAAATTGCATCGATTTTTAGCTATGGAGTTTGAGAATTCAGAAAAAATAGTTCAACTACGTCAATATCATCAATGAATTTCATCAAATCTATCCAGCAAACAGGAAGGGCAGATACTAGAAAAAATTTGCATCCAATATAATATATGAAACCAAATTCAGTAATCGCTCATTGCGTGAATTTAGTTTATGCAGATGTATTATTCTCATCTATATACACTTCTTTATCAATGAAAACAACATTTCTGATTTTGCAAGGCTATCATTAAGTATTAATTATTCGAATAAAAACTGTGGAAATATTGTATGGAGTGTAAATGTCGTTCTTTTAATAATGTTATCAGAGTTCTCGAGAATGGAATGGACAGATTAGGAAATCATCAATAAAAAATCCAATTGTATCTAGATAACCAGCTAAATTTTGTCATAAAAATATAAATGGCGTTGTTTGGTGTCAACTCATTGAATAGATACTGGATTTATAACAAAAATGTATATTTTTCTACGAAGGCGTAGAGCGGACATGCGATATATTTTTTTTTAATTTCGAGTTGTAACTCGAAATTAGCTTAATTTCGAGCTATAATTTCGTTTTGTAACTCGAAATTAGTCTAATTTCGAGTTGTAACTCGAAATTGAGCTAATTTCGAGTTGTAACACGAAATTAGTGCTAATTTCGAGTTATAACTCGAATATACTTTTGAGAGTAAAGTATGCACGCTGAGCAAGTAATTTGATGTTATTTTCAAATTTAAGATCAGAATCCAATATAATACCTAAACTTTTGGCTTCCTTCACGTTTTGAAGACCTTCATTCTTTATTACAATACGCAGCACATCATCAGAAATCTCATCTCGTTTGTTTTTATTGCCAAAAAGTATAACATTAGATTCACTGCAATTGATGCTCCGACAGTGATCCTCTGCAGCTTTAATGAAACTATTGAGATCCTCATTGATATGGTCACATGACTCTACTACCGCACTGGGATGAAAACTATGGTAAAGTTGAGTATCATCCGCATACAGATGTACATAACAAGTTCGTAGATTTTTTACTATACATGAGGTATATATAGCGAAGAGCAAAGGCCCCAAAATGGAACCTTGAGGGACTCCACACTTCAAATCCATATAACTGGAGGAATGTCCATCAACTAAAACCATTTGTTTACGATCAGAAAGGTAAGATGCCAAGAGATTTCAAGCATAATTCGAAAGTCCTATGTAATGGAGAATTTCTAGCATTAAATTATGGTTAATGGTGTCGAAAGCTCTGCTAAAATTTAGCAAGACCAGAACAGTACATTCACCTTTGTCTGAAGCTCGAACAATATCATCAATAATATGGAGAAGAGCCGTTGTACAACTATAATTTTTCCGGAATCCAGATTGCGTTACAGGTAAAAGTGAATACTGATCAATATGTTTCTTAAGTTGTACTTCTATAGCCCTTTCGAGTATCTTAGATAAAGTTGGCATTATATTAATTGGACGCAAATCTTTAAATTCCAGTGGATTTGACTTTTTAGGCAAAACTTTAACAACGGCTCGTTTCCAAAGTTCAGGAAAAATATTATGTATCAAACAAAAATTGATAATGTGCGTGATGTAAGGGATTATATGTGGACAGCATAATTTTAATAGCCTTAAATTCAATTTGTCTTCACCGGCAGCATTTGTGTTTATAGCATTTATTGTTTGATAAACAAATAAATCATTCACCTCTTGAAATTCAAAATCTGATTCAACCATTCTCGTAAGTTTGTACGACGAAAGTAATTCCTCAGGAGGTTCTCTCGTAACACATGAATTGATAAAGAATCCATTTATTTCAGTAGAATTTTTCAAATTGTCCGGTATAACTCTATAAGCTTTCAAAGTTTTCCAAAGAGGTTTAGGATTCTTATTACTTAGCTCGTATGTGAAAAATGCTTTTTTTTTCTCTCCTGATAGCAGAATTTGTGTAGTTCCTCATGTCTTCATAGAACTGAAAGTGATGATCAGATTTAGTTCTCTTATACCTGTTTAGCGCTCTGTCGCGTATTACCATCATTTCTTTGATAGCTCCAGTTAGCCAAGGAGCTCTGGGCTTAGAGACACGCGATGTTATTGAAGGTACATCAAACAGTTGACTAAAAACATTATTTTTTCATCCACCCTTTCCTGATCATATATTCTAAAAAGTGGAGTATTATACAAATCTATTCTGAAATCATCTTCATTGAAGTATTTAAAGGACCTATATGTTACCATTCTGGGATCCTGCTCTTCAAGACACAACTTTACTTTACATGAGGCTATATCATGATCAGCAATGATACCTGTTGCGTGGATAACTCCACTCTTGACAACCCAGTTAGATGAGGTGATGATACCATTAAGTAAGGTAGTAGTAGTAGCTGTATTCTTGTAAGTTTGTCTATGATTTGACCAATACCAAAGCATTTCAAAACAGATGAAATTTTATGTACATGAATATCATCGGTGTTTAAAAAATCTTACAACTCGAAATTATATTTCTCGAATAGCTTTTTTTGCCTCGAAATGATATTTATGTTCGGAGTAACTGATAAAAGCTCCACTGCCACAACCATGATGAATACAAAGACAGTCAGTCGGCTGACGTTGTGAAGAGAGAGCCGAGCGCGCGATAATACAGTTTTGTCCCATTAAATAAATACATCTGGGTCTCTACCACATGAAGAATTTTTATTTCTTTTTTTTTTTCGCAGCACTTATACGCAAATTTTCATGAATAAAAATTTTCGTGGTTGCTGAAAATTGCATTTCCAAAAATAACAAGTTGAACTCCCGGCCGTAGCCAGCGGTACGCCAGGGCAGGCGCAGCCTGCCCTTGAAAAATATTTGCCTGCCCAAGAATAATCAGTAGATAGAAAAATGAAGATGAATACAAAGCTCACACACTTCCTGATCTTACATGAAATTGGAAAGATATCAGAGGTAGTGTATTAAAATGATCAACATTTCAAAAGAATAATTTCTGGAAACTCTATATATAGATACAATTCTCAATTAAATGAATCGAAGATCACAAATAATGATAAACTACTGATGATTGCAGTTTCCTGTGCAGATGATGAAGGATGATTAGATTTGTCTAAAATTCAGTTTTTCAAAACTTTGGGTATAAAACTTCCATCATCAGAGGAAGTAATTGTGGTGAATAAATTTATTCAGAACCAGATGAGAGGGAATCTTGAAAATTGCATCTTCGATGAAGTTTTTAAACATAGAGAAGCATTCCAGAATACCTACTTGCATCACAGGACCTTTGGATGCAGTACAGCGACGTGTGAATCGAGTTTTTCTGTTTTGACAACGCCTGTCTATGTGCCAACAAAGAATGGCCAATTTAATTCTTCTTGCGTTTGAAAGACGTCGCATCGAAGCACTAGACAGGAATATTTTTCTGCGAAAATTCAGTGAACGAAACAATCGACGACTGCTACTATTTTGACTTTTTCTAGATTGTAGAGTTTGATGCTTTCATGATAGGATTTGTTGTTTTCATTTTATCTAGAATTTGCTTCTTGTTGAATCATTTTATCAGAATTTGTTTGTGATATTTGTTCACCAAACATTAATTTTTGAGTTGAGAAAAATTTCAGCCTGCCTAGAATTATTTTTGGCCTACCCTAATCATTCACTTTGGCTACGGCCCTTGTTGAACTTGACACTGTTCGAAGAAACTAATGAACATAACATTTCTGCCTAGTTATATTTTATTAGGTAAGAAGCGCTATTATGTATAGGCACTTCAAGATATGACGCTGAAAACGATCAGAAACGTGTATTACATGAAAATTGTATGGTTTTTCAAAATAAAAATCTCGTAAAAGGTGATTTCGTATATACACAGTAAAAAGAACTTGGGTGTAATTTCAATCAAATGGATTTCAGAGCAACCTCCGACGAATACAACACCTGATTATCAAAGTTGTGTCCTTATTATTATACATTTCACAATTGAGTGTTGAGTGGTGTTAATTCCGACCTTAATAGTGAAGAATGACATGAATGTGGTGAAGTAGAATGATTCGAAACGAAACAAAAATGTTTAACAATTTATATATTGGTTGTCTAAATGCTAGGTCGCTTTTGCCTTTCTTGCAATCTGTTAAGCTAATTGTAGATTGATATTTTTTTTATTTGTGAAACATGGTTGAATGAAAATTTTGGAGATGATTTCATTAATTTTGATGGATATATCTTCTACAGAAAAGATAGAGGTTGCTTAGGAGGAGGTATGTGTATTTACGTAAATAATAAGATATGTAGTGAAAAATTGAATTATCATCGGAACAACTCTGGGGAAATTTAAAAATCAGAAGTAAAACTATTGCTATTGGTGCAATATACAAGCCCCCTGAAATAAATAAGAATTTCTTCATAGCTGAAATGGAGGATATTTTGAGTCAAATACATCCCACTGTAGATGAAATCATATGCGGTGGAGATCTTAACATAGATTTTCAAAACACCGATGATATTCATGTACATAAAATTTCATCTGTTTTAAAATGCTTTGGTATTGGTCAAATCATAGACAAACCTACAAGAATCACAGCTACTACTGCTACCTTAGGTACTTAATGGTATCATCACCTATCACCTCATCTAACTGGGTTGTCAAGAGTGGAGTTATCCACGCAACAGGTTTCATTGCTGATCATGATATAGCCTCATGTAAAGTAAAGTTGTGTCTTGAAGAGCAGAATCCCAGAATGGTAACATATAGGTCCTTTAAATACTTCAACAGGTATAAGAGAACTAAATCTGATCATCACTTTCAGTTCTATGAAGACATGAGGAACTACACAAATTCTGCTATCCGGAGAGAAAAAACAGCATTTTTCACATACGAGCTAAGTAATAAGAATCCTAAACGTCTTTGAAAAACTTTGAAAGCTTATAGAGTTATACCGGACAATTTGAAAAATTCTACTGAAATAAATGGATTCTTTATCAATTCATGTGTTACGAGAGAACCTCCTGAGGAATTACTTTCGTCGTACAAACTTACGAGAATGGTTGAATAAGATTTTGAATTTCAAGAGGTGAATGATTTATTTGTTTATCAAACAATAAATGCTATAAACACAAATGCTGCCGGTGAAGACAAATTGAATTTAAGGCTATTAAAATTATGCTGTCCACATATAATCCCTCACATCACGCACATTATCAATTTTTGTTTGATACATAATATTTTTCCTGAACTTTGGAAACGAGCCGTTATTAAAGTTTTGCCTAAAAAGTCAAATCCACTGGAATTTAAAGATTTGCGTCCAATTAATATAATGCCAACTTCATCTAAGATACTCGAAAGGGCTATAGAAGTACAACTTAAGAAACATATTGATCAGTATTCACTTTTACCTGTAACGCAATCTGGATTCCGGAAAAATTATAGTTGTAAAACGGCTCTTCTCCATATTATTGATGATATTTTTCGAGCTTCAGACAAAGGTGAATGCTAGATTTTAGCAGAGCAGAGCAGAGCTTTCGACACCATTAACCATAATTTAATGCTAGAAATTCTCTATTACATAGGACTTTCGAATGATGCTAGAAATCTCTTGGCATCTTACCTTTCTGATCGTAAACAAATGGTTTTAGTTGATGGACATTCCTCCAGTTATATGGATTTGAAGTGTGGAGTCCCTCAAGGTTCCATTTTGGGGCCTTTGCTCTTTGCTATATATACCTCATGTATAGTAAAAAATCTACAAACTTGTAATGTACATCTGTATGCGGATGATACTCAACTTTACCATAGTTTTCATCCCAGTGCGGTAGTAGAGTCATGTGACCATATCAATGAGGATCTCAATAGTTTCATTAAAGCCGCAGAGGATCACTGTCTGAGCATCAATTGCAGTGAATCTAATGTTATACTTTTTGGGAATAAAAACATACAAGATGAGATTTCTGATGATGTGCTGCGTATTGTAATAAAGAATGAAGGTCTTCAAAACGTGAAGGAAGCCAAAAGTTTAGGTATTATATTGGGTTCTGATCTTAAATTTGAAAATAACATCAATTTACTTACTCAGCGTGCATACTTTACTCTCAAAAGTATATATGGCAATAGACATTTTCTCCCGATGAGTGTAAAATCACATCTGTGTGAGTCGTTAGTACTGTCTATATTCAATTATGCAGATGTACTGTATGGACCCTTTTTATCCAGCCTATATCAGAGAAAAATACAAAAATCGCAAAATTCATGCCTACGACTAATATTTGGTATCCGCAGAAGAGAACATATTTCACAAAAATTGAAGGATAATGGCTAGCTAAATATGACCATCAGAAGGACGCTGCATGCTGTTGTTCTTTTCCAAAAAATATTTTTCCAAAAAATAATTTTCAATAAATCACCCTCATATTTGCACAGAAAAATTACCTATCGTTCTGATATACATAACCTGAATATCCGATATAAAGGAATCCTCTCGCCGCCGACTTTCAGATTAGAAATCTTTAGGCTCAGTTATATCTATCAAATATGTTCAATTTATAATCAGATCCCTACCATGTTTGAAACTTATAGCTTGCAAAGATTCAAGAAAGCCTACAAGAAACATTTGTTTTCAATGCAACCCTGATATTTATGCGATAAAAACTAGATCTTAATGTATGTATCTTTTCATGTTTTTTTTTGTTGAGTTCAACATACATAGCGATATATTAGAGGTTGTGGAAGAACAGTTTGTAAGTTGATTTTATATCATCTTATAAACTGAACTTCGCCATTTGCTTTCCTGTCTACCTTATATTATTTATATGTATTCTTTTGTATTTCACATATGGAAGGAATAAAGTCGTTTATTATTATTATTATTATCATTCTGGAACATAAAACCATAAGAAACACCAAATGGTTGAAATTCAATATTTTCAATGGTGTTCATGAAAAGCACCTATTATATATAATTAAAACCACGTTACACCGTGTCATATCACAATGGAATCGAGGCGGTGTATGAATCATCTAATTTGGTGGTAATAATCATTCGTTGAGTATTGCATCCTGAAAACACCAGATTTGATCAGGTATAAGTCAATAAAAATATTGTATGTACACACATAAAAACAAATTCTCGAATGTAAACGATATATTCGTTCAACGTCCAATTCTTGTTTTGAAAAACCGCATTCTTCTTCTGAAATAATTTATTTGAAATGAATTTATTGAATATGTCAATTCTATAAAATTATTTCACTGGAATATTCATTTGGTATAACAAAATGTTCTCAATTCAAGAAATTCAAAGTATCCAGAAAAAATAATGAAGTTCTTGAAAAATATATCACGGAATGTCTTCTTTTAAAATAACATTCAACATTTAATCTCTGAATAAGTGAATCTCTGATCTCTTTGGATTGACCATAACATTTTTTTGAATATAATTGCGATCCTTTCGAGCCGAGAATGTTGCCAAATGGTGTGAGTGTGTTGTTTCGGTGCTCTTGTCGTGCATCCATCATTGTTCAACCAGTTCAACCTATTTTATTGGCATAGGAATATTGGCTTACCATGAAAGAAAAAACTAAGGTCTTAGGAGATATCTGAGGATATAATTACCACTTTTAGAGGTAAGTTACATGCCTATATCTTATCAACGTTCATTCTTGGGTAGGTATTATTGTGTATCCAATCAATTAACGTAGCTATATCATCTCGACAACTGATAATTCGTGAAAAACTTGAATAACCAGGATCGGCATGGAGTGAAAATTGGGGTTAGGTACCTACGTGAGGATGAACGTTTAAATTTGTCCAAACATTGATTGAACAGTGGAAAAGAGCTTCTTGAACTTGCAGACATCTTAGGTATTTTGATATTGCATATTATACCTAACATATTTTCAAATTTTTTTACCAAATTTCGATTCAAGGAAAATGAATTCAGTAGTAAGAATGTGAACCCAGATTTGAAGAAATATAATAACCATGCATTGTGCTAAGTCAGATTATCTCTCACATTGTAGCTACATGGAGTTGTGAATGATATATTTTATATTTTTCAGTCGTTTGAAACCAGAGGAATACAACTTCATTGCGAGGTAAACTGGTGGACAAGTTCAGAAATAATCTCTACGAATAGGGGGAAAGGTTGTCAAGAAGGTCTGCATGTGATGATGTGATTGATGAGAACCCCAATAAGAGAACGGAAGTTGAGGATGATTCTCATTTGAAGAAATCGATATAATTCCTCTAATTTGATAAAATTCTTGATACAAAACAATCTACAGCTAAAACTGAAAATCTGATTCTTTTTGTTCAAGAAAAATGCGAGTCATTGAGAGATTATGATTGTCTTGATTTGAATATATTGTGTTCTCAATCTGAAATATTGTATTATTCTCACGAAGAACTCCATTCATTTACGATTCAAGAAATCTATAATATTGAAATGAGTGTATTTAGTTGGAAACATAATAGTCTTGAATTGAGCAGACATTTATTCCAGTATATATAAACAAGCCATACTCCTGAATCAAAGCATATCAAATCAAATTAAGTAATTCTTTTTATGTGTGTAGGCATCTGAATGGTGTGAATGTCATACCCTCATCTGTTCGATCTTAGAAACTTAAAACTTTTGCCAATAGACTGACGTCCTTCCTACCGTACCTGATTTCAATATTCGGCATGATATATTCGATGATTCTGATATGGATCAGTATATCAATTGGCCTAGGCTCTAGGGCCATTGTAATTGTCCCTAGATTCTTCTGAGTCTAGTTTCATCGTATGAATTATATTGCAATTGGTAACCCAACTTGGTGAAAAACACCGGAGGTTATGATATGGTATTTCTTCACACCAGTATTCGCATGTACCTGCTCAGTGTTCAAACGGACCGAAGAGAGTTTCGTGGAGGTAGGATTCAGCATCAAGAAAATCACAGAATGTGCATCACACCACTGCGGTGTCAAATTTCACTTTCGGAAATACATGAAGAACAACAACAAAGTGTTTATACTGCTAAATTCAGCACAAACACTAGTGTTACTGACTACTAAGTTTGATTATTAAAAACAACTATGGAAATGGTCACATAACACCTACAGTGGTGAATTATATGCCGGTGTTTACTGACACAAAAACAATCAGGACCTCAGGGGACACTAGACGGTGTTAGCTGGTGTGAGCTGTTGCATTTTTTTTTCACTGTGTACAATCAATAAAGTATATTTCTCGTCCAAACATTAATCGAAAGGAAGCAGTTGCTCCTTAAGACACACATTGATTGTGAGCAGTCAATCAAGCATTTATCTGTAGGTATTTTCTCTTGTTTTTGACATGTCATCCACGTCATTCATGCATATCATGAGCATAACTTTTCTAGATATCGTCAAGCTCGGTCTGAATATTCGCTTCTGTTGATAAATATTTCATAATACATGAAAATGAGGCAAAATGAGAATATTTTAGGTGAGTAATTGTGGAATTTTGGAATTGCTTCCATAAATGTTTTTCCCAAAATGTTTGTTGGCAACCAAATACCAGTATGAGATTCATGAAATTGTCACTGTGGAATGTCAATCGATCACGGTAGAAGTTGTCGGGTAAACAGGGGGAATGGCGTTCACTTAAGATTTTTTATTTGTTTTATTTCAAAATTCATAACATTACCATGAACTTTATCTATTAAATGATCACCTTTTTGATAGGAATCGTATTCATCTTGAAATTATTAGCAGTAGTGAACATTAAAAAAAAATTTTAGCGTCATTACCTCAGGCGAAAGATGAACCTGATTCTTTGCAATATAACAAGTAAGATCCATTATCATTGGAAAATAAGCATGAGATCAAAGTACATAATCGAAGTACAGCCTATAATCATATAATGGCATCAAATATTTGTATTTGTACCTGCGATCAGCCTTATACAATAAACAAATATGCGACAAACTTTTTAAACGTAAACAAAGACAAAAAGAGAAATTGAAATGATATGATTTTATCGTTGAGAATATGAGTCATAGATGTAACCTTCTGCCCAATTCCATTTAGAACATGAAGCAAGAGACCACAGCCCACATTTTGTACCTATACAGCGATACCCATGAAGGGTAATGGCGATCAAGTGAGCGGGATAACCCCATAATATCAAGTTTGCAACTCTTATCATTTTATGTATCACTTTTTCTTTTTGAACAAGTCATCATTATTTTTATTATCATTATTATAATACTATGATTGTAATTATTATTAATATTATTTTCGTAAACGAATATGATTTTGTTAATTTGGAACAAGCTTGGTTGAGTGGAAGAATAGCTACAAGCTAAACTCCGCCAAGTAAAATAAAGTCCATTTATCATTATTATTATTATTATTATTATATGGTCGTTTTGAATTTGACTTTAAATTAAACAAGCATTGAAAAGGAATTATTGAAAATTGGATAATTCAACATGAAAAGGAATGATTAAGTACCTAGGAAAGCTATATGAACCGAAAAAGTATCGTGACGATTAGATCAACGCAACCGCATACAAAAAAACGCATTTTATCGCCGCTCGCTATGAGCTGAACCAATAATCTTTGGCTAGGTACCTACGTGTTTTACTTGAGTTATGGTGGCATGTTGTTATGCTCCATTTTCATTGACTTATAGGTGCGCGCCTTTACCGTCATTGCGCGTCATTCCTAAGCAATAAGTCCAGATAGACAAATTTCGAGGAAAGATTGAAACACACCACACACTACTAGAACTTATACAACTGTTAATCAGCAAACTTCTGGAAACCGTTAACTATAAACTTCAAGAAACTCTCTCCCAGTCTGACTATTAACAATTATTTATCTCCTTAATTTGCAATTAAAATTCGGGAAACATTTTTTGGTGTTATGCAACTTTTTCGTGATAAAGTCGTGAAGAAAGAAAATTAATTCCTCAGTCTGGCATCGTCATTCTTTCTCCCCAAGCGAAAGATTCGAAGCGGGACAACACAGTCTAAATTGAAAGTTTCGATGTTGCAGCTGTTGACATTTTCGCCACAAGGATAATGAATTCGTAATCATATTATGAAGCAGTATAAACCGTATTTTATCCACCGTATGAAATATTAAAACTACACTGTTTATGAATTTTGGGGCACGCCTTCATCTGGCCACAAATTGAATTGAAAAAATGAATAATACACTGCAGTTCAATTGACATTCAGCAGTATGATATAGGTTATAGAGAACCCCCATACTAAAATCTCATTGATAGAAATATATTATGTAAATATTGCTGTGAGTATTATTATAGGTTTGTTCGCGATCCCAAGTTTAGAAATCGTTCTAGTATTGCGCACACCAGATGCGCAAAAAATATAATTATAATAATTTCTATTCACCATTCAATTTGAAATAAACGAATGATTCCAGTTGACAGCAAATAAATAAAAAAATCCCACAGAAGAATGGAACCTGTGCGTGGGTTGTATCATATTAATATATCATAAATGATGATAATTGAAAAAACATATAGAACAAAATATCAAAGTAATAATAATATTTCAAATATAAAAATAAAACGAATCGCAATAGATTTATTGCATCAGAAATCAATTATTAATAATAAAACAGTACTCATCAAGGATACTACAAAATCACAGCAGATACAATTTCCACTAATATCCACATTGAATTTCTGAAACTTTCAATTGATTATTTCTTTATTTATTCATGCTGTAACATCCACATTTTGTAAATGTTACTTTTTCTATGGAATATTATCAATACCAAGTATTTTGCGGAACAATTAGAATTTCCATCTCAACTTTAATTGTCGCCAACTTTGTTTCATATAATACTGGTAGCATTTGTTGTGATTATGTGTTTCAGATTTCGTGAGGCTGCGAGTCGCTGGAAGTGGAAGACACCCTGTAGTGCTCATATTAACTTACCTTGCTTGATTTCAAGTTATTGGTTTGAAATCCATAATTATTCTGTTTGTTTACGTTGGGAATTATAGATGAAAATTTGTAGGTTAATATTCATATCAAATGTCACTTTGAATGCAACGGTATGATTTCAGTAATTCTTCTTTCTTTTCAAAATTTCACTGCGAAGATTAGCGCCAAGTTCACTTTGTGTCCTTGACATTGTATTCAAGAGTATTTATATCAGTCAAACGGAAGTGATTTCATGAGTGTGAATATTAAAATCTGATAATGTTTGATTTATACCTTGAAACAAGTGCTAACTTGACTGATTGACGAGTGAACTTTAGCATGAACTGAAGAACTGAAAGAAGGTGCTGAAATCGTTCCTTTCTGTTCCTGGCATTCAACAATTGAACATGTGTGAGATTTCTTGAAACGCCATTTCTGAAAATCCACGAATTTCCATCATGAACATCAGATAAATGTTTTGCCAGGCTACTTGCTTGATACTTGATTGATACTTGTTTGCTTACTTGCTTATTGCAGTATTGACAATTTTTTAGCTATCACCAGCTATTACTGCTACTAGTAATATCTAGTTAATTTTTGATAATCATTGATACCATTAGCAACCATCAGCCTCCATCTTGGTACCTATCAAGAGGCTAATGTGAACCTCATGTGAGGTTAATTGGTATTTTTTGTGAGACAGTCTTCAGAGTAAGTCTGTACCGGCTGATGAGCCTCTTATATTTGTTCCTATAAGAAGAATTTCCATTATATTCAAAAGCACTGGCTGGACTAAGCATACCTAGGTTGCTGTGGCTGTATCCAAGGGCTCGTAGTCTCAGAAATCTGAAATGGGTGTCACTCCCATTTCCACTAATGGAGCTGGATATTGGAAAGTTATTATGAAGTAGGTGTCTTCCAACCTACATCTTCAAGATGGGATGCTGCTCCACAAGGGTTTCATAATTTGTTCTTCACCAAATTTTACTGACAAGGTATCTTACCAATTTATTCTGGGAAATTGATTTATTTTGGATATAATTATCTTCAAATGTGAAATCGTATTCTATATCTGATCAGAAATATTTCTATTGTGCAAATTGAATGAATTCAATTTAAAATCAGAAATATTCAAATATAAGGGATATCTCATGCATAATTATTCCGAGTGATAAAACACTAATTTTCATTATTTATATGCATGGAAGGAATTCTATGATTTAAAAATCGTAAGTACCTAGAACAACTGTGTCAGTAAAAATTGAATTTAAATTGTATTTTTATTTGTTATCCTATCCTTAGGCATTTGCAGATTCTATCTACAGAGACTGGCTTAAGAAAGGGGGTTTGTTTAACTTCAATTTTGCTGTAGATGGCGTCCATTTAAGATCATCCCTGGTATAACCTTTTTTCTTTTGCTACTTGCAAATATTTTTGATTGGCTATATAAGATTAAGTAAGTAATCGAACCACGGCCTTTTGCCCTGACTATATGAGCTAACCGTTCGCATAGTATAGCCAGAAAATAATTTTACTCAACTTTAAGTGCTATAATGCACTGCAATAATATTTATTTTTCATTTGCACGTATTGGTGTATCTGTAGTCTTGGTAAGCCTAAGATCTAAACTTATTTACGAATAAATTATCGCTAAAGATAGTTTTGGTATCCACTGGAATAAGAAAACATTTTTGTGCATATTTTCTGCGATTTTGTCACATGATCAAATCAAATTTGCATGTGACGAGTTTCATAATGGTGTTTAATTTTTATGAGTTCATATGAAACTCATAAATGAAAACGCTTCTTTGATATCATTCATTCTGATTTGATTCGGTTATAACAATAAGGTATTCAATGCATTCAATTTATGTGCTTTTGAGAATTTCATGATTAAATTTTTGTTGTACTTTCTGACTTTTGCAGACTCGTTAATTCACTCAGAAATCAATAATTCAATACATTTTATATCTTGCAGAATATACCCTCATACCATGATTGAAGCTACATAATATTCAGTCATTGATTCATCACATTTCCATATGGCTATGGCAGCCATGTTCACCACTGTATTTATTCTCTTCGAATCAATCTGTCGATTCCACTGTATAGGGAAATGAAGAACATCCCATATTAATAGAGAAATACAAAAGCATAGTAAAAAACCTTAAAATAGCAATAATGTCTCGAAGGTCAAATGAACAATTTTTTTGGGCCAAATCACATTCTTTCTGTAATGAAATCGAAGATTTCTTACAATCGCGTACTGATGATGATCCAGGCAACTTATAATGAAATCCATTTTGGAATTCAATAGCATTTTCATTCTTTAACCTCCTGTTGCAACATGTAGTATCCGCATAGAGTAGAGTGTTTTCATGATTAACGTCCCACAAAATGTCTATTCCACAAATTTTTGATTAGTTTTGACCCAACCTTATGTGACTCAGGTTATTAAAGCTGTTTTCAGATAAAACAAAAATGTATAATGTTTTTCGGTAAGGGTAGAGGAATACAAATTGTATATTTGATTTTTATTTCAAATTTAGAATTGATATTGGGGGTCCCCGTTGGATCTCAAGCACATTCCGATATAATATCTTGTCAATTAGATCAATTTTTTGGCACCTTTGCCAACTTTTTTCCAAATTACTGCCAAATCTGAGGTCACGTGATATAAGTCGTAACGGATTTTTTTAGTTTTCAGACACGCAGGAACAAACCGCCATTAAAGTTTTCCAGAAATATCAATAATATTTTTTCCCATATGTAGCCAACTAATGGTCTCCGGCCTGATCACACTTTGACCTATTCATACAGAATCCTCGCAAACTAACTGAATGAAAAGAAAGATAAGATGGAATTCGTAAGAATGAAGAATTGAATTGAGGTGTTCTCCTCAAAAACAAACGCAGAAGTGAATGTTGTCGTGTTTTTGTCTCATTGCCTTTCCCATCAGAGTTTTGTGTTAAATTAACCACGAATCAATTTACGTTTGATCTCAAGAATAACCATCAACTTAGAACGAATAGCCTACGGCTTAACTTAATTGAAAGACAATTCCATTGTCTTTGATGAAAATATGATGTGTTCAAAATATTTAGTTATATGGCTTCGTGGAACATATGGCTTCCTCATTCAATTCCCAGTATTGTATATTCGCATAATTAGAACTTAAATTGAAATATTTCACACCACAGATCATAGACATTAGGGAACAAGTTAAACAATGGTATTCATAATGATACCTACTGAACCAGTCAATTCTCAGAATTCATCGTCCCGTCGTATAATACAGTGCGATACAATAATATAGTGGTAAAATTCACGTTCTACTGTTTCTAGAAGAAAACCCAGAACAGATCAATTGTTTCGAACTGCATATATTTTCTGTCATTTGTTTCGTTTTTGACTCCATGACCGATACTATTAATTTTTCAGATGGAACACACCGCCGTAATTCGAAGTTTTAGAATTCGTATAAAGAGTTGATTCCAGTCTTATAAAAACTTTTGAAATTACGTTTTTTCAACATTCCGTCTCTGATATGTTTAAAGAAAATAAGTCAGTTGGTCGATTTTTTACTCGAAACTATCCAATAATAATTGGTTCTAGGAACCAGTTAGTCAGAAACAAAGAACAGAATTCAGAAACCAAAATCGACATGATAATCATCAAGTGTTGATAACTGCATTACAGCATTCCATTCTAATATAATTTTTTTATTATATTTCCTGCTATAACAAACTATAAAATAGAGTTAGGTGTCTGAGGAAATGAATATATCCGCATGTGTTTTCTTGAGTATATCAAATAACTGCAGAATGTCTATATAGCCGTATCAGAAAATACCATTAACATAAATAAGCCATTTTCGTTTTCTATATCTATTTATGAAATATCGAACGCTGCTTTTCGACAGAAAGCTATCATGCAAATACGTCATTGTTGTAGATAAATAATACATAGTATCATTTTTACAAATTCTACAATAAAAAACATACGGCATAAACCCAGTTACATGCTTTTCATTTATAACTGAAATTTTAAAAATTCCTACATCACTCATTCCCTGAACCATATACATAAACAAAGAATACATTATGCCACAGAATATATATTTTGATTGAGACCATCCACTCTAAAAGGTCACGAACACCCACATACAAAACCGCAGGAGCATCATCCCAAAACTTGTTTTATTCCAAATTTGAGTTGAGACATGCTGACGTCGAAATATCAATTCTGAAGTTTTGCTGCTAATCTATTGCACACTAATAGAATAGATTCCATAAAGCTTGATGCTGTTGTAGTATTGAAAATGTTAAGTCGAGGACGAAGATTGACGAAGACCTAGTGCTGGGACATTGATCTCAATTTGTGAGAACAAATACAGATCTCTGAATAAGCACAACTATGTGCTTATTCAGAATCTTAAAAAGAAACATAACTTCGAATATGATTCTCCTGAACTCAAGCTTGTCAATTTTCAACTCTTTACGAATAGGTTGATATGACAAGGATATGACTGAAAAAAAGGTTCATATTATATTTTTTGTAGTAGACATATTTGATGAACTTATTCTGGACTGTCTCTAAGCTTTTTTTTAACGAAACTTTTGACGGGTTCCAAATACAGGAAGCATAAGCATGAGCATAAGAATAATAGTATCAATGTTATTGAAATCTCTGGTTGCTCTTTTGGGAAACCCCAATGATTGCATCCCCTTACTGCAAATATTAGCTATATGATCACCAAAAACTAATTCACTTTTGAAAAGCAATACAAAATCTGTGATGCAGGTACACCTCGAAATATCAGAATTATTCATTGTATATATGAAATAGTTTGAATTAGGAAGTTTAGAGTTATCATCATCCATGCTAAACAATACCCTGACATAGGATAATGATGTGATCCAAAAAGTGCTTCATAAAAACTCAAATTTTCTCTTTCATGTCAAGAAATACTTCACACCTTGATACAGCTTTTTATAATCTACAAAGCAGATCCTACCTGTCATGGAGCATATGGTTCATATTTTGGAGTTTAGCTGAAAAGGAAAGCTGCACCTAATACGAACTCATTGACCTCCAAGAATTTCACATATTACTACTAATTACCTCTTCATGATGCCAATAACCTCCAAACTCTCAAGGAAAATTCCGATACCTATTTCTGCATGATATTCTCACGAACATTATAGATTTTCCTTTCGTGCATTCGAAAAAAAAACTCAAGATGGATCCGGCCAAATGACAGTAGTCCAATGACCAAGCATGCAATCATAACAAGAAGCTCTCCATCCTTATTCTGTTAGTTCTTTGATTCGCTCTCATTCTTCTGAAGCATTTATATTTATATGTATCGATACATATCATTTTTTTGCGAGGGATTTGGCATTGGGAAACCCGTTTGCCACGTATCGATATTTTCACACAATACTACTGTAAAACTTAATGCTTGGCCAAGTAAAAATAGATCTCCTTGATATGGTCCTGAGTTGCCCCTAACACATATCTGAATAATCCATCGTTCATCAAATGTATATCAATGACGACATCTATGCGACACTGGGTCGGCATAGGCAGGGAACGTGTTGAAGTCAGCAACTCTCTTTCCTTCAGTTGCGTTGCCCACAGGTATAATACACCTCAAAACTTATGTTGCATCCCCATATGGTAGTCGACGCCCTGTAGATGTGATTCGTACCGTATTGACTCACGTCGATTCATACGGTGATGCAACAGATACGATCATCGGCAAGGATGGTGGATAGATTAGTGGTTGATGCGGATGTATTGTATTGTACGGTGCTCTTTCCTGAATATAGTGGTGGTAGTTACAACCTAGTTTGATTACCTTACATCAGAAGTGGCGAAAAAGAACATACCTACTACAGGATGGCTGGATTGCGAAAACGTCGTTGTTCATCGAGTTCGTTGGCGAGTACTACAAGTTATCATGGGGATACCGATACAGAGATAGTAGATCATAAACGTGATGCTCAACATCCCTACAAGAAAACTTCAAAGAGCTCTTGTGGAAGAAGTGATTCTGTCAACGCCTATGTCGCAACGGGGGTAAGCAACGAATGGTCACAGTCTCGACAATCTCTGAGCATATCCGCTGTGATTCCCGAGTTCGATCCTTTAACTGATGATGCTACTAAATGGCTCGAAATAGTGGAACACTTTTCACGTATTTATGGCTGGAACTCAGAACACACCATATATCAGGCAGTCAGCAAGCTGAAGGGCACAGCTAAGATATGGTATGATAGTTTAATAATAAATGAATTGGGGTGGTCTCAATATACGTGGCAACTTTGGAAACAAAGAATTTCAGCAACATTCCATTGCAAACGTGATATGTATTCTTTGCTCAAAGATTTGATTAATTTCAAACCCAACAACGGCACTTCTTTGTATGAGTTTTTCTTTTTGTTTATGTCAAAAATGAATAATTTGGGGCTGAATTTTTCAGAAGATGATAAGATTTCATTGGTATTAGGGTCGATCAATGATAAGAATATATCTGCTGCTGCCGAGGGAATCAACAGTATCAATGATCTGGGCACCTACTTGAGAAATAAAACTTATCACAACAAAATAGAAACAAGATTCCCTGGCAATGAAAACCCACAACCAGGACCCAGTAGATATCCTACTTGCAAGAATAATGTAAATAGTCAAACTCAGAGGGAATGTATTTCATGTGGATGTAATGGCCACACCAGGGATGCATGTCCCCACAAACACAAAGTTTGTAGATTTTGTGGGAAAAAAGGCCACATTGAATCAGCTTGTCTCAAAAAGCGGGGCCCCAAATCATTTTCCGTTAAAATGATTAGAAAAGATGACTCAAAAAAATTCTACAGGGAAGTGCTGATTAACGGGAAAGCGACGCAAGCGTTCATCGATTTTGGGAGTGACTGTTCACTCATTGAGAAAAAACTTGCCGACCAACTAACATTGGTGGTACAGAAATTAGATGAACCAGTTCACCTATTCGGTTTCGCAGGTCACTCTATTGATATTTATGACTATGTCTCTGCTAAAGTATCTATTGGTAGTTGTTCGTTAGATACACACATTTATGTCACTGATCGCACCTTGAGAGATACTCAAATAATAATCGGACGAAATTTCACTGAAAATGAAACAATCTCATACTTTCGTAATAAAGATGAGCTTGTTTTCATTCAGTCAAATACACCCGGAGATATTAATAACACAAATGTCGGTACTGTATCATCAATAACAGAAAATATTTCACACGGCTCGTTATCACAAGCTGATAAAGAACAGCTTTTCGAACTCATTCGCGAGTTCGAGAGCTGCATGTACACCTCAATGAGGATGTTGGGCAAGACGCATTCAGTTTCTTTAAAAATTGTCACCAAATCAGCCATTCCTATACGTTATCGTCCATATAGATTATCAGAAAATGACAAAATCATTATGAGAACACAAATAAGTGAACTTTTAGCAGCTAATATCATACGAAAGAGTAATTCAGAATATGCCAGTCCAGCAATTCTCGTTAATAAAAAAGGTGGTGACAAACGACTAGTTGTCGATTATAGATCTTTAAACAAAATAACGGAAAAAGAAACGTTTCCGCTTCCATTGATCGAAGACTTAATAGATGCTTTAGGAGGTTTTCGGTATTACTCGACTTTGGATCTAGCTGCTGGATACCACCAAATACCTATCCATTCAGACTCGATTGAAAAAACAGGATTCATCACCCCTGAAGGTCATTATGAATACCTCCGTGTCCCGTTTGGCCTTTGTAATGCACCAAGCGTTTTTCAGAAAATGATGTCGGAAATTTTCGAACCGCTACGTTCATACGGTGTAACGCCATACCTGGATGATATAATTATCCCATCAAAAAGCATTGCAGAAGGATTGAGCCTTCTCAGAAAAGTATTTCAGATTATTAAAGAATACAAATTAACAATCAAGTTGTCAAAGTCACATTTCCTACAAAAACAAATTAATTATTTGGGGTATACTATTTCTCAAACTTCCGTATCCTTAAGCGATGATAAGACCGATGCTGTTCGACGATTTCCGATTCCCAAAACGGTCCACCAACTCAGACAATTTTTAGGTTTGGTGGGCTACTTTCGTAAATTCGTTGCGAACTATGCTCGGATAACGAGACCGCTAACCGCGCTTCTCAAAAAAGACGCCAAATGGACATGGGAGGATACCCATAATCGAATTGTAAATAATTTGAAAGAGCTGATTTGTTCGAAACCGATATTAACAATATTCGATTGTAATTTGAAATCTGTTGTATACACAGATGCATGTAGGGATGGGTTAGGTGGTATACTAATGCAGATCACACCGGAGGGTGAGAAACCGGTGGCATATTATAGTAAACAAACAGATAAAAATGAGCAAAATTATCATTCTTTTGAACTTGAGTTATTAGCGATAGTAAAGACTCTAGAACGCTTTCGTCACTATCTCTTGGGTACTGAATTCACCATAATCACAGATTGTAGCGCTGTCAAAAATGCCATGTCAAAAAAGACTATCATACCAAGAATTGCTAGATGGATGTTGAGCCTTCAAGAATACAACTTCGATATTCAACACAAGGCAGGCTCACAGATTCAGCATGTCGATGCCCTCAGCAGAAACCCCGGATTCGTTGAAGAATCTCTTGTTGTGTGTATGATATCGGAAGAAGACTGGTTGAAAGAAGTTCAGGATCAAGATCCGCAAATCAAAGACATCAAAAATATCCTCCTCTCAGGCGACAGATTCAACAACGCTGCAATTTTCAAGGAATATGACCTACGCGGCAACAAAGTTTATAGACTAACAAACTCTGGTCGAAGATGGGTGGTACCAAAAAAATGCAGATGGCAAGTGTTGAAACTCAACCATGATGACGTAGGACATTTTGCATTCGAGAAGACATTAGAGAGATTACGTCAATACTATTGGTTTCCTAAAATGCGACGCTTTGTTAAGAAATACATTGGATCCTGCCTGAACTGCCTGTACCACAAATCAGCAGGTGGAAAAAAACCAGGACTTCTACACTCCATACCGAAATATGCTGCACCCTTTCATACGCTTCATGCAGATCACTTAGGGCCATTTGTGAAATCTCAGATGGGTAATAGTTACCTCTTAGTTATAGTGGACGCTTTCACCAAGTTTGTGGTGATAAGAGCCGTTCCAGATACAAAGACCGTCCATGTAATCAGGGAGTTTGATCTGCTACTCAATATTTTCGGGAACCCTAAGAGGTTGATTTGTGATGCAGGCAAAGCTTTCACCTCCAAACAGTTCGTTAACTATTGCGAGCAAAAAGGAATAAAACTGTTCAACACCGCGGTTGGTATGCCCAGAGGTAATGGTCAAGTTGAGAGAGCCAATAAGACCATTCTCGATGCTCTGGCGACTACAGGTGCTGATACTACAGATGATAACTGGGATAAGAAGTTAGAAGCTTTACGGGATTAAGCTCAAAACCGATGGAGATCGTTACAGTGGGGATGATGGGCAAATCATAGATGTCACCGATCTGCGACGTAAAGCAAGTGAGAGATTGAAAGAAAACAGACGTTACCAAAATGATTATTTCAATCAGAAGAGACGGTTTTCAACTGGCTTCAAGGTAGGAGATCTGGTGTTGACCAAGATTTCCAGCCTGCCAACTAATAATGGTCAAAGTAAAAAACTGTTGGCTAAGTTCAAGGGACCGTTCAGAATCATCGAATCGTTAGCCAATGATCGTTACAGGGTCAAAGAAGATATACATTCAACGCGATCGAGAATTCCGTACGAGGCGGTAGTGTGTTTGGAACATATTAAACCTTTCAAATTGAGATCCTAGATGGTGAGTACACCACTGGCAGGGGAGATTGCCCGGTTGCAGGCAAGGGTTGGGAGATTGCCCAGTTGCTGGCAGGGGTTGGGTGATTGCCCGTTTGCAGGCAGGGGTTGGGAGATTGCCCGGTTGCTGGCAGGGGTTGGGAGATTGCCCGTTTGCAGGCAGGGGTTGGGAGATTGCCCGGTTGCTGGCAGGGGTTGGGAGATTGCCCGTTTGCTGGCAGTGGTTGATGGGGGGTGCCTGGTTGCGGGCTGGAGTCAATAATTATTTGGTCGGCAATATTTGGCTTCCTAATAATGTTATTATTTTTCAGTCAGCTATGACACCGACGTCACGATCAGGGACGATCGTGATATCCAGGATGGCCGAGTGTTGCATCCCCATATGGTAGTCGACGCCCTGTAGATGTGATTCGTACCGTATTGACTCACGTCGAGTCATACGGTGATGCAACAGATACGATCATCGGCAAGGATGGTGGATAGATTAGTGGTTGATGCGGATGTATTGTATTGTACGGTGCTCTTTCCTGAATATAGTGGTGGTAGTTACAACCTAGTTTGATTACCTTACACTTATGACGTCAAAATTTCCAGTTTGCCGATAGGTTGTTTTCCATTATCATCGACGGTACAACTCGAAGTTCCATTTTCCATCGATTTTCTGTCGGTCACAGTCGCTATCACTTGTTATAAGTAAGGAAACGCAATTTTTCGTTAAATTTTTCGGAATGACTAACTTTTCTATGAACGTTCTAGCCGGCTTCGATACTCACCTAAATACGACTACGTCATGTTGTGTATCTGGGATGCAGGGCCGTAGCCAGCGGTACGCCAGGGCAGGCGCAGCCTGCCCTGAAAAAATATTTGCCTGCCCTAGAATAATCGGTAGATAGAAAAAAGAGATGAATACAAAGCTCACACACTTTCTGATCTTATATAAAATTCAGAGATATCAGAGGAAGTGGATTAAAATGATCCACATTTCAAAAGAATAATATTTTCTTGAAACTCTATAGATATAGTTCTCAATGAAATGAATCGAAAATCACAAATAATGATGAAATACTGATTGCAGTTTACTGTGCAGATGATGAAGGATGATTAGATTTGTCTAAAATTCAGTTTTTCAAAACTTTGGGTATAAAACTTACATCATCAGAGGAAGCAGTTGTGGTGAATAAATTGATTCAGAACCAGATGGGAGGAAATCTTGAAAATTGCATCTTCGATGAAGTTTTTAAACATAGAGAAGCATTCCAGAATACCTACTTGCATCACAGGACCTTTGGATGCAGTACAGCGACATGTGAATCGAGTTTTTCTGTTTTGACAACGCCTGTCTATGTGCCAACAAAGAATGGCCAATTTAATTCTTCTTGCGTTTGAAAGACGTCGCATCGAAGCACTAGACAGGAATATTTTTCTGCGAAAATTCAGTGAACGAAACAATCGACGACTGCTACTATTTTGACTTTTTCTAGATTGTAAAGTTTGATGCTTTCATGATAGGATTTGTTGTTTTCATTTTATCTAGAATTTGCTTCTTGTTGAATCATTTTATCAGAATTTATTTGTGATATTTGTTCACCAAACAATAATTTTTGAGTTGGGAAAAATTTTAGCCTGCCCAGAATTATTTTTGGCCTACCCTGCTGGGATGGGGACAAAAGATACACAGTTTGCCTGAATAGGCTCTAGTCTAGTTCAAGACTGGTTTATTGTTCACTAGTTCACTGTAACATCTGACATGGGTCAGTTCTGTCTGTAACTGGCAGTGACTATAAACACGACACTGTGTTCTTCTTGAGTGGAACCAGGAGAAATTGCTCCAAGTTCTGCCTGTACGAGTGTACGCAGCATAAAGTTCAAAGTCGAATGGATCAGTGGGTGGCTTAATTCGTCCAGTAAATGGGTAACCTGCAGTAGTAACTACTGTTTTTTCTTTTAGTTCAATTTTCAAAGTAAAATAGGAAATCTCCCTTTAACACTTCCTTTCTGAACTCTCTCGCTAGCCAATTTCATTTTGAAACAGGTGTAATAGTATACAAACATATAAATGAAATATAATATCAAATATCAGATTAAATGAAGAATTTGCTAATTTTAATGGTACCTAGATATCAATCCTTCGGGAGGCCGAGAAGTGGTTGGGATGACACCTCAACATGACAAAGCTGAGGTCCCCATCTTTCTTACTCATACAAGTCCTAGACTTACGAGGGTTGCTTTGCAACGAACTTGGCTGTTGAAAACACTTCTCAGCTCCTTTTCAATATTCGCTGAGGCGAATTCATTTCACAGTGACCACCCGTTCAGTCTCTCTCAACATCAGATTTTCCTCAACAGTAGCATATCCTGGAATATAGTATCATTCACTACAATCGTGAACCAGAACATGTTTTATACATGGCACATGTTGAACGTCAGACATAAGTTCAATAAACCAGTAATTGGTTACCTATTTTCGGAACATTATTCAGAAAAAGTGGTTGTTCATCTGTCAACCGAACAAAGAATCTTATGTTTGGTTCTACGGTTGTCAGAAATGTTGTTCCGGCATATTTATGTACCGAATGTCAACTGTTTATGCTGTCAAAAGTCAACTGATGTCAGTATTGTCAACCGAAGCGATTGATCGAAATTATTATCGATACCTACTCTACCTTCACTTCTGTGTATATTTTCTCAGATACACTACAGCAGCCAGTTTCATTGCGTCAACATGAATATAGATACACTGTAGCATAATCTGCTGAAAGGAGTATCAACGGAATCCATTTTAATTAAAAAGGTATTCGGAAGTCGGCAAAATGTGAAGCTGCTGTTTTTAATTAAAGAATTTAATAAGTTAGCAATTAGGGCTAGACAGGAATATGGAGCAGAATGCTCAGTGAACTGTCATCGACTACGATGCAACAGTTGCAGTGCCTTACTGGCGATTATTTCCGAAACAATGGCGTGCATACTACAGTTCAACCCACTTGAAAGCAGGGCACACCGCTGAAATATACAGGGTGGCCCCCGTGCAAGACTGTAGAATTCATTAGAAAAATAGAATATCCAATCAAAAATATCAAAGACAGTTCAAATTTTAATGTATGGTAGACCACGAGAAGATAACAACTACTTTCCCGGCAAATACCACGCATAACATCGAATATCTGCTCGCAGTCCATCATGCAATGATTCACACTGTGAATGCAGATTGGAAATGTTTGTTTTTCCTGAGACATGACAACGTTTACATCGCGACAGTCACACTTGACAGTCACCTACCGGTTTCGGGCTTATTGGTCATCATCAGTGCAGGGCAGTAAACCGAGTGGAAACCCTGAGATCTCCACTCGAAACGGTTCCTGTTTCAACGCAATCTGCTTCAAGCATATTTCACCACACTGAGCCACGTTCCAAGAGACACTCGAGATACGCGACACCATGCGGCGGAAAAGAGAAACACTTCAGAAAGAAAGTTTCCATGTCACAATACATGGGAGTGGCTGATAGCTCAAGTGAGCTAATAAATGAAAAAGCCATGAATTGGACAAGAAATTGAAGGAAAAATAGTCTATACAATTAAAAATACAATTTATTCAATTCGCAAAAATTATGACCTAATTTTGTATCCTTTAGCAGGAAACAAAAGGTACCTCATTGAAAAAGGTTTGGTACTTCATTTGTAAAATGCATTTTCAGCGTTTAGAAGTATGACCCCACATTTTCTTAACTTTCGAACAATCTAAATACATATTTCATGCCTATATTAGTCGAACTACCTTGTTGTTGATGGTCAAAAACCATAAATAAGCCGAAATTATCGACAGGATTGTGTAGTAGATATGATATTTTGCATTTTTCTCCTAAATGAAGTGAATGCATTTCAAGAATAAATTGCCATATGGTAGATCAAATTCCTTCAATCGCTCAACCCACATGTTCATTGAAAAAAAAACAGTGGAATGTCACCCCAACTTAAAGAGGTGTAGTTCGGGCTATAATATTTGCTTCGAAAGTTGATTTCCCTCACCAACACACCTGACACGTTTAAGGTTTTTCAGACAATAATTTTTCCGGCAATTTTGTCATCTGGTAAGGTCACGATAGGATTAATTTTATAACTATATAAAACAGATGTTTTCGAAGATCATCAAATAATGAAAAAAATCATTACCTGCCTATCGGTCTGGTCTTTTGATAACCACAACGAACTATCAATTTTTATAGATCACTCGTACGGTACTCAACACGTCTGGATATTTTGGAAATTGTTGGTTTATTCGGAAGAAAAACAACCAAATAAATAGAAATATATCTCTTTGTCATTCGAGAAGCAATCGCACCGCCTTCTACTGCTAGGGTTCTAAGAAGATCGAATTTTGGGAAATAACAATGCGAAAGTTGTTTCTCCTATACTATATTTTCCTTTGTTTGAATGAAAGAAATGGAATGTGATCAAATCACTTTCCACAGGATTAACAATCCCATTATCTGAACCATAGGAAATGAATTACTTCATGAAGTAGAAATCATGAAAGATTTGGTGATTTTGGATCCTAAATGGTCATTCTCCACTCGCATGTATCATCACTATCTTGTAGAAAGCTTTATAAATGTTGGGTCCAGTTGAGAGATCATCGATACACTTTCCTAAACAAATCATTAAATTATTGTACTGCTTATTAGTAAGAGAGATCAAATGTTGAGAACAACACAATTTCTTGGATTTACTGCATTTTAAATGGGTATAAGGAGTTGTTATCATTATGACACGTTGGTGATGTTAGCTTCAAGCCGGCCAAATCCAATAAGCTGCACTTTTCCACCACGGTCAAATTCACATTCGCGTCATCACAGATAAGAAAATAATCTGTGACGTTATTGAGTAAAGCATATGGGTGTACCAAATGAGGAATATTCAATGATATCTCCAAAGTAAGCGACTTGGATTTTCTTACCGTTCGAGCAAATTCTCGTATTTTTCTGATATTCAAAGTAAGCGGCCAAGACAAATAATTAGTTGATTACATGAAGGGATGTTAGGACTATTCATACAAATTTTTCGATCCATCATATCAACATTCCGATCCTCAGAGCTGGCCATTCAGAGTAGATATACAGTTGTTGATGTTAGCTCCACCCTTCCTGTAATTAGCTAATTATTGAAGTGAAAGATTTACTCGGCTGTGTGCATGTATTAATGTGATTCAAAAAACTAAGCTAATCATTAGCCTTGGCCGCTCACTTTGAATACAAGAAAATATGTTCGAGCGGTAAGAAAATCCATGCCAATCACTCAGGAGATATCATTAGATTTTCTTCATTAGGTACACCCATATGATCCACTCGATAAAGCGATCATAAGCGAGGATCGAGTCTAGTTACATATGTGAAATGATTTGACCGTTGTGGAAAAGAGCCGCTTGGAGCTGGCCGGCCTGGAGCTAACATCACCAACGTGATTATGACGAGATACTACCAATTGACCCTTTCCAGAATAGAAATCATGGCGAATGTTGATATTTGACAGATTTAGGGAAAAATCTAGGGAAAAATTTGTCACTTGACAGTTGACAAAATAAGTGTTCCATGTCAAAATTGAATCAAAATATGAACAGATCCAAATTCCAGAATAATGTCCGTCTTCTTTGTGCCTTTTAATTCTAAGGAATATCTATATCGACATTCTGGAATTTGGATTTGTTTCCATTTCGATTCAATTTTGACATGGAACACTTATTTTGTCAACTCTCAAGTGTCAAATTTTTCCCTAGATTTTTCCCTAAATCTGTCAAATATCAACATTCGCCATGGTTTCTATTCTGGAAAGGGTCAATTCTTAATTGAAATACTTTGGGGCATCGTAAAATGGAACAATATTTTTGTTTCCTTCACGAATTGATCGAAAATTCAACTAGCTGTTCTGATTGATACCAAAACTCCACGAAAACCCAAATATCCAATTAATACAAAAAATAAAGCTGATTCTATGCAAAAAAAACTTGTACAGTACACTAGGACGAAAAACATAGCATCAAATTAAAAACTAATACAGATTGAAAAAACAAAATATCGAAGCAAATATGAACCTAGACCCCAATTCCTTTTGGCAATTTATACTCTCCAAGAACAGACCAAGTGGACTACCCGGGGAAATGCAGTGGACTGGATCAGTCTACAGTACCCCTGGTGATATTGCAAATGCTTTTGCTTAGTTCTTTCACTCTGTTTTCCAGGTCTCAGAAAATCATAGCAGTTTCGAGGCAACCTCTGATGCATCTCACTATAATCTACCTCTAGTAACTGAGTCTGATGTTCTCAAAAGCATGAAAAATCTAGAACCTAAAAAGTCAACAGGCACAGATAATATACCGGCCTACATTTGTAAAGGTCTAGCTGAATTTTTGGTGAAGCCTTTAGTATATATTTTCAACTTATCAATATCAAGCATGCAATTTCCTAATGCATTAAAAACAACTCTGGTTACACTCATCTCGAAAAAAACAACTATTGAGCAATAATAAAGCATAATTAAACAACTACAGAGCAATAAGCTCAATTAACGTATTAGCAAAAATGTTTTAACAAATTATATGTACTAATCTAACAATTGCACTATAGCCATCAAGTACATCTAGATTTCAGCATGGTTTTGTAACTGGTAAATCTACTGTCTCAAGTCTTATCTGACCATACATCTGAAGCAATAAAAAGTATAAAACAGCTTGATATTATATACACAGACTGTGAGAAAGCCTTTGACAAAGTTGATCCTGGTTGTTGCTCCTAGATCGACTGGTTGATATGGGAATATCACTACATTTCTATTTCGTTGGATTGGGCTCTTATGGTGAAGCAAGTATACAGCTACCTCAGGAGTACCGCAAGGTAGGAATAAAACTCGTATCATGGCAGGTACAACGTTATCACAGTGCTCCCTAAATATAAACTATAAGTGTTGCAAAACTAAACCATTTATTCATTATGTGTGCATCCGATGCTCAAGTGTTTTTCATAAGAGCTGCTTGCTGACTCATTTCAAGAAAAAGGTTACTTTAGTGGAAGAAAACAAAATCATCTGTTGTAACAAAGATTAGTCTAATGAACTAGAAGAGCAGACGAGTATATTAGAAAAAACAATTAATGACCTGGAAGATGAAGGTGAAATGAAGAACAGGCATATTGAAAAGCTGAAGAGAGAAAAAGAATTTTACATTCAACAGGCGGTAGAAATCGAATCTGAAATGAACACTTCATTAGAATCCCATCAAAAAACAATCAGTGAATTGGAAGATAAAATTGATGATCTGCAAAAAAAGGTACGTGAAAAAGTAAAGCAAACAAAAACTACTGATCATGAGACTCAAACATACCTTCGAGTGTGTCATAAATTCACAAACACATTTGCACAGACCAAGGAACAAGCCAGTGGCGGAGATGTCTCTATGGAAATGCAGATAAGTAGTGTTAATAAGGAAAAGAAAAAAATATATAATACGCCAATGGAAAGAAGGGAATATAAAAATCATGTGACAATACATAATAATGATACTGAAATAAAAAATAAAAATAAAATAATGTTTGTCTCAAATTACCATGGAAAAACTTTAGCATCGAGACTCAAGAACCAAGAACACTTCTCTGTAGAATCATTTCTAAAAACTAATGCAGGAGCAGATGAAATTCTCAAAACTGCAATAGCTAGCACAACAAACTTCACGAAAAACGACATATTAATTATATGGCTAAAGGAAACAAATATTGAAGACTTGAAGAAGTTTGTTGATATCGCAAAAAATGTGAATATCATCATGATTACTCAACCATACGTCCATAACAAACGTAATTGTAATGAATCAACTTATGAAAAGAATTTGAACCTGGCCAAAAAACTACATGACTACAGATCGACGATAAAACTGTTTGAATGCAATAGTCACCTGAAATTGACAAACTTTTACAGAAATAGTGATGTTCTGAACAAAACTGGAATATACTTTCTGAGTAGAGCGCTCTTGTGGTTCACAAGACCTCACTAAATCAAACAATCAACAACAAACATATGTTACCCCGTACAACCTAAACAAAGAACCCAATCAAATTTCAAACGAACCAAGATTCTCTTTTGATAGCGAGATGAACAACACTACAACCCTCTATGGTGTACCTGCTGATAATGAAACGGAAGTTAGTAAGAATAATAGCAATTGTGACAAGTTCGGTATAAACTCAATAAATACTGAACAAAATGTATATAATGAAAATAATAAATTTGTAGTCTACCATCAAAATATTCAGTGTCTGGGCAACAAGATTGTTCAGTTAGATGTGATAACAGAATGCGAATTACTTTGTGACCTACTATTAATTTCTGAACATTGGCAGAATAGTGAACAGCTGGATATAACGAAGCTGAAATATTTCAGTTTATGTACTAGTTTCTGTAGAAGTGTAAACAAAAATGGCGGTGTAGCAATTTTTAAAAACGATGCAACTAGCTTGGAATTTGCTGTCCTAAATAACGTATGTCTTGAGGGTGTACTAGAATGCTGCGGCATCAGATCACAACAAAATAAAACTACCTTTGTCTGTATGTATAGACCTCCAATGGGAGATTTTAAGCTGTTCTTAGACCTACTTGAAGGTTTATTGACACTTATTTGTAGGGATAATGAGAAAGTAATTATAGGAGGGGATTTTAATATAGATCTCCTAAAAGGGGGCTCAAATGTAAACCATATAGAGGATTTATTAGCAGCGTACAACATAATATGTACAATATATGAATCAACCCGAGTGACAGCCTCCTCGAGCACGTGCATTGATAATTTTCTCATAACCAAAATGGCAGATTACGAAGTAATGATCAAAGATTTTAATTTATCTGATCACTATGGACAAATAATTAAATTTCCAATAAAAAGTACCAAAAACTCCCATGTGCCAAGTTCTTACTATTTAAGCTTCTCCGAGAAAAACATC
Organism: Chrysomela aeneicollis; assembly: GCA_029955515.1. NCBI lineage: Eukaryota > Metazoa > Arthropoda > Insecta > Coleoptera > Chrysomelidae > Chrysomela > Chrysomela aeneicollis. The sequence continues at coordinate 3,330,502 of JARUHQ010000015.1, forward strand.
TCAGATTTTAAAATACTATTAGGAAACGAGAAATTGCAAAATGTGTACAGGGAAACATGTCCAAACGAAGCATATAATAGATTTCATGAAATCCTTCAATATTACATTGAGGTATCTTTTCCACTTAAACATACAAAACAAACAATAAAAGTCAACTCTAACCCGCTTACCCCAGAACTATATAACCTCAAGAATATGGTTTCTCTTTACTCAGAATGCGCAAGAGTAAACGAAAATTACAAGGACATTTGTCGCCAAGTAACTTTATCATACAGGGAGAAACTCAAGCAAAATAATCAAAGATGCATTGAACATAAGATTAATACTTCTCATAATAAATCAAAAACCATGTGGCAAACTATAAACAATATCCAGAAAAAAACTATAAGCCCAAAGATATTTCTATTTTGGATGGAGAACATAAAGTGTCATGTATTGACATGGCTAACAATTTCAATGCACATTTCACGAAGGCTGAAGACCAAAGAGAATATGATCTCAATTTTATGGAAAATAGAGTCGCACTTTGCCCAAACTCTGTATTTTTCCATCCAATCAAGGAATATGAGGTTTTTGAATTGATAAATGAATTAAAAAATTCTAATGCCAGGGGATATGATCAGATCTCAAACAATCTTCTGAAAAAATGCAGGGAAGAAATAGTCTCCCCCTTGACCTATCTGATAAATCTTTCCATTGAACATGGAATGTTTCCTGAAAAATTGAAATTTGCAATCGTGACCCCAATCTTCAAAAAAGGAGACTCAAATAGCTATGAAAACTATAGAGGAATAAGTCTTCTCTCTAGTATATCCAAGATATATGAACTGAATATTAAAAATCAGTTACTATCATTTTTCATTAAAAATGAACTACTTTCGACAAACCAACATGGTTTTATGCAAGACAAAAGCACGGAAACGGCTCTGTACGATTTCATAGAACACGTAGTAACAGCCTTGGATAACAAAGTGCAAATTTGTGGTTTGTTCATCGATTTTTCTAGGGCATTTGACTGCGTGGATCACTATGTACTGATCCAGAAAATGCATCGTTATGGGGTTCGTGGAGTTGCCCAAGATTGGATGAGGTCCTATCTAGAGAACAGGTCACAAAGAGTGATAATCCAAGGTGTTCACAGTCAGTCCTTGGCCTGTAAACAAGGGGTTCCACAGGGATCTATACTCGAACCACTGCTTTTTCTTATTTATGCGAATGACTTGATAAAATACCTAAATAGTCTATCGAAGGTACATACAGTTGCATATGCGGATGATACAAATGTTCTGGTCACTGATCATAATACATTAGCACTTGCAGAAACAACAGAATCCATATATGAGAAAATAATGAAATGGGCTGATAAAAATCATTTAGCACTAAATATCAGCAAAACATCATTAGTAAAATTCTCATTGCATAACACCACTGAAACTCTCAAAATATATGAAGATAACCAACTAGAGGTGACATCCATCACAGAAACGAAAATGCTAGGTCTAATTCTAGATCATAAACTCAATTGGAGTCCTCATATAGATTCATTATGTGATAAACTACGAAAGAACTGTTATGCACTGAGATTTATGTCGAATCATTGCGGAATTGAGGTTCTGCTAAATCTGTATTATGCCACTATTAGCTATCACTTGCGGTATGGAATCTTGAATTGGGGTATGAGCTCTTCGGCTGAAAGAGTATTTATTTTACAAAAGCGCGCGGTCAGAATAATTGCTAATTTAGGATGGCGACAATCATGCAGAAACTCATTCAGAGAGCTGGAAATTCTCACAGTTGCTGGTCTGTATATATATGAGATGTGTCTTTACGTTTATAAAAATAAAGAAAAATTTAGGGCAAACCAAAACGATCACCCATACGCAACTAGAGCTAGAGGTATGCTAATAGCGAACCCTCACCGAACTTCTCTCTATCAGAAGAGTCACCTATACCTCGGACCCAAACTATTTAACAAGCTAGATTTTTCTATTAAAGACTCAATGAATATCTCCATATTCAAAAGAAAATTAAAAAAATATCTTATAGAAAAAAACTGCTACACCGTTGATGAGTTGTAATAACTACTCCCGATAAATAATTATCAATTACTTTTATAAATATCCATTTTAATATCTGTCATGTTTTGTTATTTTATATAATTTTTGTTTTTATCTTCCTTGTTACTGTATGCAAATGTTTATTGTAATGCTTTCATACTGTTCAACAAGTGAAATAAATATTATTATTATTATTATTATTATTACCTTAGGTCTACTTTTATTCACTTTATTAATCAACCTCCTTCCCGATTGCCTTTCTGAATCATTGGGACTGCTCTTTGCTGACGATTTAGAATAATTTAAATCAATATCTTCTCCACAGGATTGCCTTTCACTACAGACAGACATAAATAATGTTACTCGTTGGTTCAAGGATAACAAAATGTCAATAAACCTAAAAAATGATCCGTTATGACATTCTCGCGGAAAACTAAAATCATTATATAGAACTATAAAATTGATGAAGTAGAACTAGATCAAAACAGTGGAATCAAAGATCTAGGAGTAATTTTCCAGAGAGATATGAAGTTCAATTCGCATTAAGTACACCAAGATGTCAATAGGCCATTTTAATCTTTGGGTTTAATCATTAGAAATATAGTAAATTCTTTGAACAGGAAACATTTATCAAGCTTTATCATGCTTTAGTGAGATCACATCTGGAATATGCAGCACAAATTTGGATGCCTTCAACCCACACTCATGTAGACCGCATTGAGAAAGTGCAGAAGAGATTTTTAAGATACCTTTATGTCAGGCGAAACAATATACAGTGTGTACCAGCCAAATGGAATAAATTCGTTTTGGGAAAAACGCTCGGACACGTCGATTTGTATCTTCAGTTGCGCTTTTTTTTCAAAAAAAACTTTTTATACAGGGTGTGTCATGCCACAGTGGCCAATATCAACTTTCTTATTTTAAACACAACACCCTGTATATTATTCAATTTTTGGATTCCTCAGAAAATTCTAGACATATTTCATGTACAATGTCCTATACATATCATCAACTGTTTCGGAAATATTAAGTGTTTTCGGATTTATTGCAACAATTAACATGGAAAATAGAAAATTATTTGATTACAGAAATTCGCTGCAATACACTAAAAAACTAAAAAGTAATGCCGTTTATTTCTTGATATTGTAAAAACAAAGAAAAACATGAATGTCAACGTAGGAGATGTTCAAAATGCTCGCCGCGAACGTCTTGGCAACATCCTAATCTTGTGTAGAAATTTCTTCTAACGTTACTCAACATCTCAGGTGTGACCGATCTAATCGCATGCGTTATTCGTCTTCTTAAGTCAGCTAAGTCGAGGGGTTTAGTTTGGTATACAATACTTTTGGCATATCCCCATAAGAAGAAGTCGTATGACGTCAGATCAGGGGATCGTGCTGGCCATTCCATCGATCCTCGCCTCCCTATCCACCGATTTGGAAATATTTGGTTAAGGTACTGCCGGACATTTATTTGATAATGGGGCGGTGCTCCATCTTGCTGAAACCATATCATATTCGCAGGAACTTGTGGGTTTGCTGGATCAGGATATAAGTTTGTCAAAGTCGGCACGACATCATTTTGGAGCAGTGCTAAATAATTATCTCCATTCAAATTGCCATCAATGAAAAAGGGACCTATGATATGATCTCCAACAATTCCTGTCTAAACATTAACCTTGTCGGGATATTGTGTATGTTCTTCCCTCATCCAGTGAGGATTTTGTGCAGACCAATAGCGGCAATTTTGACGATTAGCATGACCGTGAAGTGTAAACGTGCACTCATCAGAAAAAAGAACTGCATCACATTGTTATCAAGCATTGCCATCATTTGTTCACAAAAATACAGTCGCCTATCAAAATCGTCTTCCAGGAGCTCCTGATTTGGTTTCAGTTTATAGGGATGCATTTTATTTTCTTTTAATGTTCTAAAAATTGATGAATGGCCAACATTGAACAGTGGGGCTGCTTTTCGACTAGAATTATGTGGGTTTTCTTCAATCTCAAGCATAATATCCAATTTGGTTTCATCATTTATTGTATTGGCAGCTGCTTTTTTTATCGTTCTTACATGACCAAGCTCGCGAAACTGCTTTTCTATTTTACTAATTGTCCCTTGAGATATAGGCGGCGAATCTGGAAATTTTTCATGAAATAACCGAGCAACTTCACTCCGTATCCGTGTCCGTATGTTATCTCCATAACCAATCATCTGTAGAATTGTTATTTTGTGCATTTCTGTTAAATAAACCATTTTTCTGATATTATGGAGTTAACGAAATTAAAGCGAATATAACACTGACACTAATCACTACTGTCATGCAGACAGACAACACTGCTAAGGCCGTGCGTTTTCAACGCAAGTAAACAAGACTTTTTATAGTTCTTTTATTTCATATCAGTAAGAAGGAACGCTAAAATGGTTTTTGCTTACTTTCTCATTATCAAAACCTAAATGGGAAATAAGTATTGAGTGTGTTGCAGCGAATTTCTGTAATCAAATAATTTTCTGTTTTCCATGTTAATTTTCGCAATAAATCCGAAAACATTTAATATTCCCGAAACAGTTGATGATAGGTATAGGACATTGTACATGAAATATGTCTAGAATTTTCTGAGGAATCCAAAAATTGAAAAATATACAGGGTGTTGCATTTAAAATAAGAAAGTTTATATTGGCCACTGTGGCATGACACACCCTGTATAAAAAGTTTTTTTTTTTTTTTAAAAGCGCAACTAAAGATACAAATCGACGTGTCCGAGCGTTTTTCCTAAAACGCCACCGTTTATTTATTAACGAAATTATTCCATTTGGCTGGTACACACTGTATATCCATATTTGGTCTCATACAGGTGTATGCTAGATAGCCTCGAATTCAGGAGTCTGTAGGAAAGAAGAAATAAGCAGGTCATATCATTCGTATACTATCTGTTAAATTAAATAAAATACAAAGACTGTGATTTAACTAAGTTTATATACATAAATGTCCCTAAAGTCAATCTGAGAACTATGAACTATGATATTTTCAAAATAGATCGAGGATCTAGCTAGTGTATATAAATAAAGTGTTATCAATATGCAATGAGAAGCTTAATAAAACGCACATTAACATATTCGACACAAACATAAATGAATTGCAAACTATCTGACTTGAGTCAATTATTTTTACATTCCGTTGTGGCTTAGTTTAGGCGTTTAGGTATAGTCTGTATCAAGGTCTGTATAGTTGTCTTGTTATATATGTATAATTTCTTTTCTACTACCGTTACCTGTAATTACCATTATTTGGTGTTTTTAATGAGATCAATAAATAAATAAATAAATTAATTAAGAATGGTCAACATGAATGCAAGAACACTAATCACATCAGAAGTTTCTGATATATCTTTCCATAGTACTTATATTATGGTCAAAATGATTCCATTGGTATCCTGGAGTATGCTGTGCAAGTTTGGTCACCTTATCTGGCGACAGATATTCAACTACTGGAAAGAATTAGCGTCTGCGTCTAGAAGTTCTACTTCGCAATCAGCTCTAGAATACATGCGCGTATAAAGGGTGGGAGAAGAACAGAATTCGGACACAGTATTATAAAAGATATGATACCGCAGCGGACTGCGCTTTAACCTCTCAAGCTAGAAGTACCAGGTTCAATTCCTACTATAATTCTTATTTTTTTCAATTGTTCCTTTTAAAAAAATTCACGAAAATAGTGATCCGGATACTCAATGATAGGTTAGTTTGTTTAGTTCAGGCAGTCTCATTGAATAATATAGCGCGAAAGCGCGTTGTTTGCAAAGTAGACATTCTAGACGTAGACGCTAATCTGGAAAGAGCCTAGTGAAATGCTACTCGAATGGTGGAAGTTTTTGATATCCTCTCCTACGACCAACGACTATCCCATTTAAATCTACCTTATCTCAATGACAGACGTGCCAGGTAAGATGCCATTTTGACCTACCGAATTCAGCATATGGAGCCTTCTGTTGATCTCTGCAGCCTTTTTCAACTAGACAATGACAACACATTGAGAGACCATCACCCCTTGAAGCTTAAACAGGAGAACTACACGACAGAAATTATTTTCAAACAGGGTTTTTCGAAGTGAAACTTCCTACCTAGTGAAATTGAAATCCATATATTATTTTCTCATATGATAATTGTACACTTTTTCGATATAGAATCTTCCTCTACTTTTTTGGGCAAAATAGGTCATGCCTCTGCCCTTATTGAAGGAAAATAGATGAATCAATGAAATAAATGAATAAAATGGAGTAATTAGGATTGCCAACAACCACACATATTCCTAATATGGAAATTTTCAATTCATCTCTATGTTCCTCTCTAGAATTCTAAAGATTGGTTTGAATTTTGTATTGGTATCAAGTTTAGTTCATTGACATTTTTTCTTTTCTTGTCGTTTCAATGTTCACCGTATTTATAGGTTGTCGGGTGTTTTCATTCGTATTTATTTCATCTGAAAATACCTTGATAATGTTGTTATATTGATACTACAATTGTGCATTCTGTTTTATTTTATTAATGGCATGTTTTTGTTTTTTCAGCTTTATGTGAATAGCGTGAATCAAAATATTGTAACATTCACACGAAAAGATCCACCATAATTCTAAGAAATGATACACAGAAAAAACGGATCTCTTGAATCAAATATATATATATTCTTGAATTGTATAACCTTCTGATAAGAATAATAATCTCAGATGGACCAAAACGTTTCTATTCACAACTAATCGCGTTGTTTGCTTGTTTCCATGAACTTTCTTGAAATCAATTTGGTTGAACTGAATCATCCGCACTCTTCTCCTCAGAAAACAATGTGAGTAAAGTCAGTCAAGCATTTATTTCTCTCAGCTCAAGAATATCGTTTCTTATGAGTAGTGTTCTTATGACGGAAGCATGTAACACGTGACCAGCTCGACCAATAAGCATAGAGAACGAGCATGGAATTAGCGCCCGAAGCGAAGATGCGCAGTCCGAGCACTGTCCGCCGAACCAGCTAGATAACGCCAACAAACCGCCGTAGCCGCCATTAGGACTATAAAGAAATACATTGTTACCAGGTTACAGTGAAGTTTTGTTGGTAGTACTTGTGTTCCTATAGTGCAGATTGCAGGCTCGCGAATTATTTATAACTCGAGTACTCAACATGGACGTAAAAGGTTTCCTGGAAGCAAACAATCTAGAACATATTATGTGGACATGGCATCGCATCACTGGCACCATGTTGGGTGTTGAGAATACTTGAATTTTGTGTTGTCAGGTCATGTTAATATTGATGAGTTATGCAGTGAAACACGGCATTTTAGTTCGTGAAATACTTTATTTTAAGGTAAATTCAAATGAAAAATAGCAACAACAAACGCAGTCCAGAATCGTAAACAAAACTACTGATTCGGCAGTGTCTACGCTACGTCTAGACGTACAACTTAAATAACGATCGAAATCTCTGGATTGTATTTTAACACTCCCTCTCAAGCCAAAGATTTCCACATACAGCTAAACTTAAGCATCAACTCAAAATACATGAAATATTTATCAAATATTAAACATTAGGCACACAACAAACCTAAACCTAGTTTATGAGCATGAAATAAATCACCAGACAAATTTTTAGTTAAAATATCAGCGATTTGCTCCTTTGTGCTAATGTATTCTACAGTAACAATTCCATCATTAACCAAGTCTTTAATAAAATTAAACTTAACATCTACATGTTTTAATCTTTTATGATCAAACCTTTTTGTTAATTTGATACAGGATTGATTATCCTCGTAAATAGTAAGGTTAGTTTTTGTAAAACCAAGATCAACTAACAGACCAGATAACCAAATCCCCTCTTTAGCTGCTTCAGCCAGAGCTACATACTCCGCTTCAGTCGAAGAAGTGGCTACAGTAGATTGCTTTTTCGTGGACCAGCAGACTGTACCACCAAAAACTTTAAATAAATAACCACTGGTTGACTTCCTGTCGCATTCGTCACCAGCCCAATCTGCATCCGCGTATCCAACAAGACAAACACTATTTAGTGAAAAACAAAGTTCATGATCTACAGTACCTTTAAGATATCTCAGTATACGCTTCAAACTCTGCCAAAGATTTTCGGTTGGATTACTTTGATACCTACTACATAGATTAACTGAAATACTTAAATCAGGCCTAGTAGCCAACATAAGATACATTAAGCATCCTACAAGTTCTCGAACCGGTTTATCTGAAATTATTTTACTACCATCACCAAATTTTAAATTTCCAACTTCTAAAGGTGTATTAACTGGCTTACAATCTGACATGTTAAATCGCTTCAGCAAATTATTGATGTAATTCTTTTGATTTAAATAAATGCAATCTTCAGTTCTTCTTACATTTATACCCAAAAAAGTTTTTAAGATTCCAAAATCTTGCATTTCAAATTCGTCTTTTAATTTAACTTTTAATCCATCAATTTCAGATCTCACATTACTTGTCAACAGAATGTCGTCTACATACAATAAAATATATGATATGTTACCATTAAAACGTTTAACATAAAGACAAGGATCATTTTGTGACCTTACAAAATTTTCTTTTTCTGCAAATTCGTTAAACCTTTTGTTCCAGTAATATGGCGCTTGTTTAAGCCCATAAAGTGCTTTGTTAAGCTTACAAACTTTATTTTCATCATTGTTAGGAAAACCCTCAGGTATTGACATATAGATGTCCTCTTCAATTTTTCCATGTAGAAAGGCGGATTTTACGTCCATTTGCTGAATTTCCAAATTTTTAAAATTAGCAACAGCTAACAAAGTTCTTACAGTACTTAACCTTGCTACAGGCGCATAGGTTTCTTGGAAATCAAATCCGGCTTTCTGCATAAAACCTTTAGCAACCAATCGCGCTTTATATTTAACTTTGTTACCAACATCATTAGTTTTTATTTTAAAAACCCACTTACAATCAATTAAAGTTACGTTATCCGGTTTATTTACCAAAGTCCAAGTATTATTTTTGTTCAGGGAATGAATTTCCTCATCCACAGCCTTTTTCCAAAACCTATAATCAGATAACTCTTTTGCTTTTTCTAAATTTTCCGGTATATTATCAACAAAACTTGAAACGTTTAAAGCCATATGCTCCATCTCAGTATCTAAGACATAATCATTATAGTATGCAGGAACTCTTTTTACCCTACTACTTGTCTTAACATTTGTTTCCTCTTCTAGCTTTTGATCTATTGGATTTTCCTCTGTAGTATTTTTATCATCTGTTGTAAGAACTTCAAGAATCTCAGAATTTTCAATACTTACAAGTGAATTACTTAGGTTAGTTATATTTTTAGTTTCATCAAATAAAACGTTTCTTACGGTACAAATATTTTGTTTTATTGGATCCCAAACCCTATAGCCATTATTCGAATAACCTATCATTATTTTTATTTCTCCTTTCGAGTCAAATTTAAATTTTTGTTTTTCTTTGGGAATGTGACAATAAGCTAAACTACCAAAAACTTTCAAATGTTTTAAATCGGGTTTTTTTTTATAAAACATTTCAGCAGGAGTGACTTCTTTTAAAGAGATAGTGGGTGTACGATTGAGTAAATATACTGAACAAAGTATTGATTCCCCCCACATAAACTTAGGCAACTTTGATTGCAACAACAACGACCTACCTTTTTCCAAAAGCGTCCTGTTCAAACGCTCAGCACTTCCGTTCATTTCCGGGTTATAGGGGACAGAGTATCTGACCTGAATGCCTCTGGCCTTACAAAAACCAACTAATCGATTTGAACAATATTCCGAGCCGTTATCGCATTGTATCGACCCAATTTTATACCCTGTTATATTTGTGACCATAGCTTCATACTCTTTAAAGCATTCTATAATGTCACTTTTGTGTTCGATAAGGTAAACAATACTAAAATGAGTGAAATCATCTAAAAAAGTAACAAAATACTTTTTATTGTCATGTGTTACTGGTGTCACGGGACCACAGATGTCGCTGTGCACAATTTCCAATGGACGTTTTGTTACTTTCTTACATGAAGCTTGAAACGGTTTACGAGTAATTTTAGATTGACTACAGATAGAACAAATTTCCAGTTCTTTATCTTTTAAATTAACATTAATTCCATCAACCATATTACTTTTAACAAGCTTTTCAAAATTTTGTTTTCCTATGTGCCCTAGTCTAGCATGCCATAGTTTAGAATTCTTATTTACCTCACAAACATTAGCTGACTTGTCATAAACAACTTCAAATTCTACAATGTACAAGTTATTTTCCTTTTTACCTTTAACAATTAACTTATCTTTACAAAAAATATATACACACTGATTTTCAAAGACAACTTTTAAATTAGCTTTTTGCAACTTTTGCACAGATAACAGGTTCTGTCTCAAATTTTTAATAAAAAGGATACTTTTAATCTCCCCTGTCTTCATTCCCGGTAGTTTTACCTTAATTAGTCCTACTTTACTTGCTTGTAGACTCTCATTTTCTTTAGCTACGGCGATTTGAAGTTCACCTTCCAAATTCCTAACCTCAGAAAAGTAGCTATCATTGTTTACCATATGGTCTGTTGCCCCAGAATCCACGACAAATCTTACAACATTACTGTTCATGGTGTTTGACACATTGCAGTTCATAGCACTTCCAACTGTTGCGATAAAAGCAATACTTTCTTCTTTTTCAGCGCTAGCTTCGTTTGCTTGTCTTCTATCGTTCTTGTTTAGCCAACAATCTTTTCTGAAATGTCCGACTTTACCACACTGATGACAAGAAAACTTCTTAACTTCTCTGATGGATCCAGCCGAACTTCCAGCATTTCTAAATTCCCTTATATTTTTCCAGTTTTTGTTAAAACCGCTGTACGCCACTGTATTTGTGTGTGACCCTGTCTCTGCTTGTGCACTACCCTTCCTTTTCATTTCATGGTCTAGCAACTTGCCCTTCACAAACTCTAGTGTTAGTTTTTCCTGCTCCAATGTTTCCAGAGCTGTAACAATGGTGTCGTACGAAGTAGGTAGTGTCAACAACAAGTGACACACTATATCTATCTCTTCAAGACTCGCTCCAACAGACTTTAGTTCCCGTACTGTCTCTTCAAACCTTACAAAATGCTTTTCCAAAGTTTCACCTCTTTCAATCTTCATAGTGAGTAGTTTTCTTCTTAAGTAGAGTTGGCTAGCGATGCCCTTCCTCTGAAAAACCTTTTCAAGAGCCTTCCACATTTGGTATGCTGTCTTTTTATCTTTAATATACTCGAGGTGTGAGTTAGCAATGCATTGAACAATGATTGCCTTACTCTTCTTGTCTTGTTTGACCTGTTGCTCATTCGGAGACTCTACTTCCATCTCGATGGTAGAAAGTACCCCGTTTTGATCAAGAATTGTTTCCATGCGAAATTTCCAGTGGTCAAAGTCCTTGCCATCAAATTGACCAATTCCATACTTTTCCACAGTGAAGTTTTCCTGGCGGATACTCATCTTAACCTCAAATCAAGACACGTGATTTCGTCTACCTGTCTTCCAAACTAAGGTTCCACCGTTAATTCACTTCTGGTGATCTGGGCCCATAACCTGATGAGTTATGCAGTGAAACACGGCATTTTAGTTCGTGAAATACTTTATTTTAAGGTAAATTCAAATGAAAAATAGCAACAACAAACGCAGTCCAGAATCGTAAACAAAACTACTGATTCGGCAGTGTCTACGCTACGTCTAGACGTACAACTTAAATAACGATCGAAATCTCTGGATTGTATTTTAACAAATATGCTTGAAGTAATAATTCATGGCTGTATCAATACTGCAGCTCCAGTTTGTGAAAAAACTACAGTGTTTTTTATTTTCAATTATCGGCATGAATCAGAGTTGCAATCCTCAAATGAAGGTCAATGAAAATGAATCAAGAGTGATTCCTCTTGAGTGAAGAGGATAATTGGTCAGATGCGCTGAGAAATCAGCTTCATCCAAGAAAATTGTTTCACAACAACATTGAAATATTCTTGCCTCAACCAAACCAAATTTTTCAACAAGGAAATGTACATTTGACACAAAACTTTTTTTTCCAAAGACATACAGAAACAAAATAATAGTGTTATTGTAGGGTATAAAAATGGAATAGTTTCGACAATTTAAACATGACATGGTGAAGCAGTCTTGTGTATTGTCTAAGTATTCTTGGATGCTGATGTATAGGGTTCTATCTAAAAGACATTATTTTATTGCCTTCTTAAATTTTTTACATTGGTTTCATTACAATGCAGTTGGTAGATTACATTATTCTAAGACTTTCCATATCCAGATATTTTTTGAGTATCCTGAAACTATAACAGATTTTGTTAAACTTTATACTTACCATTTCAATATGTTGATTATAAGATAGGTGTTGATTAATATTTATGCCTAGAAATTTTTTATCTTCTACAACTAGATCCAAAAATGATATAGTTTCTGGGGTGTCTATTTTCATTTGTCAGATTCTGAACACCAGGATATTTGTTTTTTCTTTGTCTAAAATGAATCTGTTACTCAGATACCAGTGTTCAACTTCAGCCAATAATTTATTTGCACTCTCAATCAGCTCTGGGTAAGTTTCATCTCTTATCAGAATGCTGGTATCATCTGCAAAGTTATGTTGTTTTCACTCAATTCACCCAAGTCTTAATAAATATTTCCTCGAATTCCGTACATATCCAATTTTTTCAGAAGTAAATTATGACTCAGGCAGTCATAGACCTTCGACAAGTCAAGAAAAATACCAAGACCAATTTGTTTCTCCTTCATTATTTCGTTAATATGTTTTATGAACTGGAAAATAGCCGTCTGACGTTGATCTACCTTTCAAGTTCATGAAGTTAACAATTTGATTACATGCAGCCATTTCGAACAATTTTGAGAGACTTTCAATTTCCCTTTTCGAATATCGGTTTTATAATTGCTGGTTTCAAATCTTCCTGAAAAATGCCGAACTTGAATGAATTATTTATTATTTTATTATATATTTTCTCTAATTCTCAGATATATTTTTTGTTTCAATGGTTTGAAGTACATCGATTGGTTGTTATCCATTATTTGACATTCAAAAGTAACATTTGTGTAGAGTTTTCTTTTCATTGGGAAGTTTTCATGCTCCACATTCTTTCCTGTGACTTCATTGTAAATGGCCCACATAGATTAGCTCTTGTTATCAGACTGAATAATTCTGGTTTTATACATATTTTTCTTTGCTTTCTCTATAGATTAAAATTGATTCCTAACCTAATTGTATTGTTCTCTGTATGTATTGTGATTTCTTAACATGACTAACAATATATCCAACCTTCTCTTGCATTCATTGTTTTGATTATTACAGGATAAGAAAAATTTTTGCTATATTTATTCTTGTTTTAGATACTGGAAAACATTCATTGAAAGCTCTCAAGTATTTACTTGAGAAGAGTGACCACTATTCATAACAATTTGAATTTGTTGTGTTAAAACATCATCCCAGGACAGCTATTTAGGAGATAAATGAATTTTTGTTTGTTCTCATCATTGAAGAGTCTTCTGTAATAAAGTATACCTATATAGATTCCAACTGAGACGACACTGATGAAGTAGGTACCTATTATCAAATGTTAATACAAAATGTAACATCTAATTTCATCAGTGTTATGAATTATATCTGCTGAAACAGATCATAAATCAAGTGAGGCGGGTAGTTATTCAATTAATCACGCGGTAAAGTCCAAGACTGATCCTGATAAGATTGCGAGACAATGCCCATGTCATGCCACTGAGCTGAAGACACGAGTGCAAAAAAGCTGTTAGAGGGAAGTGCAGAAATTATTCGAATCTTGCTATTTTTGCAGCGGATGCCGCATATTGCAGAGAGGGTTCTATGGATATATCATCTCTATCCTGCTCTCTGACGCTCATGTTTATTGCCAGGACGCAATCTGTAACAACGGGGTGGAATAAGGCGTTGTCCTGAATATTTCTTGTCTTGGGAAGCGCTCCCCACTTTTGGCATCGCAACGCATGATGGTGAACCATTTCCACGTAATATTCATATTTCATGTCTTTCTTCAAGTCTTTTTTATAAATCATGAGGGTCCTAAACGATATTGGATTCGTCATAAAGCAAATATAAAGTCTGATTTTTGGGGTCACTCTGATGCGTGGTTATTCACTTCTTATCGATTAAATATTTTTTTTTGTTATCGATCTATATTCTGTTCAAACGACCAGGCGAGTCTCGAAGCCCTCAGCTCGTATTTTTTCACTGGAAGGATTGTCTTGACATACCGATACTGATTTGACAATAGAAACATCACCATCATAAGGCAGGATGGAACTGATGGACGGGCTTTCGATGCTTGTTCGATGTTCATTGGGCAGGTGACTACAACTCAATCATTCTGAACACTAGATAAACGAATATAATATTGGACTCAATTCTATCGATTGGCTATTGATAGATCCGTTTCTACGACTTTTTGATCAGTATTTAGCAAACCCAATGATTCGTTCACTTCCGTATATGAAGGGCAAGTATTTACTGAACTTGAGGGATACGGATTCGGTTGAAGAAAAGAAAAGTTTCAGAGTTGAAAAACTAACAACATGACATCAAGAAAGCTAAGATGCGACTGTTCAAGATTTTTCGGGTTTTCAGTATTATTTTTTCCTGACTTTATTAGTGCTCTAAGAACATATCTGTTGGAAAATCTCTCCAATATGGCATTATCGATTTCCCTATCAAATATTTCGTCTTCGCGTAACGTACAAATTATACTTTTTCTCCCATTTAACCGAATCCGTATATCTTATAATTTTTCATCTCTTCGACCAATTCAACTTGTTCAAGAATATCATTATTTTTTTATCTAATATATGATATGATCAGAGTTTCTATTGTCTCCGATGCAAGGACAAGGATTCAATTAAAATTCTTTTCATACCTAAATTAAAGTAACCCTCAGTCTTATACACCCCTTTGAATAATAATTTTTTGGCTTCCTTGTTTTAGACGCACACAAATTTTGAATTAAACCATATATTTGCATAAAGCCTTTATAAAAGGGGTTGGGTAATATGTATTAAACTTCCAAAGTTCTTGTCTGAACCCCTATTTGAGAAGTTTTTACATTATAAAGAAAATGGAGACACCAGATTAGTTACAGATAGTTCAGGAAAAGTTGGAAAATTGACAATTTAACGCGATTTGTGAAAGGGATGATTTCAGCAGACTGGAAGATAATCATATACAAGCACTCTACATATTATGTAAATATGGTGATCTAAATATTCACAAATAATGTTATACTACGCTTATATAGTGACAGGCAGAAAGTACAAATCATGAAGGAAAACATTTTTCAAATGAATTTTGACAGATATCGATACGTGCAATCGCTTCTGCATAAAAAGAAACCCCAAAAGACTTTGTACAGTGCCGTTCGACTCTTTGTAGGGAAATTTTGAAAATTCATGCTCATGTCCCAATCAACAAACGTTAGAAAAAAGATTGTCAGTACGACATTTTATAGCTATGTGAAAGTTTCAAAAGAAATCCGAGTTTAAAAAACCAAAAGCAATATTCTGGCACTAAAAAATTTCAATTTGGAAAAATACACTTCGAAATAGGATACTCATCAGTAAAGCGAACAGTGATATAAGAAATGATTTTTTGTAAAAATTCGGGAACAAGTTCTATTTCATTCGGATTTGGTTAGCTGCTTCATATATAATGTCTTGGAGATATTTCGCAATGACCTATTGGATCATAAGTAATGAATATCGAGAAATTATCAAAATTTCAAATTTAAATTATATGATATTACGTCCAATGAACGGTATAATATTTTGATGCCAACACCCAGCAGAAAGCAATTTCATCCGTTATTCACCAATAACCTTACTTTATATTTTGGTCCCAATCATTTGATTCATATATCTGATGAATTCTAAAAAAACACACACAAAAAGCATGGCTGAGAAAATGACATAACTTTATTTACATCATAGTGTATACGAATCTTTGTCACTTCGACAAAAACATTTTTAATTCCTAACTCCGACCTGAAATAAATAAATAATTAAGAATAAATAACTAATCCACTAGACTATGATGATATGACTACGAAATTGGAGTTGAACACTACATAACAAAAAAGTCTTATTGTAATCACCCAAATCTCAATTTGATGATCACATTCTCTTGAGCAGTATTCGTACATTAAATATTATTTCTTATTGCTGATGACTATTGTGCACAGTTTCCTCAGTGATTTTATTTTCGCCTTCATTTCCTTCATCGGAAGTATTCTTTTTTGTGCGCTGACTATTGCTGAAATACAAAGCGATACCATTATCTTCCAAGACAGGCAAGCTGTCATCGTCATCTTCCTTTTCATCTTTGCGAGTTTCAATCTCCTTTATTTCATCTTCAGAGGGTTCAACCACCGATTGGTTTGGCGATGAATGCTGAATATCGGCATCATCAGACAATGATAATTCGGAAGATTTTTCAATCGCATCTTTCGCCAACTGAGTGGAATGACGAATCTCAGCATCAGCAAGTTGTCCAACCACTGATGAAATTGTATCGTTGGTAACAAAATTCTGTTGTTCCAAGCTCTTTTGAAATTGTATAATAGGCTGGCTCACTAAAGATCCACCTTTGGATGGTTGCTCGATAGCAGCCAAAATGGACTGCAGAAGACCATCACTCAAAACTTGCCCATGTGGTACTTGACCTTGACTACCATCGGCAGACTGAATTTGGAGGGTATAGCTACCCATTGAGCCTTGCAAAGGAATATTGTTTAGGTCGAGGCTTTGAGATTGAATCAACTCACTGCTTGACCCGAAACTAGCAGCTACAGATTTACCATATGACTTTCCATGAGATTCACTCTGGATCTGATTGGTTTGCACCTCAGACGATACTTTCTGACTATGGGATCCACTCAGATCTGGAACTCCATAAGTCTCATGAGGTTGAGGCGCTATTTGAACTTCTGTGTTTATCTGCGCTTGAGGTAGAGGCAGAGATTCGGGAGCTCCATAACTTGAAGATATGGATGAGGTACCATGTGACCCTCCGATATTTGTGGTAAGAGAAGATAATGATGCTGTATAGGTATTTGCCGAAGGTACTCCATAAGAAAGTGATGGAAGAGACTGAGTTTTCAAACTACAGTCATTGGCAAGAGCCAAACTATTCTGACCGTGTTGACCTCTTGTCAAATCTATAGTCAACCCTGGATGTGACAGATCTAATCCTAATACATTCAGACTATTCAGATCTGAGATATGTGATTGGGGCAAATTGTAGGAAACATCAATTGAATTCGATGGGATATTGTAACTTGTAGAAGCAGAATCATAGCCCAAATCATAATTGAATCCAGAAGAAGATGACCCGTGCTTAATATTTTGAAATGATGCAACGGACTGTGTGTTGGGTGAACTGTATAAAGATGAAGTTTGTTTTGAAGGCCCATGATTTTTAAGTGGTATAGTCGAATCGGGCACAGCAGGAGGCAAATAAGTTGATTGACTTGAATGTTTATGAGAGTTATGTTTCGAGATTGACTCAAAAATACTTGGTGGGACTGGATCTCTGTGGAGAATTGGGTACTTTGGATATGATGAAGAGAACAACGGTGTACCATATTGTCCACTAGGTGGAATACCATAAACACCACTAGGTGGTATCAGGCCAAAGTTGGAACTGGATTGTCCTTTGAATCCGTGATTTTTGTGAGAATCAAATGAGTTGTGGAGATTGAAAGAAGAATGTGACGTGGCAGATTGAGAACCCGATCCGAAGGATGACCCAGCATTTTCATACGTGTGACTGTCTGCATAAGGTCTTTTTGATGAAAAATAATTCAATGGAGGAGCGCCATAGGAGTCAGATATCTGATTGCTGATTACATTCGTACCAAAGTTATGCCCCCCTGATATTGATGCTGCCCCATTATTGAAAATTTCATATCCTACACTTTTCAAAGCTTGAACTTCAGCTCCAGAATCACTCAGTGAAGAAATACTCTGGTGAAGATGGTCATGGTTTTCATGATTCCCATGATGTTGATGATTTCCAGAAATACTGTGTTCTTGATGTGCATGGTTCCCATGAGCTTCTTCTCCTGAAGTGCTCACAACTCCCCCAGTTCCAGTAACAATATTGAGAGGAGCTCTATATGAATCACTAGCTCCTTGCTGTGGTATTCCATGGGATGTTTCCAATGCTAGATTTCCTACTGAACCTTTAGCTTCATGATGAATTCCATGGCCTTCGAACGGTGGAGGAATTAAGTCTTTGTCATAACTGAGATCGTTCTGGATTTGTTGCTCCTCTGAAGGTACACCGTAAGAAGAGGCTGGAACTTTGGATACCAATCCAAGAATTGGCTGCCAGCCATCATATTTGATGTCTGGAGGGGTAGGTGGCGCTGGTGCACCTGGATGAGGTGGTTTTGGATTAGATGATGGTTGTGGTGGGCCATAATGTGGTTTGGATAAGCCGATTATGCCTCCATCAAGAGCGCCGAACTGTGTAGAAACGGAATGTGCATCATGATTAGATAAACTGAAGTCAGGAACGCCGTATTCAGAGGAAACTCCATTCGATCCTAAAGCATTCAGATTCAGCGTGTGGAAACTTAGTGATGGTACACCATATTGAGTGGACAGGCCTGAGCTGGAATGGGAAGACAGTGAAGGTACTCCGTACTGGATTGACCCGCCTGTGTTGAAGTGGGAAGGAGAGCCAGAAGAGCTGCTATGACCCAAAGAACCACCATGTGATGAGAATTTGCCTCCTCCAAAACTCGAGAATTTAGTAGAACTATAATTTTCTTTGAAATATTCAGTAGGTGGGCCATAGGTGCTGATGGGTTTGGAATGTTTGTGGCCACCGAATCCTGGTTTGAAGAGATTCTTATAGTTGAACTTGCTGCCGAATGGTTTTCCTGGAGGTCCATACTGATTTCTCGGTGGTCCGTACACAGGTTTGATTCTTCCTGGACCTGAATTCGAAGGCTTTGGTGGAGTCAATGTTGGTCCCTCGAAGTGAAATTGTGGTGGTCCGTAGGTATCAGAAGGTGGTTTGAAGTTATTCAATGATGGTACATCATATATTCCTGGTAGAGATGGGCCGTACGAAGAAGCAGGTACGGATGGCGGTGGTGGTACATCTGGAGGAGGTTCAGGGTAAACTATATTGTTTGTAGGTCCATCTGGTACTCCATAAACAGGCACAGGAAAGTTTTGGTTGCTCGGCGCAGGTGGAAGATAAGAGTCACCTTGTGCAGAAATTGGAGCTCCATAGGTATCGCCCAAAGCTAGAGGAGCTTCTCGTCGATTGGGTTGTTCTTCAGTACCTGTAGCCTCTGAATCAACTTCATTCGAATTCAGTTTGCTGGTATTCGAGTTATCTGTGCTTTTGGTAGATTCCTCTACTTTGGAAGATTGGCCATTATTAACAACACCAGCAACTTGTTGCCATACCAAAAGTATGCAAAGGGATGCAACAAATATCTGAAACAAAAGCATATCTACAATCAATTTGATGCCTGATGATTTCATCATAAATCATAAAAATCAATGAGAGGAAGCGAAATAGTTAAATTATTTGAAAATAATCAATTCATATCAATCAATAAAAAGACATCTCAATGTTCGAATTATTTCAGTTTTATTTGAGTTTGTGCATCATACTGCATAATAGATCGAAAAAACAAAGCGAAGATTGTTTTTCAGACTTTCCAAGGATGATAATAAGATTCTCAAATCATCCCAAATTCCATCTAAACATGTTTGATTTCTGATGATTCATTCGAAAATCATACTACTACTCATATTATAATGATAATTGTGACATGCAGATTATAAATAAATCTCAATATGTTACCAATTCGTATTTCATTGTCAACTATTGCAAGTAGTTATTGATATTTGCTATTACTTTCTCATAAATCGATATTATTATTGTTGCTAGTTATATACGTAACTTCCGAAGACTTTTGGAATCAACCTACACCTGATCTTGTTACACCAGTTACATCAATTCTACTTTCACTGACACTAGCAGACATCCTTGAAGAAATTAATATATATTTAGAAGGGAAGTCTTAACTGAAAGCTCGGACTAGCATAACAGAGTATCACATTGACCTTGCTGCAAGCTCCAAACCTACTATATAAATAGATTGACTTTCTTTTCACTAACAGCTTTCTGAAATGTTTTAATCTCCAGTGATCAATGAGACCGTCGTAATTACAATCCTCCAATCAAGTTATTAGTCATTATAAAAAAATTAAACTCGACAACACTTCGATATAATTATTATGGTGATGAACTATAACATTCAGTTGACTTGATAATAATTTATTATTGATTTGATTTGATGATAATAATTGCATCGAAGTGAGAAATCGAAATGAATTAATGGTTCCTTTATACATATACGTTAGTTTCACGTTCACTGTTCTTTCATTATTGCAACTGGAAAAAAAATGGGACATTTTCAAGATCGTAGAAGACTTATCAAATATGATCTGTGACTCGCGAAAACATATTATATTGGGCGTTCGATGAAGTTCACCTACATATTCGACTTCCCCTCTTTTAATGATATTTCTCAAAGTAAAAGGTCACCAACTGAATCTCGAACAAAAGAAAAACTTGTATTGTAAGACGGATATACAAGTCTGATTCATCATCTATCAATATTGATATTCTCAAATTAACCGAACAATATTTTTCGTTAGAAGAATGATGAGGCAGCAGTGGAAATTTTCTTAGGACAAAATAATAAACTTACTCGCGGACCTGAAGAATGAAATTACCACCTTCGTTAAGAAGCAACGAGTTTCTGGAGTAAAATGTGAGTAGATTTCAGTCATAGGTGATTTGGATTAATAAGGTTAACTACTGCCAAGATACACTTTAGGATATTGGCATTCGAAAATTATGATCATTCCACCATCGTAACCTATATGGATTAGTCAAATTACAGGGGACAGATGATTTCTTGTAGCCTTCTGATGTTCATACTTCACAAAATCGCTGGAAATATCCTTGAACACATTATTTAGGTTATCAGTGAAGTTGAAGGTAATAATTGAACATGCAGTACAGGTCCATTTTCGAAGAAACTGGTGGTAAAATGGGGTTCATGGTGAATTAGATCAGATTATAAGACTTTGTACAGAGTTTCCTGGGAGCTAAGTTCGTAACGCCGGAGGGCGTTAAGAGGGCCTCTTCCAGGAACTGAAGCTCCTCTTGCGAATAGGCATTCACAAAGCAGATGTTCTGTAGTTTCAGCAAAGTCTACTTGGTAGCGGCAACTATCACTCTCTGTCCATTTTTTTGAGATGATACTTCAGAGACCGGTATCCAGTCCTTGTCCTTGTGCCCCTTTCGAGGCAGTTCTGGGCACATATCTCTATAGCATGTACTTATGCTTGAAAGAGGGGTATTGAGACTATTGAGAGCCTAATATCTGTCCCTGTAACGACCACTCCTGCTTTGAGCGACTCACAGCCTGGCTCAGTCTGAAGACACTGGTGCAATGGTGGAAGGTTCAGCATTACTTCTAATTCTGCACTTTTTACAGCTTGACTTGTGAATCAATTTGTTGCATTTTTTGACACCATATCGAGTAAACATGGGTTCGAGTTTATGCTAGAGTGGTAGCCTTGATTATATCAATACTAAAGAGTGGTAGTTTGTCGGATGATCATTTAAATAACCATAACTTCTATCATCTCGTTTAAGCCAGTTTTTTCAGATGAGTGTAGCACTAAGAAGACGGAAACATGTAACTTTGACTATTTCATTTTTTGTAACATTGTGAATTGCCGTACGGGATTTCCAGACGTTTCGAAAAAAGCATTATCGTTCGTTGCAGGATAACCGGTATCTAATTTTCTGCGGAATTATTAATCTGAGCGAGAAGTGTTGCGTGATTCTTGCACATCGTGTCTGTTCAACAGATTTGTGTGGAATTAAAAAGAATTACTCATCTAATTTGACAGATGATATATTCTCTCGAAAGTATATAAAACGCGATGTTCTCGGTTAGTTCCTTCTCCAATCACTGACACGAAATAGGCGACTGAAGAAGTGATCAAAATCCTTCCTAATATACAGGATGTACTTATTTTGCAACCCATTCGTCCAACTCATGTTATGTGCGACATATTCCTATGACTAATCGTTACTATGAAGTTTACATGTTTACTTTCGATGAAATCAAAAACCTCAATTTTTTTGATTGGCAATTCAGGTATCATTCATTGTGTAATATTTGATGAACCAGAAAATTGCATAATCTGTTCAATCTACAATCAATATTTGTGATATAATCTAGCAACATTTTTGAAGAACATCAAACACTTTTTTTCACCTGATAGGATTATAAAAGTGACCTCTCAATATAAAATGAGTATTACGACACTCTTCAGCACAAACGAATTTATTAGGAATTCAAATACACTCAACATTCACATTCATTGAAATAATAATGTAGGTAGGTACATTGCAACAAAGACGTAATCTCATAGTCATATAGAAGCTTGCTGACTGAGGGCAATTTTCATGAATATCCTCAAGTTAGCATTCATATATATCTGGATAATCACACTCTAATTGGAAATACACATATTGTAAAGGATTCTGTACTTTTCATCGAGGTATCCAAAATAATGCAGAATACAAGGATATTTTCGAAAAATTGCTTCATTTGCTGTTCAGAAATGAATGACGTGAGGAATCTGAAAAATTCAACTACCTCCAGGCATAAGTATTATATCCCATAAAACCGATAAGTTCTGTTTCATTTATTATAGTAACTTTCCTTCATTTATAAAGAAATGCGACCACATAGTACTATCACACGAAAATAAATCGTAGGTAAGTATATTTATATTCACAATTATTATTTGATTTGGTAATGTTATCAGAAGTCTGATAAACTGAAATATATCGAATCATAGTCATATCAATTTGTAAAAAACTTATCTGATTTTTTTTGCCCGAATGTGTGTGAACCCAAGTTGTTGTAGCACTCACATAGAAGAAAAATATTCTTGAAGTATTATTTCAATATCATGTAGTGGGGTCAGAAAAATCAACGGCTGATTGATGGTTGTCCAATAGTGAGCCTTTTTAAAATCAATGTTTTTCATTCTGTATGATTCAATAAAGCGATTTTTCACTTGTTTTTCAAAACACATAATATATTTCGACTAATCTGATTTAATATTTTGTTATCTTGTATCGGCTTCTCCTCGGATGGAAACATTTCAAAAATTAAGTCCCCTCTTTTTTTGTAGAATTGATGAACATCATCAGAGACTATATAATACCTTAGTTCAGCATATTTTTTAGTATGACAGAACATATCTATATAGGGTATATAGGAAGAATTCAGTTTTTTCATTGCTTTTTCAAATAAAATACTCTGTTTTATCTCATTCGACATCACTTTCGATTTCATGTAGCCCATCAGTATCATTTCTTCATTTCATACACCCAATAGGTTCAATAAGCGGAATAGTATTCCAATATTTATTTTGTCTTTATTCATTGCTAGAAAAATAAATAGTTTAGAGAATTCGAGAATTTAAAAAATTATGTTAATGTCATCGCTGAATATCAGATGATTGTCTGACTATTTTCCATCAAGTTGGGTGTTTTTTATTGCTTCAATTATAATTTATTTCTAATGCAAATATCCATGACTTCGTAATGCGATAAATTACTTCGAGGTTATTTTACGTCCGTCGAAATGTACATGATTATATCAATTACTGCAATTATCCATCTATTGAATAATGTTAAACCGAATTGATGGAATAAATTATTTTCCAAACTCGAGTACCAACCAAATTTTGATCATAATTTGAATATTTTCGATAATAGCCAAAGGCTGGGCCATAGATATTGAAATGATTGAAATGAAATGTCCACTGAAACACTTACGGGGAGCGAAAAACGCAAATTCCTTGAAAGTAAATACATAGAAAAGTACAGAGTCCTAAGCCATTCGAAAAAATAAGCTCCGAGCGCTTAAAATTTCTAACTAAATTGTTATTTCACCTTGTACACTTTCAGGAAGATTGACAAGTGCCTATCAATATATCGAATGGTTTCTTCAAAATGAAGATGGTTGCCTCTCTTCCAAGGATGTATAAGAGAAAAATAAGAATGAATGCAAAAAAATCCTTGAAACAAATCCAAAATGTTGTAATTCATCAGAATGAATATTAGCTCGATACATCAATACAATAATTTTAGAAAATTATATATTCTTGTACATCAGAGGATTCATCAGTAGCAGCATTCTTCCGATGATATTTCATGAATTAGAATTTTAATTGTTCATCATACCTATTTCATTCTGATCATGTAGCAAGATTCGTATCTAAATACTTGTTTGAAATAGCTCATAAAAAAACTTTCACTAATTATTGCCATTTTCATAAAAGATATCGAATCAAAATGATTCAAGAGAGAGTGATGAATCGAAATGAAAAGCGAACAGGCGGTTCGTTTTTGTATCAAATACAGAATATCTTTCGAACCTTTCATTTTCTGACCACACTATATGAATATGTATGCTTAACAGCCGCTTTCACCAATAAGCGCTGAATCTCATAGCCACACCTCATGACGGGTATCAAGAGAAATGGACTTGGCTGTAGATTTCACAAGCTAAACAACTCGTATATCCCTTAATGGAATATATGAGTTTGTGAGAATTTGATGACACACACGAGACATGGTAATGGAACAGTCATGTTACTCCAAGGCACCCTGTTGCGATGAAAGGGTGAACCAAAACATGTCTGGCAATACTAAGTCATTATGCACAGCTTCTCTAGTTTTAATATTCGTTTCATCTCAAAAAAAAAGAAGATGACTTTATCACACAGCAAGCCTCCTGTTGTCATAGTTTTTTTTTTTCTTCTAATGTCATGATTATCTTCGATGTGAAATCAAAGATATTTTGAGATCGATTTCGAGAAATTTTAGCCATTCGCATCCTTTTCTTTATCTAATCTGAATAAAATATCAGGCTCATAATAGAAAACA
This sequence comes from Chrysomela aeneicollis, assembly GCA_029955515.1. NCBI lineage: Eukaryota > Metazoa > Arthropoda > Insecta > Coleoptera > Chrysomelidae > Chrysomela > Chrysomela aeneicollis. The sequence goes on from JARUHQ010000015.1 coordinate 3,355,658, forward strand.
TACCTACCAATTGAATGAAAACAATCAATATCATAATTTATTGTTATCTTCTTCGTTTCTAAGATTCACAAATCATAGAAAATCAATAAGGCAGTTCTTTGACGTACAGTCCGATAATCCTCACGAAACAGTTCATTATATTCAGCGTTCGTGTATCCATCTATAATGTGAGTTTTTTCATCGTATGTAATATATGTAGGGGTCTAGATATTTATGCAAGATTTCCGAGTTTTTTATTCCATATAGCGTGACATCTGTTATACATGCAATCCAATCAACCAATTAGTAGCATAATAAATGCATCACTATTGACCTGAATCTATTCAAAAACTTACTAACAATGGATTGATAAGCTGAAAACCAGATTTATTCGGTACGAAATTATAAAATTATATAGGGGATATCAAAAACCAGTCAAAATGACCATACAGTTTCCTTATAAATGAAAGAAACGCTGCAGTCGCTTCTGAATTAATTTCAAATTTAACATTATGTGTCTTTCTTTGAAAACAAAAATCCTCTCATGGCAAATGATGTGTACAAGTTTGTTTCACGAAAGATGAATTTTCACAATGCATGCAAATTTACAAAATATTGCAGTTTGGAACAATGCTCTCATAAATATCGAAAGTAATTCTTTTCCGAAAACCAACTAATTCCAAAAGTAATATGATACATGAATTTAAAAATCAGTGTACTTTCTGATACAGGCGACAATAGTGTAGATATTGGTGAAAATATATGTTCCATCCACCACGAAACGCCATGTAGGTATGTACTGACATGCAGACAATCTGAAAGGCTTTATTCTTTTTTATTTTTATCTTTTGACTGAACGAGAGAAAACTATATGTCCCGGAGAAAAATCAACTCATACAGAATAATATTTTACGGATAAGTGTTGAAATCGTAGTATTTCCATTGGGTGGAATTCCATGAAGTGCATATTTTTTCTAAGTCAACCATTCGAATTTCCAATTTGAATTAGTCATCTCAAAATGAAGAAAGTTCAATGAAGGTATGCCGGTACGTTCTAATTATTTCTTTTGTACATTTCATCTTGGTATAACCATTGTATAGGCTCGAAAAAAATTGAGATAATCCATAATCGGCGTATAATCATTGGATGTGTGAGTTTATATATCAAAATGATTCAATGACAAAAAAACTACAATAAGCTCATTCGGATAGATATTCCAAAAAAATATAAAAAGTCATATCGAAATGTTTTTAACTCCAACATGTTTTCTGACAGTATTCGAATATTTCAACGAAAAAATAATAGAATAGGGGAATTATAATGATAGTTGGCATTTTTGCATCCATCCCAAATGATCTAGATGCCTTTTAGCAGAAAACGTGACGCTTCCACAATAGGAATTAAGGGAATCCCACCTCACTCTCACAAAATCAACACTTATTCACACACAAACACCTCAATAACTACCAACCTGTCCTGACCACATGGTTGTAATCCAAAAAAAAAATCACATAAAAGCACACACAGTCGCGCTACATCAAAGTGCCTATATTGGATGAATTTTGGAAATAAGAGGTAGGCTGTAGAAGAGATGGTTATATAGATTCAGTTTACAATATACCTTCTCAGTGAGATGAATATCCCCCCTTTACGGAATGAGTGAGGTGAGTAAAGTTAGGAAGGAAGGTCGGAAGACTCTTCGATAGAATCAAGCGGACATAACAGAGAAAGTAGGATGATGAAAGTAGCCATACCCACTTGTAATAAGTATCACAAAGAGCTGATATATCCATAAATAACAAAAGCACAATGGTGATGAAATCTCGAAAAGGCTATCGATGTCCAAGAGTACCTGGCCAAAATTCGAATTTGCATTTCGTCGAGGTTCAATTCTTGTCTGAGATTACATGAATGAAAAACAATTAGTATTACTCTGCGCAAATTCATAGCTTGCGTGATAAATCTTGCTCACCAGACTGAAACGAGCATTGATGATATAATTCCAGTGTTTTTCTTATTTCTCGGGCATCTCGTGATATTGATTACCTTCGATTAACGCTTGATATTGAACTTGATCGATTTCAATCACACGCAATTCCACTATTCAAAAGAGTTTACCTGATTTTCAACTTCATCGAGATGGTTATAGAAATAATTCAATATACACAGTAAAAAAAACTTGGGTGTATAATTTGAATCAAATGGATTTCAGACCAAACACCGACATATACAACACTTGAGTATCAAAGTTGTGTCCTTTTTATTATACATTTCACAATTGAATGTTGAGTGGTGCTAATTCCGATCTTAGTAGTGAAAAATGACACGAATGTGGTGAAGTAAAACGATTCTGAATCTGAAACATAAAATCATAAGAAACCCCAAATGGTTTAAATTTAATATGCTCAATGAACGTTAACGCATGAAAAACACCTATCATATAAAATTAACACCAAGTTACACCGTGTCATATCACGATGAAATCGGGGCGGTGTATAATTCATCTAATTTGGTGGCAATCATCATTCGTTAAGTATTGCATCCTGAAAACTCCTGATTTCATATAAATTAATAAAAATATTGTATTTTGGCAACTGAATGGTGTGAATTTCATGCGCTCATCTGTTCGATCTTAGAACCTTTGAACTTTTGCCAATAGGTGGCACTGACGTCCTTCCTACCGTACCTGATTTCAATATTGGGCATGATAAATATTAGATGATTTTGATACAGATCAGTATCAATTGGCCTAGAGGCCCTGGTGCCATTGATCAGGATAAATGAGCCGAAACAGTTCGTGATCATTCGAATTGTTCCTAGATTCTTCTGAGTCTAGTTCATCATCATATGCATTATATTACACTAGGTAATCCAACTTAGTAGAAAACACCGGAGGTAGGGAAGAAAAGCACTGATTCGCATGTACCTGCTGATCAGTATTTAAACGTACCGGAGAGAATTTCGTGGAGGTAGGATTCAGCATCAAAAAAAATTCAATAATGTGCATCACACCACTGCGGTGTCAAATCGCACTTGAATGCATAAAGAACCCGACCAAAGGGTTCATTCTGCTGAACACCAGTGTTACTGACAACTGGGTTCGATTATTGAAAACACCTATGGGAAAGGTCACATAACATCTTCAGTGGTGAATAAATATGCCGGTGTTTCTCAGGGGACACCAGACGGTGTTAGTTGATGTGAGCTGGTGTAATTTTTTTTTTTTTCACTGAATACTATAGGTTCAACTTGTCCATCTATGAAAATCAACTCATGCCGAGAAAATTATGTACGTATTTTTTCGTTTAGTCGTCGAGATACCGGTTTTCAATATACGGGGTTCGCATAAATTTCTTGTTTTGAATTTTTATCAATGTTGAAACAGAAGGTTCCGGAAAGCACGGTACTATCGGCAGTATGAATATATATTGATAAAGGCAATCTAACTGCACAGAGGGCTTTATTTTTTTTGTCAAGTCATCTGATAAGGAACCCTTAATCCATTAAGGTTTTCACCAAAAATATATTGATACTGGAATGTTAGGTACATCTTGAACAAGTACTGTAATGTGTTGAATGGTTAATGTTTGCATAATATTATTTCTAATTGTTGAAGTGAAATTAGAAATTGTTGGAAAAATGTTCTCCTGACAAACTGCAGAAAAAATGTAGTCGTAATCAGTTTATCACCAGGAATGAAGATAAAAAATTAATTGTTCGCGTTAATTATATTCAAAACAATATTACTCATGAGTAATGTCAGATCAAAACTCTGCTCCCTGAAGTTGATAAATGTTATAGTAGGCTACCGTTTAAAATTTTCTCAAAAACAATGAAGGTGTCTATACTGAAGATGTACTGAGTATAACTATATTTATTAATAATTATATGAACTCGTACTAATCATTTCTACAAAAAAATCAATAATTTCATATGTAGGAAGGTGCATTCGATAACGAACTCAAAACACATTGGTGAAAATTATATTCAAAAGAACTAGACATTTATCAACGGATCAACTATACAGAGAAACCCAAATTTTCAACAGTAGATCCCTATACCAATGTTTGATATGAAACATCCGTTCCATATAATCATTAAAAAAATACATATGATGTGAAGTTCAAAAAAGTCATACGCACACAAAGATTCGTTTCTTTTTTCTTTGGATTCGAACTGAACAACTTTCTTCCAATGCATCTATAAATAATACTCATCACCCTTAAGCAACACATACTAAAGAATCTGATGGTACCCAAAATTTATTGAAAAAAGGATTCAATCGCTCTCCATTCCTCCCCATTTATTTTTTTATTAATTTTTTATCAATCTTTGTATCATCTTAATTATTGACTATTGCTGTAATTTGCAAATGTAATTACATGTTGTGAGCACAAAACAGGCGCCATACGCCTATAGGTGATGTATTTTGTTCTATACTCTGAAGAGATAAGTTTAGGTTACTCTGTGTTTTGTTCGAGATTCTCACTTTTGATATCTCATTTTTCTATTGCTAACTTCATCAATAATAGATAGATTACCATGAGTTTTCTCCATCTGCAATAAACATGTATAAACTGTGTTGAATTAGAAGTGTTGATATAAAAATAAATATAGGTATTGAAAAGTTCTAGAATGAAGTGACCAATTCGTTGTTACATATAATAATCTTAAGATAAACGGATGTAGACGTGTTTTTACGCAATAATTACCTACTTTGCGCAACACCGAAACTAAAAAGAAAGTGTTTTATTTCGGATAAAATCGAAGAATTCACGTGACCCCAACTTGACTCAGGTCGAGGGTATTCACGCGGATGCACGTTAGGTTAGCGACAACCAGTGTTATACATGTTCGTACATCACAGCAGGGATGTCGACATTATGTGTACTTCGCAACACCTTTCATCGGAAATAGAAATTCCTGTAGTAGAAACTATTCCGGGCGAGTAAGTACCAGAATATGTAAATTGGGTAATTTGTTTAAACAACGAAGCGAGTGCTTTCATTATAATTCACTGAAAAAATCACCTTGTTCATTTCATAATGACATCTCACAAACCTGCGTGTGAATTACAATAGTAATGAAGCAATTTCACTTTTCATTGGATGAATGGCGATACGTGTCTAAAAGTTGGGAGTCTGGTAGTGTGATGCAGGTATCATCGTAATACGATTCCAAATCAGAACTATATACACCTCGATATACACCGAATGTCCCAGTGAACCTGTTTTAATGGAATATCTGTTACTTTGTACGTTTTGATGAAACCGAAAGTGATTTTAGTTCAAATAAAAGTCCATTAATTAAGAACTGATCATGAGAGTTTAAATTTATAATAAATGGTTCGTTCCGAGAATAAATTTATTGATGATAGTTCGCACAGATAATATTTTTCCTACACAATGTCTCCAATTTTCAATTTCATATGAGTCTATACTGCATCATCTCCTGACGCCTTTTGAGAATTTGAAAATTCATGTTTCAACCAATTCCAAAATAAAATTTTGACCACGCAATGCAAAAATTAACTTTTATAGAATAGTATAACTACGCAACACTAATTACGTCGCACTCCGAAATTTTTTCTGCTTTGAACAATTTGAATTCTGGAAAGAGAAATTAGTCTATCCAATTAGAATATCAAACATAGTTTGAAATGAATGTCTGGTAGACTACGAGCAGAAAACAACTACTTTCCTGGTAAATACCACGCAGAACATTGAATTATATCTGCTCGTAATCCATGCAACGATTCACACTGTGAATGCAGATCGCAAATGTTTCTTTCTTCCTAAGACGTGACAAATTCACATCGGGACAGGCACGCCTAACAACCTACAGACCGGTTTCGGGCTTATTGGCCCTCATCAGTGCAGGGTAGTTATCCGAGTAGAGACCGTAAGATCTCCACTCGAAGCGTTGCCTGTCCCAATGCACCTTCGTCGCGTTTATTTGACCGCACTGAGCCGCGTTCCAACAGACAATTGGAAGTGGCGACACAATGCGGCAGAAGAAAGAAACACTCCAGAACTAAATCTCCCAAATCACAGAACTTGGAAGTGGCTTATAGCTCGACTAAGCTAATAAATGAATTCAATGTTCTGCGTGGTATTTACCAGGAAAGTAGTTGTTTTCTGCTCGTAGTCTACCAGACATTCATTTCAAACTATGTTTGATATTCTAATTGGATAGACTAATTTCTCTTTCTAAAATTGTTGTCCAATTTATGGCTTTTCCATTTTTCAATTTGAATTCTGTTTACACTGTTCACTAGCTCAGTCCTTCAGCTATAAACTCGTACTTTTTCGACAAATGAGGTTTTTTCCATGAAATTGCTACAGGATGTTTTTTGAAACTGTGCAAAATTTCGGAATTTTCAAAATTATCCTAAATGAAGAGAAACTGTTTTTTTTTCAACTTTGACAGCAGAGGCATAAAGATGATCTCATTAACTTGAGCCATCTCCAGAATTGTCTTCTCATCCCTTTTATTTACAGAGTGATCTCAAAAAAACAATTTTTTGGTTTTGCAGTAATAATTTTTTCCTCTTTAACCAATTTTCAAAATATCAGGCTCATTTTGAAGCTGAAACCTTATATGAGAAGATATAAAGATCGGAATTAACTCAAGTTGAACATTCAAGATCGAAAGTTTCCTCAAAGGTGACCCAAATCTGAAACACCCTGTAAATCCCGGCTGGGAGGAGAATTATAGGAAAATCAACTTGTGTTCGGAAGGATCTTTCATTCTGGATACGTCCAGATCTTTTTTCTTTCAGTAGTCAAATTGTGCGTGAAAGAACCAAATTAAAACGTCATATTCTCGAAAAAAATCAGCCCTAGAAAAATGCATGGCCCGTAACCAACGTAACAAGAATCATAATGAGCAACTGACAAGACAGGTTGAAAATTACGTTTTCGTGAAAATAAATATCGGGACAGGAAAAATTATTCGTAGGTCTTTCTTTTCTGAAGATATAAGACATCATATAAAAATTCAAAATATAAAAAAAATTAGAATACAACAAAATTTCAGGGTAACCTTTTCACCCCCAAAGTATTCGGTCATGTTTTGGATTTTCTTCAAACAATTTAATTTTTTAGAACCCCAAAAAAAATCTATACGTAAGCCTATGACAATTTTTTTCCACCCCTCCGATCAACTTTTTCCGCTGAACACAGCTATGGGTACCGCTTGTCTCGATTCTGAGAAATTACTTTTTTTCGCCCTGTACATCAAACTATGATACTTGGAGTACTAGAGTTTGGGCGATTCTTAGTAGTTTTGTTCGAAAATCACGAAAATTATAAGTAAAAAATTCCCAAAAATCTCCATCTCCTCCATCCGTACCCAGAAGTACCCCAAGGGGGGAAGGAAGGGGGTTGGAGAAATTTTTTTTTTCAAAATCTCCGATCTTCATGTTGGGGTCAGGTGAAATATGTTTATATACCGATATATTATCTAACCGTTTGACCAGCAATAATTTTTCCCTAAAAAAAAATTTTGGGGAGGAGGGGGTCAGAAAATTTTCAACAGTCTTCTTGGTGATGATATTCTCGTTTCGATCAGACAACAATTTAGAAAAAAATGTTCAATCATGATTTCAAAGGGGATTCAGATTTGGGTCACCTTTGCAGAAACCCTTGATCTTTAATATTTATTTCGAGTAAATTCTAATCCTCATTTCTGTTCACCGTTCCAGCTTCAAAATGAACCTGAAATTTTGAAAATCGGTTAAAGAGGAAAAAAGTTATGACTGCAAAACCAAAAAATTGATTTTTCGAAATCACTTTGTAAATAAAAGAGACAAGAAGACAATTCTGGAGATGGCTAAAGTTAATGAGCTCATCTTTATGCCTCTGCTGTCAAAGATGAAAAAAAATACAGTTTCTCTTCATTTAGGATCATTTTGAATATTCAAAAATTTTGCACAGTTTCAAAAAACATCCTGTAGCAATTTTATGGAAAAAACATCATGTATCGAAAAAGTATCTACGAGATTATAGCTGAAGGACTGAGCTAGCGAACAGTGTAAACAGAATTCGAATTGTTCAAAGCAGAAAAAAAATTCAAAAATTTCAACTGGGGCAAAATTTCGGGTAATTAGTGTTGCGTAGTTTATATACCATTAGACAGTACTCCAACTATGACTCCTGAAAAGAATAGATGCTATAATCCATTCAAAATATAAGAAAGTTGACATTCACCTTCGGTATAAGAAAAATGACCGGATTTTTACAATATTTCAATTGGGTTCCTGAAAACAAAACCTCAAGAAATGTCTAGTTCGGGAAGAATCACTTCAACGGATATAGTTGGTAACAAATTAATTAAGAGCTTCCAAATTCTGAGAGCCACAAGCGCTATAAGTAATGGGGCGAGAATGTGAATTCAAAATAATTTATTTTAAAAAAGTTTCAACAATATTAAACTTGGACTTGTAAGTATTATACACTCTCGAATGGAATTATTTTTTATTCACTTCATTGGACTCAGACATTTTATTTATTTAATCTAATTACGGAAATATTTATTCAAGAAATATTATCCTCAGTAGCCCTCTTCAGGGAGGCTGTAAATCACTTATCTGCCTATATCCATTCGAAATTTATTATTGTTTGTAACTCCCGGTATATTACGTAACAGTGATATCTGATATAGTTCTTCCGGACTAGTGGCAGCGGAACCCGTACAATGGAAAACTTATGAACAATTACATAGAAACAAACTATATGCCGGTAATTAATCGAATAGAGTATGAGAATTGATGGTCGGATTCCGGTGTTGTATATGATGACCTACCTGTTGAAGAATGTTGCCTTCTTCACTTGAGAGTCAAGTTCAACATGTTCTTTCAAGGTCCCGCTTTCTCCTGCTACGCTCTTGAATCATCCATCGATCTCTCGTGCTAGATTTCTTTGTCAGTTCGTGTTAATTCACTATATTATAAAAGAAATCAGTAACCCTCCTACCCTCCAAATTCAGAGATGATTTTGTTTGATTTGCGACATCCCTTTCATCGAGGAATAACGAAAATTCACCAGAAAGTTTTGACATTTATTCACCGAAGAATATTTCAAATTGGACATAGTTTTCTCAAATTCAGTAATGAATAAGTTACATATATCACAGCTTTCAATTAAATAACTATTTCGTATTGTTTCCTTGTTTTTTATTTTTGGAAAACATGACATTCCAAAGAAGCCGAAGTTTTTTGACTCTGACTCAGTAAAGACGGTGAATTATACACTGTCTAATAAACGCCCTGATATTATGATAGCCATCAACCGGTATCGTTGATGGTAAAAAAAATAAGGAGGGTTTAGCCAACGAGAAAGTGCAAACTGCAATTGAATTTCTTGAGAATGCTGTCCGAATGATATTATGGGGATTCCAGATCCTCAAAACCTTGAGTTTTTTTTAGTTGAAGTTTGAGAAAATGGGTATCCTTCAGAAACAAGTATAGGGTTTGTGAAGAGCATTTCAAACAATCCGCCCAGGTTCGAGTATCAAAAATCTGAAAAAATGGTTTCCAAGTATTTTCTAATACGGACGTTTCTAAAAAGTAACTGATTTCAACGTACGCCGGTACCCAGGCCGGATGACAACGGATTTGACGAATGAAGGTGCCAAAATGGTATCGAAAAATTGGCACCGAAAGGAGTCATAAGCCAAAGCATAAGCATAAGCCAAAAGAAGAAGAAAAAATAGATAAATTATATAAACCACAACAGGGAGGAGGTGATGGATATAATTCCAGACGCATCTTAGGTGCATCCTCATCCCTATACGAAGTACCTGGGTGAATAACCGAAACGGTTGAGCCCATATTGAAGTAGGAAAGGAAGGAAGGAGGACGATAATCATGAAAATTAAAAAATATTCATCGTTATACACGGAGGCTATGAAGATAGAATAAATAATGACCTTTTCCGACGACCTACCTGAAATACGTATCATTTCGCACTGTAAACTAGTACACAAAATAAAAATTTTCGCACTCTACACGCTGTGCGATTGGTGCGATTACCTAATATAGTTAACTATACTCTGATTTTAACTCTTAGGTAGCTGTGACAATGACATATCTACAAACGAATTCATAACATTATAGTGGCAATGTGATTTACCAAGTAGATAGGTACCGAATCGTATAATTTGTTCAGTTTTCTTTGCTGCAATGTCATCCGACGATGAAATGGTAGATTCTACTTCCCCAGAAGTATGCAATTTAGGTTTGATAAAAGAAAATAATAGTATTCCGTCAGTACTGAACTGTACAATATAATCATCAATAATTATTTTTCCAATATTTCATAAATACAGACCAAAATGTAC